>CABFWO010000300.1:99944-160570 GCA_902155825.1 Timema genevievae | reverse complement strand
GGGGGGGGGGGGGGGGGGGGGGGATGGCGTAATGTCTAGGTTAGGCTAGGTTGAGTAAAACCGTAGGTAGAGGGGGTTGGGCAAGCTACGCAATGTCCAGGTTTATATAGTTTGAACAAAAACACACGGTAGAAAAAGTAATATATATATATATATAAATACAGCTATGTTACATTATGTACAATATATTGGTTCACACTACATGCAGTCCTCTTCATTTTGCTCTCAATTTTTTCATTCAAACTTCATATACCCATTTAATGATTTATGAGACTTTTAAATCAGTTTTAACACAATCGTAATATCCACTAACAAACGTTCATCGTTTTTACACAAATAATAATGTATATAAAAACTGAAAATATATAAATAGCTATAAACAAATTACGTGGCCTCAAAGTAGAAGCTACACATTAAACAGATCAAGAAAATGTTATTATTTAACATGGGCACCCTGCATGGACTATAGGTGGTACATCCATCGGTAATGTAGGGAACAAATTTATTAGATTTAAACTAAGTGGTGTAGCAAGACTTTTAATAGATTTTGATATGTTTCGCAATTAATCAGAAATGCGAATTTGGAATAAAGGATGAGTCTAATCAATCTTGTTCAATATTATTGGTCACGAGAATCATATGTAAATTGTTAAAAAAAATCCAAGACCTTTGATCCCCTTTCCTCATGTAATAGAACAGGGGTAGGGGAAGTGTACCCATGTTTCCCCCAAATCCGGCGCCTGTATTGTTAATTAAATGTGACTTTTAACTTCCTTCTGCTTGCACGTATGAAAAACACGTATCATGTAATATTATTTAGTGTGCTAGCAGAAAGATTTTATTAAATACCAATCTAACACTTCAGCTCATTCAGTAGCGCATTTTATTACTGAGTGAGTGGTCCCAGGTTCCATACCCGATGTAACAGATACATGTATCACTGGTTAAATGGTAGAATCCCAATTCACAGTGATTAATTAAGGGGCCCTCCTACCAGAGAACTAAGACGTACTACAGACGTCAAGAAATCACACGATATTAAGTTGTTTGTTATTTCTAGAGAATAGTTCACACCAAAATATAGGTAAATCATAATATGACTAGAAACAAAAAACTATAAGCTGTGTTTATTTTAAATAAAATCATGAAAGTTTGAAATTAGTTCGTTTCAGTGACGTAGTGGTGAGATTAAAAGTAAATGGTTCGAAACTTAGATTTAGTCTTCCTGAAACAAATAAAAGAAATATTTTTAACAAGGTCACAAAAGAATATTTTAAGATCATTGAGGATTGTTTTAGTGGTTTTGAAGCTTCAGAATAACCTCTCCCATAATAAATACGAACGTGGGAGGATAGTTCCCTTCAAGTAGGAGCTGCTTTTATCCGCCGGGCGAGATGGTGTTTGTAAATAGTGTTCTGATATAATTGATTAATTCTGAAACAGCACTTTAAACAACCATTATATTTTTTTTATCAAAAGGCAATTTATTAAATGTTTGATGAGCATGATTTAATATTTGGTTTCTATTTAGAGTTTACAGGTACTTGGAATTCGATTCTTCTGATCATAAAAAAAAACAAAGGCCTAAGTTTTTATAGTGCGTCGTGAAAAGAAGTTAACGACCTCTTAAATCTCTTCTTTATGAACTTTTTTTCTTTTCCTTTACCTCTTTGCATAAAATAAAAACTTTTCTTTGTAACCGACATCGTAAATGCGTTCTTGAGCGGTGAGAATGAAGATATTTTTTTTATTATGTTTTAAAGAAAGCTTATAAGGGCACATTAGCATGCATTAAGCACTAAAATATTCAAGTGTTTGGGATTGCGAGGAAGAGTTTTTAAGGACTTTTTTTCTTTATTTCTCTCGGTGACTCTAGTTTGTTATTTTCTTCACCTTCACCACAAGGAAAAATTATTACGTGTATCAGGATAGGCGTTTTAAGGAGAAGGGCGTGTCTTTTAGAATCTAGGGACATGAGGCATGTACCTGAACGAGAATACATGTTTAGTATATGAGAGACATACATCAAAGATTATATATGTTCTTTTTTCTACTTTGGACATTTAACGTCCACTTTATGGGCCGATTGATTTTAACAGTTCTCAAACTACAAGCCAACTTTATTTTATAACTGACACAACACCTAGTCTCCCACCTATTAATCCATCATTTTTAAAGGAAAATCTTCAATGTTATTAATAAGATATTTTTCAGCTATGCAAGTAATCGAACCTTGGCTCAATAGAATGGGAAGTGTGCACGCTACCAACTTGGCTACCATAGGGATTGGATATAAAACATTATTGTTAGTAGTTCCATCACAAGAGCTATGAACTCTATAATCTAAAGAGTAGTGACAATGAGAGCGGTTTGAAGGAGATGCACTAATATTAGCTTGGAGAGATGAAGGCACTAATAAATCACACGTGAAAATACCAACACCAGTGCACTAAGCCAAAACTATAACGTTGATCCCTCCATCAGCTGCAATCCAATATATTGCGACATTAACAGAATGGGACCACCAATGCAGCTGACAAATATTTATATTTACTGTACATTTAATAATTAATACATATAGGCTAATAATAAAAATAGTTAAATATATATATATATCTTAAATTAAATTGTACTAAGATATAGAATTTTCATTTCTGAAAATTTAATCTGTTTACAAATCTGACCAAATTGACAGAACGATTAGTGTACCCGAAGCACATTTGAAAAGTTTGTGTTTCGATCTCAACTGCCTGCTATTTGGTTTTCCCATCATATCTACATGAGAATTACGATATAGTTAATTATTATAATCTCATTGAGCAGTTATAAATAACCGTACTGCTAATACAGTGGTTTGAGGTGTCAAATTCCCAATAAATTGAACTGCAAAGAATAGGGAGGTTTCGCATGCACTCTAGGGTAGTTTTCCACATGTGATCTATTACTGGAATTTTCAACTAGCTTTTTTTTTTATAATGTGGATGCAATAAGCAGTGCACATGAAAAAAAAAGGATACAGCACAACTATATTGTCTGTTAGCTTGGATGAACATCATTTAAAATAATTAGCTATTAGCTAGTTATTTTTTTAAACATGAAAATTAATTCATCATGTAAGACACCACCACTATTATTTTTTTAATTTCACTTTTACAAAAAAATCTATATGAAAATTACTCTAATTTTTTTTGATTTGCAGAAATATAAGAATAAATTCTTATTTATCATAAATATTAATTTCAAGGAACCTATTTTGAACTAAATCTTAAGAGCTATTTTTGAAATATTTCAGATTTTACAAAATTTGTCAAAACTAAACAAGTCTTAAATTAATTCATTTTAGAAATAATATTTATATTTATCATGTAAAATAGTATTCAGATATCAATTATGAACAAAATCATTAGAGCTATTTTAAAAACATTCGCATTATTAAAAATTAATCATTAGCTATCTACTATCAAATTATCTTTTTTAAAGAAAAACCAACATATAGAATTGTTTAATTGCTAAATTCTTATGGGATACCTATATTTCACCAAATAATTAGAGAAGTAAAATATTTCAAGTTTTTTTAAATGCCGGTCATCAGTAAACTACCCTTAAGTGAACGGTTTCTCAAAAAACAAGTATACAGTTGTATTTTTAATGTCAAACATTTCTCAGATATACATTTTAAACAAAATCGTTAAAGCCATTTTCAAAATATTACATATAATCAAAAATTATTCAACAGTAAACTTTCCTTTAAAGATTTTTTAACCAAAAATAAAGTATATATTTTTATTTGGGAGGCCAAACACTCCATGTATATATATATTTTTTAAGCAAAACTGCTAGAGCTATATTCGAAAAATATAAAATTCTAAAAAAATCACTCATCAGTAAATATTCCTTAATTAAAATGCTAGAGTCAAAATAAAAAACGTTTCTAGGTATTGCCCTATAGCCTCTAGATAACAAAATTTAACAAAACCCATAAAACGTTTTCCAATCTGTGGTCAGGGACAGACAGATATAAGGACACACAAAAATGCAAAATCCACTTTTTTGGGTTCGGATGCAAATAAAACGTAAAATTCATCAAAATCTCTAGATCTAAACGTTTCACGATTACAATACTTTATATTATTTAGATTAGAAAGTAAAAAATAATCTGCCAAAAGTCCTTGCCTTTAAAACATATCATTATGAAAGGGTTTTGAATAAACAAAGTCACAACCACCAAACCTTTAACAAGAAAAACTTAACCGAGGGGTCGAAGTTGTGCCAACCCAAGTCGTACAAATCACAGAGAAAGGGTTTTCCCGAATGTGAGTAAAGTCTGCGAGCAATCCCTGGTTCGCAAATATTACACCCTACTTAACGATCTGAAAAGCCAACATTTGGCATGGGTTAACGATCCGTGCCAAAGCAACGAATGGGAACACTCCCTCCCTCCTTCCCCACCTTCAACCCCCTCTTTAAGTACTGTACCGCACCCTGAAGGCGAGGCTCAGTTTACATTAATTCCGGCAGAACAGCTCTCATGATTTCCAAAATAGTTGGAAGTTTGGGGTACGCTAAGGGATGGCGGAGATGGTAAGTTTTAGAACATACTCCCTTCTCCACGCAATGCTTGCTGGGTAGAGAGAGAGAGAGTTGTAGGAAGAAAGAGACGGGATTTGGGTATGAGGTCTCTCAAATAAGAGAACTGTATGTTTGAGAGACGTTACAGTGTCAATATTATATAGAGCTACATGCTATGAGACAAATGTGGCGGGGAAGGAAGGAAATTAGAGGAAACGTTGGTTAGAGGCGTTGGAGGGGTGGGAGGAGAGTTTAGATGGAGAGATTACATATTTGAAATTAATATTGAATCGATTGCATGCCTTAAACAAGCTTTAAATAAAATTTGAAGATTTTTTCCACCACGTTTTACTACAGGCCTATATTAATTAGGCTAATGTGGTATCATTTCCGTGGTAGGAGAGTGGAAAAACATCTATGAAGAAACATCATCAATAAACCCAAATGGGTTTCGAACCTCAGCCTCCACGTCACTAGCGAAACAGACTAAACAAGCTTGACACTTGAACCACGTGACCACGGTACTAGTTTTTTGTTAATAATGTGAGTACACAAATTGTATAAACCATTTATGAAAGCTATTAAATTTTGTGAGTTTTCTGCAAGCCTGGGATATCGTCACTTAATTACACTGATGGGATAGTGTTAATGAATGTAAATTTTAAAAATAAATGTATCCGCATTTGCCTGGATAGAGAAGAGCTATTTAAAAAAACAATGTTAAGTACACCCAGCCGGGATTTGAGCCCCAAACCTTATTACTGGAAAACCAGACTAAATGAGCTCAGCTTTGGGTCCACGTGTCCACCACACAGAAACTGTCTAAGGAAGTCTGTTAAATTTTAGACAATCCGATATCAACAACTCCATATTTCGATGTATGTCCTTGTGATAATTTAGATCGTGCATGTCCGACCATTTTCTGCCAGATGTTTCAAACCACAGCTCCTCTCCTACATGTGACCCTGATACAGTATTTGCTATTACCTGAGCTACCTGATCATGACTTTACATTTTCTTCCAATAGATTACTTCCAAGGTCAACTGGATCGCATCGGTGTATAGACAGATAGAAACAAAGTATAAACTGGATCCAATTTAGTAAAATAAGATATTTAGCTACTATTATGTGATGTTATTATATTTTATAGTATATTAGTAACTAGTCAACCTCAGTGGTCTTGGTGTAAAGTACTCACCTTTGGAGCCGATGTTTGTGGGTTCAAACCCAGCCGAGGTCAATTGATTTATATTAATCAATAAAAATACGTAGAACAATTTCCTTCGTTCAGTGGCTAAATAAAGCCGTTGGTCCCCTTTTGATTGTGTCATGTGAGATAACCTAGGAAGGTATGTGAAAATACCTTACCGGCAAAATTATTAGGCCATTTCGCGCTCTTTCATAGAAATTCAATGTGGAAGACTAGGGGAAATAATCACCTCTTAACCCTTTTAGAACATGGAATCCATACCAGATGGAGCAGCCAACACTAACCAGCCAAAGTATTGAGTTCATGCACAGCGCCGGATGGATAGAATCACATCAAACAAACCTTCGGCTTGTTGACTTAAGATGGATTGTAACTAAATAATAAATGTGTATTATTTATCGTAATATTATTGCGTATTTTTTATTTTAGCACCGCGTATTACTACCCGTTCAATTTATACGCTAATTGCCTAAATGAGTCATCAACAACTTTGTATGTAGTCTAAGGCAGGAATGTAAAACCTGAGGCCCACAGGAGCATGATTCTGTGCGTCCCGCGGAACTTTTAATGAACCAACATAAAAACCTATGACCTGGTGGTCTAGAGGTAAGGTGTCAGACTTCTGTGCTGGGGTTCAGGGTTCAATTCTCGGTCCCGGTACGGATTTATCTGATCACCAAACCCTTACTTCACCTCTGACAAGACGTTTATTGATCACAACTTGTGAATGTGTGGGATGCCAGGCCTCCACGTGGTTCGGATTCCACGTTAAACTGTAGGTCCTCCATTTCATTCTCACAATCACCCTACCATTACACATTAGCGTAAGTGCGTATAACTCGAACGGGTAGTAAGACGCGGTGCTAATAATAATAACATAAAAAGCGGCCCGATTCATCTTATTATATCATCTTATTATAAACAGGTATATATTCACCATTTTAGATTAAAACATTTGGTAATTGGTCATTATTTGTGGAAATACAAAAAAATGAGATTGGTATACCCAATTTTTACAAGTTATTTATCAGAGATCGATTCCCAGAACCTGTTAAATTTGCAAACCAAATATGTGCAATGTTTGGCAGCTTATCAGTGTGTGAACAATTGTTTAATCTTATGTAAACGAATCAAATAGCCAAAGCTATTATTTATGCTTTTAGTGAGGACTACTCCATATAGATATCATATTATGAAAATTGTAAAATTACACCTGGACATGGGAATTGGGGAATCGAACCCGGGACCTTTGGCTAGATGGAATAATGGTAGTGCGGCTGGCCACCCACTGCGTGGTGGCCCCAAGTCTTAATATTATATATATATATTTTTTGTCATAACAAGGATTTTTAAATTAAGTTTGTTAAATTAAGTTGGTAACAACGTTGAGCTTTCTGAAATGTGGCCTCTTCATTGTCTTAAATTTTCAATGTGGCCCTCTTGAACAAAATAGTTTGACACGCCTGGTTTAAGTCGCAATGTATAAGACTGCCCATGCAAGGAGATCAGGGTTAGAATCCTGATCAGGGTGATATTTCTTAAATTGTTTTCCATTCTCCCTACACACAAATGCAGATATACTTCCCCTAAATGCAACCTTACTCGCCCTAACACAGTAGCATAAAAAGTACATATACTTATACCTTGAACGGGTAGAAAAACGTGGTGATTTTTTTAAAAATCTCATATAATAAAATATGATGTAGAGGGGGAAATATAATAGACTACATTATTAAACACCGGTGTCTCGTGAATTCCGGAATTCCAGTAACGGCACTGGTAACGAAAAAGATTTTAGTTCTAACCCTGGTCAAGTCAACTAAGAGTTGTTGTTTATTTACTAAAATTTAGTATTTTCTTTCCACGCAAATGTGGATACACTCCCTATAAATTATACCTTCCCTATGCCTACAGCTTTAGGTAAATAGCGGAGAGCTCGATACGCTTTCAGCAATGAAGAAATAATAAACCACTAGAAATCATCCTAGGAGAAAATTAGAACTTAATTAATGGAAAGGACTAATTAAATCCCCCTCTCTAACCGGCCGGGGTTCAGGACCCGGCATCCTAGGCTAGAGACAAGTACGCTAGAACATATAGCTATCCAAATAATCCCCAAAACATTAAAGTTGCATCCTGGCTCTTTATTTCATCGTGACACATACATGTTCCACAAACAGTTTATTTATTTACAAGTTGTGGACTTATAAGCTATATCTATGTGTGTGTTTGAAGTATAAGTTATCGTCACATAAGTTGTTTAGTTAAGTGATTATATAATCATTTACGATTAATCTAAGAGACACTGATTCGTTTCCAGACGAAGGTATATACTTAGTGTATACAGGTTCGTCCTGACATTCAATTATTAAATATTTATGTATCAGGGCTGAGTGTGTGCCATTAGGAGAGAGGTGTAGGATTAATTTAATTTATAAGTGGTGTCCCAATCACCTCCACTGTAATAATAGTCGGTTCTTCTTTCCAGCCAAAAAAATCTCAAAACTCAGAAGACCTAAGAGGCTGACATTTTGTAAGCAAGTAGCCCCTAGCCCAAAAGAGTGCAGAAATAGATGGTGACTGAAAATACTTATAAGTTCCCCCAAAATAGGGTGTTTACAAAAGACCAAAGATTAAAAAATGTCAGCTGAAATTGTTAAGGCAGGTATCCCATAACCCAAAAGGATGCAAAAATGCTTCGGTTACAAAAATTCCCATAGGGACCCCCAAATTGGGGAATTTTATAAAAAGCAAAGTTGAAAAATTCTTGAAGCTAAAAAAAAAGCTAGGAAGCTGAAATTTTTCAGAAAAGTAGCGCCTGACTCAAAAGGATGCAAGAATATGTTGTAACAGACAACTCACAGAGAGGCCCCCAAAATGGGTAGGGGTTTCTAGAAAAACAAATTAAAAATACTCAAATACTCTCAAAGCCCAGTAGACCTAGGAAACTGACATTTTTCAGGAAAGTTGACCCTGACCCTGAAGGATACAGAAATACTTGGTGGCCAAATTTTCTACTAGTACCAAAAATGCTGTTTATAATGAAATCTTCAAAATTTAGGAACAGTTTAAAATTTCTATTGGAATAGATACTTGATTTACTACAGTCTTTAATTGAAATGCGCTTCCCAGATTTTAAGGGTCACTAAAAACTATCACTATTCACTATCACTGGACAACAAATGCCAATGGGACAAAATACACGACCAGAAATGAGGCCATTTATTTTCTGGCGGGTATTATTCTTCCTTATAATGATATTTTTTAAAAGGGCATACTGATAAATATACTAACTTATTACATATAAATATAATTTTTTTACTAGTCAACCCTTTACAGGAATCGTACCATTTTCTTACTAAAAACTACATGTGGACTCTACCGCTCAACCCCGGGGTCAGGTCTTTATGAAATTAGGCTATTATGTCTCATTAATCGAGCAGGGTAACCATCCTACCAACTAATTATTTCTCTGTCAGCGCTATTTCAAATGTAATTTCAAATGTAGTTGGTAAACATGACAGAAACCCAAAACAGCCCTCCCTCCTTCATGGACCAATTCGGCGTCGAGAGGTTGGTTGGTTACGAACTGTCAGTTCCAAAACATCTCTCCCCCAAACATTTCAAACTGGTGACGTCATTTTGGTCTACAGTGTAACAGGAACCCTTACCTTCGGACCCAAGGGTCCACCAATCCTGGCTAGGATTAACTGTGTTAGAATCCTTCGTGCAGTACACGACACAAACAATTGGGTCGCACACTATGGTGTATCTTATCTTAGGTGACAGGAAAAGAAGGATGAATAATAACGATTACTAACCTAGCTGGTCAAATGGTTTTAGGCTTTCGTACTGGACTGCCTACGACGGGGATTTCAGACTTTTAATCTCGGTTGGGTGTATTGAGGATGAATTTTTCTTATATTGCTCTCTACTCTCCAAGGAAAATGCTGTATATTTCTTCTAATACTACACATTACTCATCCTTATTATATAAGGGTAGTTGGTACATGCGTATATTCCGAATGGGTGGTAATACTTGGTGAACATTTAGTTAGGAGGGTGAATTGTGCCAAATTTCCTCTCCTTTATAGACAATAGGAAGTGAATTATGTATCTTACCTATGCAAACAGGATAAGGAGAGTGAATAGAATCAGCGCTTGCAACTAGGGGTCAAAGCTATCTTATATACGAGAGCAGGTTGAGAAGGGTGAATAGTATCAGCACCCAAAAAACTTGGGAGGGAATTAAAACTCATGTTTTCAGGATTAAGCTGTAGTTAAATAATGGATGAATAATGTCTTGTTCATCCAAGATTATGACTGTGACAACTTTAGATGAAACGTTGGAAGTTATTGCTCAAGCCAGAAGATATCGGATTATCAAACAACAGCTGTGAAAGCGTTCAAACCAAAGTTGAAAGTGGCCTACAGCATTTGGCACCTTGACAATATATATATGATATATACAAAATATGTTTGATGTATAAAATATATCTTGTAATATATTATATAATATTATACATATATATCATATAGTATAATTGTAATAGTATAAATATAATATATAATATCATAGATTTACTATACATTATATAATATATAATATCATAGATTTATTATACATTATTTATTATATATATTAAATCCTTTGTAATATTTACGACATAAACACAGTAGTATTTGGATAATTAAACTTTGGGTAGTTAGAAAAATTTTATAGTTCAAACCACCTTGACACCCCATGAGATTACTATCCATATAATTGATAAAAACATTTAATTCGAGTCTTAGAAATAAATATTTGTATAATTCGAAGCCTATACATTGTTAATTTTTTCGATTTTCTTCTCATTTCAAACTTAACTTCACGACAGTGGAACGCTGACAGATAAGGAGATTCTTAAAGAAGTAAAGAACAAAAATATCCAATAATCGTTTAATGAAGAACGCAGCACAGACATCGAAGCAGAAGAACCATTACCATCCGTTTATGTATCACAATAATGGAAAACCTGAGAAGAATCACTGAATCCCAATCAGACGTAAGAGACAACATTTTCAATGCAATCAGTTAAATTGAAGATTTTATTTACTGTGATTAGCAAATTACAACAAACTAGGCACACTAATTTTTTTAAACGTTATGGCAAAACTGATATAGGTCTGCAATTTTATGCGTTTTTTTATCACGTTTTTATATTCTATTTTTTTAATTTTTCCTGTTTATTCAGCTAGGCATTGATTGTGTATGTAGGCTATAGCACATACATTATAAAATGTGTGTATTTATGTGTATCATAGTTTGAGATTATTGATTTATAGAGTACCAGCTGCCTAAATATTCATAAATAAATGGTACGGCGCACCGCACAGACTTTCTCTCTCTTTCTATAAACTCGTAAGATTTCTGAACGGAATAATGTACATTGTATCATCACCACTCCACATAAGAACACGCATTAAATAATATACAATGATATAGAATCAATGAGAAAAGAGGCGCATCTTTGTCCACCTAAGAGCATTTCAAACAGTTTAATGTCTTCCACAAGGGTCAACACTTCGTATTAAAATTTCGATTTCTGGTTAAAATTTTAACATTTTATAAGGTGTTGCAGATCTTCAAGTCATCGCATTGATATTTAATTATTCATTTATACATTTTGACCAATAAAAAATGTAAATATTGACTATTGAGTCTAAAATGGAGATAGATCATTGCTATGCAAACATTTCTCCTAAGAGATTTAAGGAAAAATAACATACTTTTTTAGATACTTATATTTAATTACTCTATGGCATTGGAGAATTATTGCGTTAAGACTTAAGTAGTATATGTTTACAACTAAAGCTCACAAAATTGTATTAATATATTTGCAAATATCTCAGAAACTGTTGCTTTTATAAAAATATATGTCAAATAAAAGTTTTTTATTTCTAATAGTCCTACAATTTTGCAATGATAAGTTGTTTAGTTTCTCAAATAGTTGTGGAGATACGGAAATTAACGCTTCTGTAAAGTACCCTAAAAATCATTTTCATAGGAAAATGAAAATAGCCAGTTTATTTATAATCTTAATCAACGCCTAGATACGAATTTTAATCAAAATCGTTTGAGCAGATTTTGAGAAAACCAAATTTTTCTCTTTTCGCCCTTCAGTAAACTACCCTTAATTTTAAGTTTTTATAGACACACAGACAGACGGCATTGCAAAGACTATTTTTTAGGGTTCGGGGGGTCATGAGACGTCGACATCCATCAACATTTCAGGTTAGTTTTTTTTTACGGTCGCAATACTTAAACTTTAATGTCCAAAAAGTTAAAAAATTCATATAATTGCGTATAGATTGAAAGTTATTGATTTTATAAAAATATGTTTCGGATAAAATATCTGTATTATAAATATATATACATATTTGTAATGCTAAGTAATTTCATATCTCAAATAGTTTCGGAGCTATTATAAAAAATGTTAATTGACGCATCAGACCGGAGCCCTTAAAGCCATTTTGCCGAAATATTGAGGGTAGCCATTTTGTTTGGAATATTTATTAATGTTTATAAATGAAATTTAATCAAAATCGTTAGAGCCGATTTTGAGAAAATCGACTTTTTCTCTTTTTGCCCTTCAGTAAACTACCCTTAATTTTAAGTTTTAATAGACACACAGACAGACGGCATTGCAAAGACTATTTTTTAGGGTTCGGGGGGTCATGAGACGTCGACATCCATCAACATTTCAGGTTAGTTTTTTTTACGATCGCAATACTTAAGCTTTAATGTCCAAAAAGTTAAAAATATATATATAATTGCGTATAGATTGAAAATTATTGATTTTATAAAAATATGTTTCGAATAAAATATTTGTATTATAAATATATATACATATTTGTAATGCTAAGTAATTTCATATCTCAAATAGTTTCGGAGCTATTATAAAAAATGTTAATTTACGCATCAGACCGGAGCCCTTAAAGCCATTTTGCCGAAATATTGAGAGTAGCCATTTTGTTTGGAATATTTATTAATGTTCATAAATGAAATTTAATCAAAATCGTTAGAGCCGATTTTGAGAAAATCGACTTTTTCTCTTTTTTCCCTTCAGTAAACTACCCTTAATTTTAGGGGTAGATATCCAATTCCAAAAACCCCTCGGGGCAACCCTATGAAAACCCTAGATATCAAGTTTCAGCTCAATCGGTAAAATAGTTTAGGCTCTAGTTGGAGGTACAGACAGACAGACAGACAGACGGAAATTCAAAAACCACTTTTTCGGATTCAGGGAGTCATGAAACGTCAAAATTCATCAAAATCTCGAGTTTGATCTTTTTGACGATCACCATACTTTCTCTACCTGTAAGATAGAGAGAAAGTAAAAATTGTTAGTTCGAGTTTTGACTATTTTGAAAAATTTTATATCCCTTGAACTTCGGATTAAATAAGTTATACTGTAATTTATAATATATGTATAATATTTCTTATCTATATATGATATATTAATTTTATATAATATAAAATATATAAAGTATATAGCATTGCTTCCAGTTTCCAGGCGCAGGGTTTGGGAGATACGGCGATGAGTTAGTGAGAGGGTTTTGCCTTATATATAACCCTGCGCCTGGAAACTTTAAATGTATCGTGAAGATTCCTCCTAGGTCCTAGATAAGAAATAAGACGGGGTTTTACTTTATTGAACCTCTAATGATTGAAGGGGGTTTGATAGTTTAAAAAATTCACTAACGTATCTTTTAAATTAGTGGATGTAGAGACGTGAAATTTAAAATTAAGTTTTTTTTCTAGAATAATTGAGCTAAACATTTTACCGGTTTTTAAAATGTCATCCCCTAAGAGGTTGGGGAGGGGGAAAAGCTTTGAAAGCTTTTAAAATGTACTTATATCTTTTGAACCGGTATACTTAGGAGTGAATTTATTTTTAAAATTTGACTTATATTTTTTGAACCGGTATACCGAGGAGTGATTTTTAAAAAATCTAATTATTTTGAAAATTTCTATAATAATTTTGCTTATAATGTATATCTGGGGAGTTTCTTAAATAAACATGAAAAATAAAGCTCTATACTAGTTTTGGGGGGAAAATTTGGTTATGAGTAGTTTACTTATTACTTTTGTTTAATTTGAATATTAAAAAAAAAGTTTTAGTGATTTGGTTCAAAATTGGTATCTGGAGACTATTTTATGTATCAAAAATTATGTATCTTTATATAGATAAAATAAATTAATTTAAAGGTAGTTTTTTCAAACAAATTGCTCATCAATAAACTATCCTTAATTGAAGGGAGAGTGTGAACGATATTGTGGTATAGCCATATAGTATCTAAATATAAAGTTTGAACAAATTTCATTAAAACCCTGTTTGTGTCCTTGTCCAAGGTTAGACTAACAGACAAAAGAATAGACAGACAAAAGAATAGACAGACAAATATGGGGACGAACAGAATTGTAAAATCCAGCTTTTAGGGTCCTTGATCACATAAAAAATAAAAAATTTGTCACTATTTCAAGATCGATTTTTTCACAATCACAATACTTTCTCTTTATATAAGAAAGTAAAAACACTAGTTGATGTGTTATAAAATAGAAGTTAGACATGTAAGTCAATAGACATTCTCGGAGAGTGCAATGATGTCTGAATAAATCTAATTTCAAAATTTAAGCCCAGGAAATGGAAGAGCTCGAAATTGATACAGCTATTATAGAACACGACTTTTCAGTGTAGTTTTTGCCTCTTTTTAACTACTATATCTTTTTTATTTATAGGCCTGCTATATTTGCTTTCTTAATTCTTAACATTTTATCCCTTTCAACCTTATAACCCTTT
Source organism: Timema genevievae (assembly GCA_902155825.1). NCBI lineage: Eukaryota > Metazoa > Arthropoda > Insecta > Phasmatodea > Timematidae > Timema > Timema genevievae. The sequence continues at coordinate 145,947 of CABFWO010000300.1, read as the reverse complement.
TGCCTAATTAATTTGGTACCTTTTTTTAAATATTTGATTTAATTTTGATCCTTTTTTAACTTTTTAATATTTTCGCCCTTAAATATTTCTCCCGGTCAAAGCTAGGTACTTCATAAAAAAAGTGTAAAGTTTTTAGTTGATAAAAAGGCTATAAAGGGTTACGAGAGTAAAACGTGTCAAAATGATTAAAAGGGATTGCATGAATAAAAAGAGTTAGACGTGTCATAAGGGCAAACAAGGTTAAAAAGGGTAAAAATGGCAAGAAGAGTAAAAGGAGTAAAATGTGCAAAAAGGGCAAAAGTGTTAAAAGGGCAAAAAGAGCTAAAAGGTTAAAAATGGCAGATGGTTTTTAAAAAAGGGTAAAAAGGGTTACTTAAAAGTGGTAAGAAAACTCTAAAAAAATGTATTATATTTACTTGTACCCCTTTTTTCACCTTTTGTTTTAGTGCTGCTTTTTCCCTTATTGCCCTTTTAAACCTTTTTATCCTTTTAACCCCTTTAACTTATCCTTTTTTAATTAGTTGTAAACCTTTTTATCCTTTTAACCCCTTTAACTTATCCTTTTTTAATTAGTTTTAAACCTTTTTATCCTTTTAACCCCTTTAACTTATCCTTTTTTAATTAGTTTTAAACCTTTTTATCCTTTTAACCCCTTTAACTTATCCTTTTTTAATTAGTTTTACTCTTTGACCTTTTTTAACCCTCTTATTATATTTACTCCTAACCTCTATTCCGTGCAAATCCGCTTCATGCTATTATTGTATAATATATATGTTTATATCTATATGTATATCTATATGTATATCTTTATTTATATATATATATATAAAGATATATATATATATCAGATAACTCTTATGTCATAATTCATGATTGTCATTTCCGAACCTTAAATAATTTTATTTTTGATTCCGATTCACCAACATTACAGTTTAATGTTTTATATACATAACAACATACCTTACATTTAAAATATCTTATTAATTTCCCATACTCTAATGTATTTTAGAATCAACTAAGAAGTGTAAATTGTTAAATAAGATACCAAAACAGAACGTCTATGTCTGATCCATGCAAGATAACTAGAATATCAAGGTCAAGTTGAGTACATGTACAGTAATGGACATGATGAGAAAATGTTCCCATTCCAACATTAATTTTTGTCGATTTTCAAACTTTCATTTATTGGCCTTTGAGAGTTAATAATCGAGGTGTAGAGAATCGTATTGATAGATTCTTGATTCTTACGATACTAATGCGAATAGAACGTTTCAAGTTTTCTACAAATAATATTTGACATCCCTAATACATAATTATAACTAATTTGTTCTATTTGTTGTCAGTGAGTCCTCCTTTCCTCATTTATCCATGACCCAGGTCGTCTCACATAACCAAGAAGCCAGAGAGCCGCGGTAAAGGTAAGCTGCTGCCAACTTAAAACCGCGAACGAAACGAAAACAGATTAGTCCTGTCTTATGCACGCTGATATTTCCCTGGAAACGGTCGTCAAGTTTCGTGACGTAGGGAAATGGGTCAGTTCCCACGGCGGCCTAATGTCGATTTAGTCATCATGTTCTAATAACGGTGATGTAGGTATGGCTCAGTGGTCAGAGTAACCTGACACACTTAGGAAAGATCTCAGTTCAATCATATGTGGACCCAGTAATATTAAGTCATACAGGATGTTTCAGACAGAGCGTGCAAACATTAAACAGGACATACGGGATGGTCTACATTTTTAGACAGGGAACGTGTGGTCTGCGGAGCCAGCTGAGGGGGATATGGGCCTAAACAAGTGGGGGAGAGCCTGAAGGCTATTTATTATGGGGATATCTCAAATCCCAATTAAATAGCTTCGCAGACCACATGTTCCCTATCTCAAATGTTCGGTAGATCATCCCCTATGTTCTGTTTAATGTTTGCACGCTTTCACTTAAACACCCTGTATACTCACACTAGGGGTCATAAGATATAAGACGCAAGTCTTACAATATACTGGAATTCCGGTGATGGTGAGGTCCAGATTCGAATCTAAGCCGGGTGTCCTCGGGAAAATTTCCAAAATGTAATCATTTTCCCACCCTTTCTCCACACTTAAATGGGTGCAAAATAATCTTTCTCATCCGTACCCATTGGATTAATACTTTAATAGCCCTTGTGTTGAAGGCAATCATTTTAAATAAAATCTAATACCCAACAAATATTTGTTTACGTATCATGATGTCAAGTTTTAGGTAGTGGTGCACACTCCTGACTTTGACCTAGGGGCCCGGAGTGCAATCCTGACCAGATTGTTTTTACACTTTCTGGCTTCTAATTTTCATTCTTAGTGCTTGTTCTGGTGCGTGTGTATAGCCCGAACGGTTCTTAAGACAATGTAGTAGTAAAACAAAATAGTATAATTCATTTTCTTTACTTTATTTATCGTCCCTTATTCCCAGATTAAGTGACTAACACCCCAAATAATAGTACTAGAGAATATTTAGTGGTCTTATTTCTTTAGCACTAATGTGGCAAGGAAAAGAAAGGTAAAATGTAGTTTAAATGTACTACCATTTTAGGAAAACTGGTCCTCAGAACACCCAGCTGGAATTCGAACTCTGGTATCTCTATCACCAATAAACTAAATCAATTTGACGTTCAAGCCACGAGTTTGTCATTGCGGGTAGCCCTTTTTCAAATACTAATTTAAGGCCGGTAATACTCCATTCACGGTAGGAATTACTCTCTGAAAGGCCTTTTTTCCTACCAAAATCCTACTATTTAATAGCTTTCTGGTAGGAAAAAAGGCCTTTCAGAAAACAATTCCAACGCTAAACAGACTTTACATACTAAGCAGCATATCCTAAATTAATTCTAAAACGCTCCATTGGGTAAAACAATGTGTGCCACACTGAGATAAATAACGTGCATTTCTATAAACTGGATTATATTACTCGCCTTACAAACTAGCTTAACATAGGCATTTGCACTCGACACAACACAAACAACTCTGGCACTAAGAGTTGTCTGTATCTGGAATTGAATCAGGGTTAAATATTTCTTTTATTCGTGTTGCTGTCACAGGTCAAGTTAAATTTCAAGTTGTTTGTTTAGTTAGATGTGTATTTATAAATAACCATACGGTTACTAGTTAATTAAATATGAACATGAACAGTTAAATATTTGCCCATTTATTAAAAAATATATAGGAAAATATTAAGCAGAAAATGTTGAAAAATCTCTTTATATTATTTAATGAAATGAAATATATCATAGCTCTTGTTAATACTTCGTGGGGATCTTTAAAAATGTTTGTCAGACGAGATTATTTCTCAAACAGATGAATCCCTTAACGAGCACTAACCAACCGCCCTGGAACTGGCAGGTAATAAAACAAAAATATACAAAACAAAAACCTAGGAAATCACGAAGACTAATGTACACTCACAAAAAAAAAGTACCGCGCAAATGACCCGGTTGAGTTTATCTATTTGTGTTTCTCATTAAGACTCAGAGCAAAGAACTATCCTTGCATGTGACAGTTGCAGTGACTCTGGCGGCGGAGCTGTTCATTTGCATAACATTACCCCGAGAGGGGAGGGACGCTCTAGGGAATAAGGGGAAGGGGAGATATAACGTTCCACATAACTAGTCCGGCTTCATTTAATTCATCTACGGTAGAATATCCGGGTTCAAGTCCCGGGGAGATAAGTTCCTTCAAATTGTGATAATTAAGTAAGGTGAGATATATTTGGGTGATTATAGAAAGAACCTGATAATAGGATATATTGTTGTTTGTTTATTTCCGCGTCGCGTCTTACTACCCATCTGAACTATATACATATTTAGTAGGTAATAGGAAGGTAAAATTTAGAGGAAATGCACACTTATCTGTGTGAAGGAATAGTGCAAAAACATTTAGCAAAAAAATTTATCTCAGTACACCAGTCACCGGTAAACCTGACCAAACAAGGTTCACGCCTTAGACCACGTTACTCCCAATGCGTTTTATCAGAAGGGCTTGTTAATCTACATGATAGGAATGATGAGGGTAGCTAGAAGTAATGCCTCCACATTTTCATGGAAAGAGTATGAGTAAACCATAGTGAAAAATAATATTCTGGCTAAGAAAATAAAAGTGACCAACTGAATTGCAATTATAACGCTATAAATACCACGTAACCTTCCTCTACTAGACCCTTGATGGTTTATCTGATAGATAAAAGTAATCAAATCTAATTTTATACATTCATATAGCCAGCCCTTTTAAACTCAACACCTGTAAAAAGCATATACTAATATTATTTCAATGTTGGCTACTGTTTTTCTATTTATCTTTTAAAATGTTCTTTATTTTAGTCAACTTCCAAACCATTTTTTGGAGATAATTATAAATCTCTTTCCAGAAGCCTTAAGTTGTGTTTACCTCACCAATTTTTCGGAGCTAAGTATAAATCTCTTTCCAGACGCCTTAAGTTGTGTTAAGAGCTTAAAACAACGTAGATTGTATAAACATTACAATTCAATTGAAGATAAACATGTTCAGACGTAGAAGACGTTCAACTTTTGCTATACAAGACGTCATCATGTGAACATACTTGTCTCAACACAGCATGAGCCTCACTCCAAATCCTCGTGTTACTTAAGATGCTGAGATAAATGGCGATGAGAATGCAAATGTATCGCAAACAAACCTACTGAGCGTTTAAATTGGCATCACTGTCACCATTCTCATGCTTGTAATAACACCGGCACTTTCTTACAAACTCCCCCTCAATAAGCTCTTTCCAAAACACTTTCGACTTGAAAGGAACATTGATTAACACTTAGTTGACATTACAGGAGAAAAGCGTTCGATGCTGCCACTATACATAGGAAGTGAACATTATCTTGGCTCTTTCTATTGATTTACGGCTACGGTAGCTCTATTGTATTGTTTCCACTCCTTTACCCTACCCCCCGCCCCCCCATAATATATAGGTGCATATATATACATATAAAAATATATATAAAAAATAGAATATTAATACGTAAATTGATTGGGTACTAAAACAGGTAGTATTGTTCTGGAATTTTCATATTTTAAAAATGCTTTTTGTTCTATTTTTATTTTATTTTTGAATTTAGAATACACATTACCAAGGTATTAAAACCTTTATGTGTATTTAGCAAGTGAATTGTTTTGATTTTGTTTTAATATTTCATGCAAACCTTAAATTGAAATAATTTCTCACAATAAATGCTCAAAATAATTTTATTTTATTTTATTTATTTATTTGACAACAAATAGTTTGATGGACTAGAATAATATCAATAATTCAAATTGTCACTAATAAGTACCACGAGTAATTAAATAATTAAAAATTGTGTCATGTACTAGGTGTATTTTTTGACTTGTTTAAAGCATAATATGAAATAAATGTTTGAAATATAATTTTTTTAATTTAGAAAATGCAAAACCTTAAATATACATGTGATGTTAACATTAATGGAGTTTTAACAACAATAAAAACCGGCTCCATGGTTTAGTGGTCAGTGCACCTGGCTAGGAGCCTTGGAGTTCCGAGTTCCACTCCCGACTGGTATCTTTGGTATTTTTCTCTAAAGGGGAATCACCCCAATGGTAACCATGGTTTGTTTAATTAAGCTGTAAGTGTTTTCACTGGTTACACACCCTCATACTCACTATCCCATAATCTCATCGGGACATGGAAAGAGCCTCCACGAAAAGGATGTATGATTAGTACATTCTGGCATCCCCTGGGAAATGGTCCATTAGTACTTGCTAATCTTTCCACAAAAACTGAGCTAAGATTGATGTAGCCCAGACGCGCAATATATATAAATATATATGTATGTTTAAATATTTATATATAAATATATATAAGAATAATAAAAATATAATTGTATATTTAAAATTTTGTTTTATTTAATACTTGTCCAGTAACATGAAAACGTGATACATCTTTTGTTGGTGGAAATAATAATTTATATTTAAATACGGAAATAATGTAATGTATAAAATAATAAAAATTATCTCTGCGTTGTAGCCTACATTTAAATAAAAATCTTGGAAAGCTTTACATAATGTTAAAGAAAGAGATGACTCAAACAGTTTTACAACAATTTTACATTGATAAGATTATATTAGTGTTACAAAATGAACATAGAAGATCAAATAAAATATTAAACGTGTTGTCTAATAGACTTAATATTTTAAAATTAAATATCCAAACTGCAGTCAAAGGGGAAAACCCTTATTGTAGATCACAGCACTTTTACCTTTAATGCTACCATGTTTTTGTAGATATATTGATCAGGTACATATTAGGGGTATTGGATACATGGCGGAGTCTAGTAGTAATAAGTGTATATATTCACTTGAGTAACGTTGTTTGGTTTAAATAGTATCTTATAAACTAAGCTTATCAACCAATTGAAATCTGTGGTGTAAACGAACTATATAATTAGAAAGTGTTCACAATAGATTATTCTAGGTACAGTAAATTCATGTAAAATTACAATTAAATATTTTCTCCAATTTTAAGAACTGTGCCAAACAAACATCTAATCATACGTGGCTGATAAATAGCGAAATTTTCAACAGAGGTTTGAGTTTTATCCTTGTAATATAGTAATCTAATTAGTTATAACACTATTATAAGACATATTTTACGCGATTTATGATTTTAGACTCCTTAAGCAATTTGTGTGAAACACACAAAATAAAATACTAACAAATAATAGTAGTATCATATTAAAACAGTTCTAGCCTTTAATAAACAAAGTAGCCTTTAAAACCAAAATGTGAAAAACAAAACTTTTTTTTAAAAGAGTTTTGTTTTACCATAGTATAATAATTAATGGTTTGACTTATCGTATGGCCAATCCTCCCTTTAATAAGCCAAGAGGATTATAAAATAATTCCTAGGTAAATTTACGACTAATTACAGCCAAGTAAACAATGGTAACGTCATATATGTATAAATAATTCACCGTGGGCAACCGAGGGTTGTTTTATGACTGGAGTGGGACCAAGGGGTTTAAGAATGTTGCAAAGGGCTATTCACCACCAGTAAAATTAGGTAGATGCCATGGAGAAACAAAAAATAGAGTATTCCCATAGAATAAAAAGTAGTGGAGTATTGCTAGCTGCCATGAAAGAACAAATATTACAGCATTGGTCTCAACAATAGAGGGGCAAATAACACAACAGTGCGAGCTGCCAAGGAGGAACCAAAAATATGACATCATTCTCTGCTAAAGAGGAACGAAACACAATACTGGAAAGTAAGGAGGAACAGAAAATAGAACTTTTGTCTCTGCCATGGAGGGTCGACAAATAAAATGGTGGTACTTTCCGTGGAGGAACATAAGCTAGTACATTGGTGTCTACGATGGAGGAATGAAAATCAGAGTATTTGTCTCTGCCATGAAGGAACAAAATAATAGAACATTGTTATCTGTCAAAGATTCATAAAAACTATAATACTACTCTACTAAATATAGAAACTAACAATAGAAGCTTGCTCTATGCTATGGAAAAAAAAATTGCTTTTTGTCAAAAAGGAACGAAAACATATAATGTGGCTCTCTGCATGGAGGAACATAAAATAAAATGTTTATATCTGCTAAGGAGAAACCAAAATAAGGTATTGGTCAATGTAAAGGAGGAACCAAGGGAAAACCCGCTTCTGTGGCTACATGGTCTAAGCCACTATTCTTGCAAACCAATGATGGGGAGATTGTGGTTCGATCTCAGTCGAGTGTATTGAGGATGTTTTCTCCTAAATTGTTTACCAATTTTTCACTGCGCAAATGCGGGTACGCTTCCTATAAATGCAACCTTCCTCATCTCTAGCCCATTAGAGTAATTAATACATAAGCATATAACCCGATTGGGTGGTTAGACGCGGTGCTAAATAAAAGGGAATAATTCATTTTTTGACAAAGAAAAAGTAAAACTCGCTAAAGATTTATTTTTCAAAACAGGTTTAATTCACACGTCAACGTGTTATTTATTAAAACAGCAGCTATTGAACCGCCATAATTTAGCCTCATCAATCCTTTTTATGTTGCATGGATATTTTGAAGTATGAACAGACATATCTTATTTCTCTACTCCTTAATCCTTATCCAAGCCATAAAGAGTACACCTTAGCATCAGGTCAGACACATGGCGGTCCGTCTTTTATTCTCCAAGGGGTACCTAAGGGATTCGAGTTTACGTACCTTAAGAAAAATACGGCTATAACATATGAATTGTATCTTCAGTAAGCATACACCTGCCTGGAGCTGTAACCTCGACCTTTCCGTTACAAAAAAAAAAGTCTAGATGAGCTTGACGTTTATTCTGCGTGCCCATCAATGTGGATGGTAGTGAAATCGAATCTTTCTTATTGAATGTAATAAGGACATTCTAGAAACTCTACTTAATTGATTTTCCCGAAAATATGAGTAATTCATTTAACTTTAATTATTATGTATCACTTTAGAAAATAAATTTGTTTTACATAATTATAAATATGGATGCACAAATTAACGATTAATGCAAAAAGTCAATGTTTTACTGTCTATTTTCTCACGTTAAAATAAATACACTTTTATATGAAAATTAAATACTATGAAGCAAGCGTGCATACTTTTTTAAATAGTTTATTAAAGTTTAGAGTTAAATTCTCAAAAATCGGTCATCAGTAAGCTCAATTTATATAAAATTTCCTAAGAAAATTAAGCGTATTTGGTTGTTAGTAATACGAAACTCTCTTAAGATATACATTTTAAATAAAATTAATATAACTGATTTTTAAAAAAGTCAAATTTTAAAAATCAGTTGACAGTAAACTACTTTAAACAAAATTTTCTCCGAAAAATAAGTATAAGTATTATTTATGATGGAGAGCACTTTTTATATATCTAGTTTGAGAAACATCATTAACACCATTATAGAGACATTTTGAATATTCAAAAATAAGCCATCGTTAAACTCCCTTCACGAGGTAAAAAAATATCATGATTACGTAACTTTATCTAATATAAAGTAAAATATAGAGTATAACTGGAAAATATATCTAGCTTTACTAATTCAAAGGTTCTAAAAGTTCGAAATGCTCGAAATTCTAGGTTGAAAATATCAAACTCATCTATTTGGCATCTATAGATAATCTATCAAATTGATAGTTTTACTGCACTTTATAATCACATGGTTCGACCAGCACATGACTCGTGGCTAACCTTGAGATAGACGAACCAAATATGCACTCTACATTAGAGCCAATGATTGTAATTTATGACAGGGCAAAATAAAAAGGTCCACACCCAAATTGTAATTTATCTAGAGCATATTTGGCCGAAAAGGAACCGTGGGGTCCTAGATCAGTTTTTGGGTGTTTTAACCACACGAACATAGGGTTAAGGGTGACCTGGTGGTCTAGGGGTAAGGTGTCGGACTTCTGTGCTAGGGATCCAGGGTTCAATCCTCGGTCCCGGCACGGATTTATCTGATTGCCAAACCCTTCCTTCACCTAACAAGACGTGTATTAATGACAAATTATGAATGTGTGGAATTCCAGGCCTCCACCGTGGTTCGGATCCCACGTTAAACTGTAGGTCCTCCATTTAAACTCACAATCACCCTACCATTACACACTAGTGTAAGTGATTACAACCCGAACGGTTATAAAGAGGCGGTGCTAATAACAATACCAATAATAGGACCAATTTCCAAGCAAAAAGGGGTTATGGTCAAAATTTTCTTCTTCCACGACCTAAAGTTAGTAGAACTTACCAAAAAGTTCGTATTTTGTATTGTACATTTTTTCAGGAAGAGTAAGTTAAAAAAAGACAGTTTTCCTGTATATTCTATGTGTTTTCTTATACTTAAGCTTAAATGTGTCCACATGAACTAGATATTCAAATTAACTTATTTATTTAATTTGAATTTTCAAACTTTTATCCGACATGTGTGGTTTCATTTTCAAATAATGAGTAATATTTAACTACTTCCCTTCTAGTTCGATCCCATTTGGACTTATAGCTAGGTATTAGCAAATTAAAATACTTTGCACGACGATTGTGTGTTTTATAAGGGTCTGGAAAGTTAATATTCTTAATAAACTTATAGCCTTAAGAAGCTTAACCCTTGCCTGAAGAACCCTCCGCCCTAATTCTCTCCTTCCACTGAACCATTAGATTTCTCCACTAAATATAAAATGGTAGTACTGGTACGTTAAAGCTATGGCTACTAATAACTTAATCAAAAGGGTAAATATGAGGAGGGCAAGATCTATACTCTAGAGGATGTAAATCCTTATCAACGCGAAAAGAAGAGTAGAAAAAGACTAATAGTGCATCCAGCCGAGATTTGAACCTCGAACGTACCCATCACCAGCAATCCAGTCCATTACAAGCCTGACGCACTAACACACTTGACCCTCGATGCCACTGTCTTAAACAGAAAAGCTATGATCTTCCAAAGAAATNGTGGCCGCATGGTCCAAGGTGTCGCTATCGCAACAGACTAGACTGATGATGACAGGGAGATCGGACTTCAAAGCCTGGTTGGGTTTATCTAAATGGCTTTCCGCTGTCCCGCCCCAAAAATGTTGGTACACTTTCTCATTAATTTAAATATACGAATATCCCGGATGGGTAGTAAGACACGGAGCCCCTACACACACACACACACACACACACACACACACACAGCCAGTAAGCTCACAGATATGCACAGAGATCGTTCAATATTTACATGAAGTGATAGCGGGAGTTTGAACAATGATAAGAAAAAAACACGTTACGCTTCAAACTTTAGTCTTAAAGGGTTTCGAAGAAAACCTATCCTTATCAGTTTTGTACAAAATGATAACAAAAGTTCAAACACGTGGTCTTTATTAGAGTCTAACTCAAAGTATTAGTTTTCATATCGCTAAAATTGGCCTCCTCCTCCATCAAATTAAAATGTAACCAAACCACCATTTATAACTTATTTTGCACTATTTTGCAACAAATAATTCAATTTCCCCACATATCTTGGTATGGTGACAGTAAGGTCATTTTTGTTGAGTTGGGGAGCTGGGTGTGGGGGTTATTCCAGGTTAGCCAATACACCATATTTTAGTTTAAAATATACCAGTAATAAAATGTTCGGAGAAATGTTTGAAAATATCACTGCCCCTTAAAGTGAGGTGGAAGGAGTGCGAGTTAAGTTATTTTCACAGTTTATTTATTTTTAAAACTTGGTCCAGAATAGATCAAATATTTATTCAGTATCTACATCAAGTATAATTTTTCAGTGCATTTAAGTCTCAATAGTTCTTAAATATTTGTCGTTGCCATAGTGGCTCTTAAACATAAACCATTTTAATAAAGATATAAAGTATGTTCGAATTCCATAACGAATTTTCAAGAACTTGTTGAGAAAATTAAGCTAATACTATCTATTTTGGCCAAAAATGATTTTTGTTAAAAAGAAATTCGCAAAATACTTACACTCTAACTTACGTTAATTTCCATTTGGCCTCAACAGCTACGTTATTTACTAAATGCCTAATTTCTATGTTGTCAAAAAGGAGAATATTTGGACACATAGGTGAAATAACGGCCAATAGGCTATGCCTATATATATATATGTAAATAAAATTTTTTTCCCATTGAGGCTGAGTATCTTATTGAGATATACACATACTAATTAAGCCAGACAAAATAGGGATGAGGAAGGTAGAACTTTAGAGTAAATGTACCCGCAGTTGTGTGAAGGAAGAGTAGGGAATCATTTCTGAAAGCCACCCTCAGTACTGCCGACCGGGATCCGAACCTCTATCTTCCCACCAACGGCAATCCAGTCCAACACAAGAGTGACGAGTTATAGCATGTAACCATCGACGTGGGTTGCACCCAATATTAAATAATATATGGTGCAACAAACTTGAATAAACAAAGGGTACCATATCGGCTTACCTGACCATTCAACCTAATATAAAGAAATATTTTTAATAAAAGGACTTATAATTAATACTTTTTTACTGTACAAAATAAACTTTTTTAATTTCATGACCACAAGTTTAATTAAAAAATATATGGATATAGCCAAATATTCAAATAATATTAATATTCGTAGTAATAATATCCAGAGTTTCCATCATAACCGTAACGTCTATACAAGAGTGTTTTTTTTTGTTTTTTACTGGACAGAAAATGAAAGCCTTTTCTGATAATATTAAAATAATACAAACCTCATGTTTCAATGAGCTAATGAGTGATACATTGAGTTTTTCAAAACTAATCAATAATGAAAAAAGAAATGAGAATTATCATGAATATATTTTTCTCGAGAAAAGAATAGTTATAATATTAATAAAATAATAAAAATATAAGGATGGCGTTAATATAACTTGTTATAATAATGAGGCCGTATTTGTAAATTAAATCTAGGAATAACCTACCTCTGGTGATTCGTGGGGAAGTCCTCCCTTCCCCCCTAACAGGAAACCACCAGGAATTTGTTTTAGCATTAAATTTATTTTAAAGCAATTTAAAGTGTTTTAAATCATAATTAGGATTGTTAGCGTTGTAAATTTTACGAGACTCCAAGAATGTATTTGCTTACGCATTGAGTTTTATAAAACCAAAATACGATGCTAATAAATACATTTACGTACTTGTTCAGTACGTTGCAGTAAGCTATATTTATTTCAGTAGAATATGAACATCAATATTTCAATATATTATACCGTTGAGTTATTTAGCTTGAAACTAGTCGTACAAACGTGAAAAATGCCTTGATTAATTTTCTCAAACGTCCAAATCACAGGGTTAGTCCATTGACAGTTAAGGCATTTGTTTTTTAGGAAAATATACATCTCAATACCTTTATTTTTAGAGACAACCACATTTTTTTTAAGATATAGGGAATCGTGTCAATATCATTCAAACATTCATTGATTAACGTAAATTATTAATATAGCAGAGCGTATCTATATATGAGTCTACTAAGAACAAATTAACTTAAACTAAAATAGCTCCAAAAATTTAAAATGACAAATCAAAAGGGCGAGGATTTAGGCACGGTATTTGAATAATAGCATAAACCTAAACGTTCGTAATTAATTATTTTTGATACCGAATGGAATCAAACAGTTCACTTGGAAGCCTAGGTATTCTTTCAAACCTTATACAGGGGTGGACTGGGCCGCTGGGATATCATGAGATATGCCGGTGGGCCAGTTTGATTTGGGCTGCCGCAACTACTTTAAACATAAATAAATTAATTCAGTTCAAAATTATTATTTTAACTAAATGTTGATCAAATGGTCCAGTGAGTACGTCTGAGGTGCCCATAATGCATCAATTGTGAAGATATGCGATGGCATTAAATGTAAAACCATCTTGTTTGTTGTTTCTTGATGTTTGAAAACAATTTCTTAAGACAAACGTAACATCATATGTTTGATGAGCTGCACAAGTAATGAGTGAAGGGTGCCGTAATTTTGCAAACTTAAATAATTATATCAATAAAGACGTCCAGCTATTATCTAAGCATTTAGAATAATTTTCTCTCATGCTAGTAGAAATTAAAAACTGATAATAATAATAATAATAATAATGATAATAATAAAAATGTATGCTAAAGACCATCCCGGTCCCGGGCCGCTTGGAATCTGCCAGTCCACCCCTCCCTTTCAACCACTATTAAAAAAATATTAATATTAATTCCTTAACTATAATTTGACTACGATAATAATATCGGGCGTAATTCAAAGCCCTGACTTTCCCGAGAAAGGTGACCAAATACAAAGCAAGTATAAAGCCTTGGAGCACTTAGCCATCACCACGAGTCAGATACATCCTACATCTATACATATTTTTCCGCCCCACCTCCATGACTCTGGGTAGGTGTGGTTTTCAAACCCCTTGTATAGTATATATGTTACTGTGAATGTGATAAATTCGTTATTTTGTAAAATAGCCAGTGGATGTATACAATCACCGAAAGCGATGGTTTATTTAACAAATAATAGGATTTATCTAAATTTACCAGTGGTTTTACAAATGTCCCAATGCAGTTTGGTTAAAGTATGAAACATGAATTGTATTATCTACATTTACTAGTGATTTAAAAAAATATCTAGTGTATGTGGATTAAATATATTATAACAGAAATCCAAACTAACCTAAAATAACATAGTCTAACCCAACCTAAGCTCAAATAAACTAGTCAAACCTTGTCTAAGCTAACCTAACCAAATATAATCTTGACGTAACTTATTAACATTCACTGGTGGTTGATGGTAATTTTGTAAGCTCACCGGTGATTTTGTTAAAAGTATGGCGAGTATGTGAAATAGTAAATACATTTTTTACATTCCCCAAGTGAGCCAGTGAATTTGTAGAATCACTGGTGACTTTACAAACTCATCACATTCACAGTAGCATATATATATTTAAATTTGCCTTAATGGGATTCAAGCTGATACCCTAACACCCTCAAACAACGAAATACATTGTTTTATAATTTTTGAGATATACACATGTACCAATGAGGCTTTTTTATTTGCCCTGCAAGATTTCCGCCTATTTACATTAATGGAGTAGAGATAATAAAGATAAAACTTAAAATAAATAAACCTAAATGTGCGTGGAGGGAGAGTGGAAGATCATTTGGGAGGAAAAAAAACCTCAATCCATATGGCATAGACTGAAGCCCCAACCTTCCCGTCACAAGAAATCTAGTCAAAGGATGATCAATGAAGTTATCGACGCTTGCAACCAATCTTGAAGTGAACGCCGATTACACTCGTGTGTATACATACCTGCAACTGGGGAGAGTTTTCTCATAACGCACCACCTGGATTTCCACTGGAAAAAAGAGGAGTAGGAAAAAAAAGTGAGAAAAAGTATCGAAGAACAAAAGTAATCAATTTTAATAATTGTATCGCTTTATATAATTTTTTTCCCCAAAGTCTTACCATATAATCAAACTGTCCTATTTTAATTACTGTAATTGGGTAAGAATTAGGGAGGAGAGGAAATGTACCCACAATTGGAGAAAGAGAGTAGTAAAATATTAAGAAAAATACACCCTTAGTGCACCCAGCCGGGATTCAAACACTGACCTGCCCGTCACCGACAAACGAGACTATACGAGTTTAAAAAATTTAGTACATATGCACAGTGATGTAAAATACCATCTAAGTGATAACTTAATTACTATTGAATTACATCACTCCTATTTCGAACTACTTATAGCCAACTAAGTTTAATAATATATATAAATAAATTTAATAATTAAGTAATGGTAATATATTTCTTCCTGTTAAATAAGTAAAGCTATTAACTTAACTAAAATCTGTCATTGCCTTTCTCCACGTATCTATTAACCCTAATGTATATCCAAGATAATTATACCGTTGTTATATGCATAATGTTCGGTGTACAGGTCATTAAACCTTTGAATATAATGATAATCACTCAATTATAGATTCGTTTATCAAGAATCCCGCTACGTTCACGTGCAATGACCTGACTGAAACTAGGCCTACACTGAGTCTGCGCACAAGGGAGCGACATTATTGCATACACATTCATGGACAAATTTAGGTTATGTAAATAAAGAAAACAAAGAATAGCTGGCTATAAGAAACTGTGTATTATATATTTTTAACATGCATCGGATAAGAATCGAACATAATATTATTTTCTATTATATTTCCACTACATCTTACTAACAATACGTCTGAGCTAAGCGCATTTTAATTACACCAATTGGGTACGAATGAGGAAGGTATACATTTTGAGGAAAATATACCTGCATTCACATGGAGGGAGAGAAGGAAACAAGTTAAGGATATTATCTAACCATAGTACACCTTGATTTGAACCATGACCTCCCCCTCACCGGCAAGCCACACTTACATTTAGTGCGGGTCGAAGCTTTGATTTATAACGCTAATGTTTTCAGGCTAATCTCTAGAATAATATGCACTTATATGAGATATTTGAACGGTGCTGTAAAATATTAATGTTAATTTCATCCTTTTTTTTTTAGCACAGCCGTGTTTACATATCTGTATTAATAATCATGCTAATCACGTTTAATACCTCAAATAAATACATTTATGCTAATAAGCTAGGGATGAGGAAGCATAAATTTAGAAGAAGTGTGCCCGCATTTGCGTTGAGGTAGAGTGGAAAACATTTTGGGAATAACTACCCTCAGTCCTCAGTACACCCAACCGGGATTCGAGCCCTGACCTCCCCGTCATCGGCAGACTGATTAACTGCGGGAGTGAACCCCTTAACCATGACGCCACCGATGCGGGTTTCATTTTAATTTAAGTATTTATTGCACACGCAATAGTACTTGGTTCACAATTAACTCAAAAACCATCAATATTAATTGTTAGTGATGAAATCTAGTACACAAATATAACTTAATTATTAAAATAGCTTTAAACTATGTATCTTATCAAATAAATGTGTAGACAATATTTACCTTTTTTCCATCTCGGAATTTAACAGTTCCTTCAATAATCGAATTGTTATCCATCACAATTAATCGTATTCACTTTTAAACTTATAAAATGACACCACTTTAATATGATGAATAATTAATTCACACTTTTGTCGTAGTTTATAATGATCTAATATAAATTAATCTAATCACTTGTCGGCATAATTATTCGAAAATTCGCACCGGCACATTAATAAACGGCACACGGATAAGCCCCCTATGTAACAATTAACACAACACCCACACGCAACACCCCCCACGTCATACAGAACAGCGGCGTGCATCCAAACTGACGTGACTGCTTTCATCTTGCCTTCAAACGAACCGGCATTACCCTCCATCTGGCCACGACCTTCACACGTAGAGCGCTCTAGCGGTGTCTCGTATAACTAGGACGGCCGAGACTGTTAGGTCACGGTGGATTGATTAAGAAATTCATCATTTGAGACGTATCTAAAATATGTGTGGTAAATTATATTTATTCCAAATAAGTATTGAAATAACTATATAGTATTTATTTCTAGGACTGAAAATCATAGCCAAATTTATTATAAGATATTGTCACAGTAATTTTAATTTTATTTTCAAAAATGGTGAGCTTCAACCACATTAAAATCAACTCTAGGTTGAACAGGATGTTACATTTTTAAGATTAACTTTTTAACCAGTACAAAATACTTTAAATTTTCATGATCATTCATTTAGTCTATCTACGAATTATAAAAACGTAAACATATATATTAATTTTTGTTTAAACTCTTTTAATACATTTAATTTAGGTTTGAATAATGTATTTTAAGCAAATACTTTTCAATGTATATTATATTAAAAGCTAATGCTCTACAAATATTACTTGAATATTTATATACAAATATAATCTCTTGAATTAGATAATTTGACTTCAAACAGAAAATTCCATTAATCACAGAGATCTTTAATTCAATTCTCCCAATAAAAACTTGTGCTATGCTCAAAATTATTGCATGCTAGAACAATGTTCCGCAAATCTTGTCACTTGGTGGTGAATCAGGTGTACGGTCACAGCAAATGTGTCCAAATGTTAAAGACGTGGACACCGAAAAATAACTTTAACCTTTAATCTTTGAAGCTACTAATAAGTAAATAATAAATCTATACATTCCTAATTTTGATTTACCGTACAGCCATTGGATTGGATGTATAGTAAATTTTCTGCTACTGCAGTGAATATCCAATACAAAATATTGTACAAACAAAATAGGCTTGTCAAGTGTATCGTAATCTTAAAACGGTTGCATAGCACTGTGCTAGAATAAGGTTTTGTCAATGTAAGCCCATAATTTTTTACCCATAATAAATGGTTTTAGCATATATCTTACTGTTATGAGTAGCATTTGTATCGTATTCAAAATATGTTACATAGTTACAATTTACTAAAAATTATAATATACATAAAACGAGAAAAAAGGGATTAGCTTACAAAGATAGTACTCCACTAAATTTATCTAGGCTACGCCTATTTTAAATAAACAAATTGATTGTTTACATGATTATGACAATTTTAAGAGAACTAATCCTAACTATATTATTGGTTGAGTTTATTTCACAACATACATAACATAAATAACCATATATTCGATCTTAACAATAATTTTAAGTAGAAATAATGGGAACAAGTTGAATATTATTAGACCAAGATACAAATTGAATTTCATACCTTAATTATTTCAGAGCTATTATTATACATATTAATGGTCCATCCTAAAATCATTTCAGTGGGAAAAGCCGATCAACCAGACCCCAGCACCTTAACTTATCACTGTGGATTCGTGTTGTTTTCAAATTTTCAGCATTGAAAATGGGGAAATTGTATTTGCGATTTATGATTCGTAGGAATTATTAGGATTTGGACTAGAAATAATTGTAGTATTACATTGCACCTATAAAATTATAAAAAAGTACACAATTGGTAAATGAGTTTACTTTCAATTTATTACATTTCAATAAATATTAATAAACTATTAATAATTAAAATAGCTACAGTAAGTATTTAATAAATTGCTAAAATAGTTGTCTTGAGCTTATTTGAATCTTTTTGATTGAATTTTGACAGCCATTATTTAAGGATTATTTCAGTTGAGAGTAAATATACAAACTTTGTTACAACTTTATATATTAAGCAAATACCTTCTATTTAAAAAAAAAGTTTCGACAAAATTTAGTCTATAACAAATTTTCAGTAAACTCACTACTAAATTCTCGTAACAATTCCAGCACCCTTAAAATATAACATATATTATGAATGCATAATATAATATTCAAAACTCTTATGGGCTTATTCGTGTTTGTTGTTTTATACCTTAACGATAGATACAATTCTCTAGTGTTTATTTAATATTTATCACCTCATAGAGTGTTTTATTTATTTAAACGATCGTTAAAATTAACACCAACGTTAAAAACAAACATTGCTCCATCTATACAAAATAGAACCACACGATGATGTATAGTAAACATCCAATATATTTGGCGTTATTGAAAAGCAAACCATAGAACTATGAGGTAAATGTTTCATGAATACGTATTTCCCCGCTCCCTTGAGCCGTTTCACAGCACGTAGCAAATGGGGTGTTTCCCACCCCTAGTCCCTTTCTATGACATCAACGTTATAACATGGGGCAATATTAGGTTTACAGGTTAACGAGTATATTCTACCTACAGAAATGAGATTTGTCAAAAACTTTATTTTGCAAACTCACCAAAATAATAATAATAATAATAATAATAATAATAATAACAATATATTGATTGTATATGTTATTGTGAAAACTCAATATTTTGTCCGCATATATTTGTTAATTTTTCTCTCTCACATTATAGTTAATTCCGAAAAAAATTCGTCTGAGCCCCTCTATAAATACAAATTGAGATTGATTCTCTTTGAAAATATATACATAGAAATACATCATCTAAATTTTATTTCATCCTGTAACATTATAAATCTACTGTTTTGCTATTAATAAAATAAACTTTAGAATTTTAACATTTTAAAATAACAATTACCTTACATTTATTCTAGGATTAGGAAGTTTAATACAATACACAAAATATATTATTTAAAAAATCCCAGTTACTAAATCCCTTTAGCCTTTTACAGCGCAATAAGTATAGTAAGAGCAATAGAAAACGTATTTTATAATTGATGCCTGTACAAACGTATTTTACGGTAGTAATTTTTCTATGTAGCTATATTTTCCTTTATCATGGGTAAAATAAATAATAATACAGTTTAATTTTTCTAATAAAATTATACTACATTAAAATATGTATGTGGAAGCCTAGCTATTGAAATGGACAGCTGCATAGTTATAATATGGATTAACATATGAATATATATTTTATAGCTAACAAGTACAGGGCTTAATCCAAGGAAAGTGTGTAGGTAATAACTCCCCGCCCCCTCCCCCCATTACCTAGATACTTTTTAAATCAATTTAAAAAACTCAAAAGTAGTTTGGGCGTGAAAATTATCAACATATAAAACACATAAAACATACGAACCAGAGAGAGAATTTCTTATTTCACAAACCTAAGGGATTTTCACATTTTTCTCTTAACTTAAATATTTATGTAGTTTCAGCTATATATAAAACTTTTAATTTGAACACGTCTCCTCCCCCCCTTCTTCCTAGAAGGAAATTACCAATCAACCAATGATCATAAAACTTATTTATACCATGCGTCTAGTATAACTAGAAGCCTGTAGTACAGTCTATCTAGAGTAGGAGTGGATGTAACTGAGGCTAACATAAGCTTTTTATTGCAAACATTAATCGAAAGTCTCTTCTGTTAACTTATGTGGAAAAATGGTTATTTCTTTAGTAACAATATAATGTAAATACATTTTTATCATACTGTTATATTACTACTACTACTACTACTACTACTACTACTACTACTACTACTACCACTACCACTAATAATAATAATAATAATACTTTCTTAGGGATTAATATATAGGTGACTTTCTCATAAATAGTCTAAAGAACAAAACAAATTAATAAAAATAGCATGTTATATGTTATGCGGATGTGGTAGCATGAGATAATTAGTGTGGTGAGTGTTGAATTAAATAAGTACTACAACCACAGTGTTATATTTTTATAGCAGGCCAAAAAAAGTTTAACATTATAAAATGGTTTTTAATAAATTAGAGAAAAAAATCATACAAGATATTAGTGTAATAATATAAAGTTAAATAAGTTTGGACGTTAACATGTCATTAGCCGCCAGCTTAGCTTCGTCTGTGTGCAATCTTTGTTTTTTAAGTAAAGGAAAGCTACAACAACCACATCTTACTACCCGTTCCGGTGTATACGCTTATGTACTAGCAGCGCTAATGGTTTTAGAGATTAGGAAAACTGTATTTCAGATAAAGTGTACCCACAGTTGCGTGAAGAGATATATAAACTCATTTTAGAAAATTACCCTCAGTTCACCCAACCGAGATTCGAACTTCAATCTCCCCGTCATCGCCAGTCTAGTCTACTGTGAAAGTACCACCTTAAACTATGTGGCCATTGAAGCAGGTAAGCTCTCATATTAAAATAATTTTAAAATTAACTGTAAATACTACTTGTAAAAGAAAAGAAACACCCAAATGGTCAATTTTATAAACCAAATTTAATAATAATTTTAAATAGACTACATTACAGTAATAACATATTAAAATATAAATATATTTTTTGTCAAAGTTTTGACTACCAAAAGTGAGATCTTCTCAACATATAGTCTTGCAGATCATCTGGCTTGGCATATGGATACATGAAAGTAACTATGTTAGCTTTTTCTAGCTACCAGCTACCACCACTCCTATGCAGGATAGACTGTATCTTAGCTACCGAGCCACGGGAACCGGTCTGGAGCCGTGACGTCACAATAGGCCTGTGGTCTGTCACCTGAAACCACATACATTTCACGCCGCGTTCACAAGCGCGCGCGTGACGTTCAGCTGTAACATTTTCCAAGGCCGTTCACAGCACTCGTCAGATTCATAAACTTCAATGTACACTCTGGTTGTATGTATCTTTTTCATTAGGATGATCTAGCTTGATCTTTCCAAACCAACTGATTATTTCAGCACACGACACACAAATTGACTTAGAACGGGCACAATACCAAGGACCCATCACATCCATCTGCTGCAAACAAACAATCGACCACTGTTAAAGTGTGCATACGGATAGGATGTACAAAAAAAAACGTATCGATGATTTACAATTTTCTAGTTTTAGAAAAAAATATTGATACTTTACTCATTTCTAGTATAGGAATAAAGAATCAATAAAGTATTTATCATTCTTGTACTAAATTTATTTTGGAGGTTTTTAACTTGCACTTTCCAAACCAACTGATTAAAACAACACCCAACTTATAAAATAATATAAATATGAAACAGATACAACACCCAAACCCCTTCCCGTTAATTCATCACTGTAAAAGGGAAAACTCACATTTCACCGATAGCTAACTATTCGGACATACCAGGACTCGAGCTAAGGACCCTTATATCAGTAGGCTGACATGCTACCAACTGAGCCAAGGTGTTGGCCATCAGTTAGTATTGGCAACGAAAAAATAATCAGAACAACTTACCTTAACGTATATATATATATATATATTTATGAGAGAAGATATTTACTATGTTTTTCTCTACGTATTTTTAAAAGTTCTGTTTTTGTTTATATACATCAAATATATTCTTAGCCATTAATAGAATGTTTTATCTATTGTATTGATTGTTAAATTACTAATAATAATAATATAGTAACAATATTGTAACACAAGTATATGTTTAGCTAAATTATGAACTAAGCAACATGAATTTTTAGCTAGGCCATCGGTGACCTGGTGGTCTAGGGGTAAGGTGTCAGACTTCTGTGCTAAGGGTCCGGAGTTCAATCCTCGGTCCCAGCACAGATTTATCTGATTGCCGAACCCTTCCTTCACCTCTGACAAGGCGTGTATTAATCACAACTTGTGAAAGTGAGGAATGCCAGGCCTCCACCGTGGTTCGGATTCCACGTTAAACTGTAGGTTCTCCATTTCATCTCACAATCACCCTACCATTACACATTAGCTTAAGTGCGTATAACCCGAACGGGTAGTAAGACGCGGTGCTAAGCTAGGCCATCAAAGTGGGGGCTTAAATGTATGACGATGAATCATTCCTTTATTTGGAGTAGAATTTAAAATAAAAGTCCTTTTAAAACCCACCTTATAAAATTATGTTTTAAATATAATAAAAAATGTCCAAAATGGAGAAAAAAAAATCTTCGGAATATTTAGTTCTAGTTTGATTTTTTTTTAAACAGGAATTTTGATCCTAATCTCATATAAACAGGATCAAAAGGGACTAAAATTTGAAAAATGTTTAGTTATAGTCTTTAGCACCGCGTCCTAATACGCGTTAGGATTGTAGCCTATGCTGTAACATTGTTATGTTACATTTACCCGCCTCAACTATTTCCACCTGATCAATCTTACTACCCGCTCTAAGAAACTACCAAGAATAATCACAAAACAATAGTAATCTTCACTATTGTAAATCCAGTCCTGATACTATTCTTTAATTAATACGTCTTTCTGCCCTATACTCCTTCAATAACCACAATTCAATTTCTAATAATAATTCCATACTACTACTCACCATCTGGATCTGCTGTCCGAGACACGAAGATTGCTCGCAAGTTAAATAAACGTCCTAATTCGGCGAGTGGGGCAAAGGTGCTGTGAGTACCCGCACTTGTTGCTTACAGTAAACCGTCTAGTTGGATACTAGCGGGCGCGAATTCACGATAATAATTCTATCAAGGCAAGATGACGTCACCTGACCTCGCCAGAGCTAACTACTGACCACTATACGTAGCTAGCCAATCGTCCGGGGAGGATTTGAAAAGTAAGACACCAAAACCGTTGGGCCGAGCGGTTCATCCAATCATAGACCTGCATGCTGAATTCCCAAGAGATGGCGAGACTTCCACCTGCCCAACTACGTCGCCGACCAAGTGGAAGGTTACCCCCCCCCCCCCTTTTGTGATACGCAACTAGCACTGTATATAACCTATGTTCATTATTGTAAAAAAAACATTCGATATACTGGAAGGGACCCGTGTGGTCGTTGTGCTGTAAAAGACGCAGTCGAAATACTAGAAGTGACCCGTGTGGTCGTTATACTGTACGAATGAATAGTTGGAGTTCTACAAGGGACCCGTGTGATAGTATTGCTATACGAGTAAAGTAAAGAAGAATTAACATTTAAAATATTCTCTAAATGTTCAGTACGCTATTCAATTATGTACGAGAGGAATCCAGAGTCGACGGGGTTGATCCAGTACGAGAATTAGTCCGTATTCTCGTAATTTGACCTGCACTGGTGGTCATACGGTTCGTAGTGCGACTACCGAACGTAATGGATAGACTGTATCTATATAGAAGTGCAACACTATACCGCGTCGTGAAATATTAGACGTTTGATGTCTCGTCTAACTGAACGCCTGTACTCCATCTCTATCGCTGCCAACATCTACAGCTCCTGTCGCCAATCACGCGGATTTTCACCAGCACCGCGTGAAAATGTGGACTCATCTCTACCGAGGAGACATAACAACAATTGACTCGGTAATAAGAACATTTCTTATGTTATTATATATTTTTGAAACTAAGATATCGGACGTGTCAATAAATGTAGAAACATTAATTATTGGACTGTTTAAATATTATTATTGAGAGACTTTTACGTAATGAACTTTATACTATATTGGGACATTCTGTGTGTCTACTTAATTTCATGAATAGTCAATTCTACGTTTACTTATATCTTGTGAGAATAACCTAAATGCTGTTATCTTTATTTTTGATACTAAACCATTTAAATAAGTAATAATAATGTTTAGGGTGTGTTTACCAAAGAATGTTTTCCTATGTTTATCTATGTTCGCGTATACATTCGCTGCTAGGTTTGTCTAGGCCACAATGTTGATGTTGTTGATAAAACTTGCTTATTAAATGACTATTTACTTTAAAATCTCTGCTTTAATTATTTATTTATTCTGTATTTTACTTAGCTTATGCCCCTCTATTCTCGTTATGATGTTTACGGTGGCCTTAAACTACGAGGTAATAGAGAGGGCGTAACAATGCTTTTGTACTAAGTACGCTAGTTGTTTTAGGGACCGGGAAGGATATATTTAGAGGAAGTGTATACACATTTGCGTGGAGGAAGAGTTGAAAATCATTTAGGGAAAACCACCCTCAGTACACCTGACCGAGATTCGAACCTCGAGCTCCCCGTCATCGGCAGTCTAGTCTACTGTGAGAGAAGTGCTTTAGGCCATGAAGCTACCAAAGCGGATGATTATATTATTTAAATCTCATAATAAAAACGAAATAAAATATCTACATTAATTGAAATTGTCTAACTTATAAATTCTGTGGTACAGTACAATAATTAAAATATAAAATTTTAATTAGAATCTAAATAGTAAAAATAAAATTTTCTAAATTTTAAATTCCACCTATTTTGATCAAATAAAAGACTCACGCTTATAATTAAATTCCAACTTCCTACGTTAGTACATGTACAAACGGAGCAACAAGACCCCATGATGTTAATTTGATCTGAAGAGGAACAGAGCCTGCACGCCCTGCACACTCCTCTAGTATTGTTTACCGGAGACTAGGAGGTCAGAGCTCGAATCCCAGCTGAGTCTAGTGAAGGTGACTTTTTTTCAAAGAAATTCCCACTCTTTATCTTAACGCTAATAAGGGTATTTTCCTTTAAAATCCTAACTTTATCATCTATATCCCACTAGCGTAATTAAAATACGTACAATCCTGGAAGGTAGAAAGAAAGAAAGTGAGCAAAAGAAACAAGAAAAACACTGCTAATATTATAATAGTTGCAAGTGTCATTCCCTCCAGGGAACTGAACCCGAGATCTATATAGAACTAGAAACAAGCAAAACACTGCTAATATTATAACAGTTGCAAGTGTCATTCCTTCCAGGGAACCGAACCCGAGATCCATAGAGAACTAGAAACAAGTTTTACAGAGTTACGGTTAATTTTTCATCGAAGAGGCTTCTTAGAAAATACAAACACATTTATTTCGGTCAAAATTGAAAGTATTTTACTATATTATTAATATTATTTTACAACCATTGAGGATATTTATTAAAAGTGGCAGATGTTGACCACACGACTTTACGTATGAATATATGAAAGTAGATCTAGTAGCTTTAATAGCCATCAGATAAGGCCCTTTCTATGATAATTTACTGTAGCTGGATAGAATGAGGTGAAGAGAGATTGAACATAGTTAAATCTACGTGCGTTTGTGTGTCACTTAAAACAACAACAATCACACCGGCGACAAACAGACATGGATGGATGAAAGAAAAGAATTCAAGTTAAAAAGGAAGGAGGGGGAAAAAAGTGAGGTCGGAAAGAACGCGGGGAATAGAAAAATAACACAATTGTTTGTGGGTTTTAAAATGTGGCGTCCCCATCTGGATGTACATCGTGTTCTGATCAAATATAGACATCTTCCCGGACTTTCCTTTACAATCGTCTATTATGTGGGGTAAAGTAACCTACCACTTTAACATTATACTATTTTACTTTCACTGTGTTTAAACAAGGGTTGTTTAACGGCCTTGTTTAGATGACTACCCGCATTGGTAAATACAGTCTAAGGCGTTAGTCTAGTCATGTCTGTTTCGCCAGTGACAGAAAGGTTATGTTTACTGAGGTTTCATAGTTTCTTACTTTTCCTCACTACAAATTTTAGAAGATTTTTTTTAAATTCTAACTTTCTAATTACGAACACATTGACGTAATTAATGGGTTCATACAGGCATATAGCCCTAACGGATAGTGAGCTGGTCGTACATAACGGTCCATACTGTTTCTACTCTTTATCGTGTTCCTTAAGTTAACTAGTTTAAAACCTGCTTCAGTGGCCGAATGGTCCAGGCTTCACTGTCGCAATAGACTGGACTGCCTTTGGTGAAGAGATCGGGGTTCAAATCCCAGCCTAGTGCTTTACCTAATATATTTCCACTCTCTCTCCATGAAAATGAGGGTACACTTTCTTTAAATTCAATCATCCTCATCTTAGACACTTTAGATTATATATGAAATGTGCATACAGCCCGAGCGGGTAGTAAGGTGTGATGATAAGGGTTAGTTTTGTTTTCTGACAGTCAGTATTCGCACTATCCACCCTTTTTTATTATTTATTTGAGGTATTTAACGTAGACTTTCTAAATTGACTGATTAAATCAGCACACAAGAATGTTTGTGAGCAAGAGCGAAAGGTTCTACTAATTTTGCTGGCTAAGGTATTTTCATATAATCTCAAAGTTACTTTACATGCCACAGTTGACATGGGACCAATGGCTATACTTTCCCCTCCGTAAGAAGTTTTGATACGAATTTTTATTGGTCAATAAAAACCCGCTTACCCCGGCTGGGCTCGAACCAACGAACATCGGGTCTTGAGGTGAACACCATACCCAGAGACCCCCAGGGTCAACCTCTACTCTTCGTTCACATAGACTAGATAGAGTTGTCACTAGACAGTGCTGAAAGCATCCACCTTAAGCATCCTGTGCAATTAGGACCGTATGTTTAAGTTTGTTATAGCGTACAAATACGACATAGGTATCTATGTTAATTGGAGTAATGTGTACCTCCTCTGCGGTGAGATAGAAAACCTCCCAGACGCAAGATGGAGTGCCTGGGATGCGTCCTTGGCTGAATGACTCGGGAGATCATTCTACTCGGGAAGAGAAAGTTCTTAGACCGTGTGCGCTGGGCCGTACCGCTAGAGAATGTTTGTGATCGTGTGTACCGGGCCGTGAATCGGAAATGACTCGAAAGAAACTGCAATAACATGAGACAAACGTGTAGCAAGTTTTAGTTTTTGAGAGGTTGGAGAGGGAGGAGACAGTCGGATTAATGCTGAGGGTTTGGGTGTTACGATGTTTCGTAATTGTGTGGGTGAAAAAGGAGAATATATTAATTATTTATATGTGTGAACGTGTAAACGGTACCGGGCTGTTTTCTGTCGTGTGTAAGATGATGTATGTAAGATATTAACTTTTGGAGGTTGTGGGAGAGATTTCAATTAATTATTGATGGCGTGAATTTTATTAGTAATATAATTAAATAATCCGATGAACAATTAGGCTATAATGTCTAAGTTCAATCGGTGTTTTTTTTAATGGAATATTCTATGTTCGTTAATTTATTTGACAAGTAGGCCTAGTCAAATCTAAGCTTTCTTTGATGTAAGAAATTGTTTAGATCATATTTGACCACAAGAAAATTCATAATTTTACATAGGGCAGTAAATTAAATCTAATTACAGCCTTAACCCTAGCATCATCTAATACAACGGTCAGTACCACCCGGAATAGAAACAGAGACCACGTGGTATGTGGACGGTGTACTACTATTATTAAATACCATATACAGTAAAACCTTGGATTGCGAGCATAATTCGTTTCGTAAACGTGTTCGTAATACAAAGCACTCGTATATCAAAGTGAATGTCCCCCATAAGAAATAACGGAAACTCAGATGATTCGTCCCACAACCCAAAAATATTTAATCTAAAAATGATTAATACCTTTTTTATTTTCGTTATTTAAATGCATCTCTACTGTAATTAAATTTATTAATTAAATTTAATCGTGGCTGGTGTGAGGTAGACGAGAGAGATGAGAGGAGGAGGTATGTTATTGTTTAGAACGACTTTCACTGTCACTAACGGAATCACTGCTATATGGTAGTACACTGGAATATTTTTATTTTGGTGCGACATTAACAAAGAACCTATCCAATGACACTGCTCGGCAGACAAAGCGTAACCTATAGTACTACTCGTATTGCAAGATATCGCTCGTTTATCAAGTAAAAATTTATTGAAAATTTTTGCTCGTCTTACAAAACACTCGCAGACCAAGGTTTTACTGTAAAATTTTCTATCTCCCTAGTAGAAGAGCCTTTCTGTTAGATACAAACACAAATTATTCATACCAAATATATATTAGCATGATTTATTTTTGGATTTTTATATTTCTGGCAATTACACCTTTGCTCAAGGTGTCAAGGAGGTCACTCTCGACCATATTCTGAAGTTCCGGTAACAGGAAGGTCTAGGGTTGAAATTAGGCCGGATGCGTTTTAGGGGTGGTTTCCCACATTTGTTTTATCACTCACTGCATTTACATCCCATCCTCTCTCCACGTCAATGTAGGTGCATTTACTCTAATAAACATTCTCACTTTTTGTTACTAAGAGTAAGGGGGCGGCCAGACTGAGAGAGCGACTAAAATATAAAATAGAACACATTGGTTGTAATGAGAGGTGGCCAGACTGGAGCGCGCGTTCGACCCGGTACAGTCTAGTTTACAGGCGCTAGGCAATATTATTGTATGTTGGTTCATTGTGTGCTAGGAAAACTTCTCATTTTGACATTTTTATTACTATAGATAGGTTTAGCACACTTGCTACTAACGGCCTAATTTAATTGGTAAGATCATAAACCATACTTATATATGTGTGTGTGTATATATATATATATATAAAACTGAAATGTTAAAATACTTCAATATTATCAAAGTAGGCCTTTACAAATAATAATCACCATTAGCGTGGAGAGAGGAGGAGAAAACCACCCTCATTTCACTGAGCCAAGATTCGTAGCCTCCTCGTCAACAACTATCGAGAGCTATCTGCTAATTACGCGCTCGCCAGTCTGGCCGAACCCTAAGCCATTAATAACTACAAACTCGCTTCTGTAGCCGCATTGTCTATGGATGATGAACCACCATGCAATGTGACCCAATTCTTCTTTTTATAAATGTTGAGGAAATACAACATTTTGGAATTTTATATTTGTAAATTAGATACCATTTGGAGAGTTCTAGCATGTTAGGCTGGTATACCAAATCTGTACTATCTCTTGGAAATGTATCAATTTCTAAAAATTGTTGATCCTGCACACTAAACACGTGCAAAGTTTAGCAACAAAAACGTATGTTAACAATAATTCTCACATAAAACGTATCCAAAAACCATATTATAGACCTCGACTAACGGATACACGTATTTTGTCATAAAAATGACTTCGAAATAAGATTTAAATCCCGACATTAGCACAATTATTATTGTTACAAATAAAAGATTTTAAATTTTTCTCAAAAAAAGTTAGGGTTAGTACTATATTTTATTTTTGTATTACAAAGATATTGAATTGTAATACTTTTTACTTAAGATAATTAAAATCCAGATCTTGTTTTAATGTGGCCCCCTCTGTAGTTTAACGTTCAATGTGATCCTTATGACACGCCTGCTCTAAACTTTCATTCACTGACAGACTAGATGTGAAGAGCCTGACGTCTGGTCTGCATGCCCACTGGTGTAGGGCTACCCGGCAGTGTAGTGGTAAGATATTCCCCCTCTCCTCCACATCCTTGGACAATGGGGGTGTGAGGACCTAAGTGGGTGACGTCACTGGTAAGGCTACAATCGACTGCTCGCGTCACTCCGGTCAATTAACGATTATTATCCCTGAATAGGGGGTAGAGTGTAGGTGTGCACTCGCTCCAATTCGTGGCCACCGGACGTGAACATCGATAATGACAAACCTTTCATACTCTCTAAATTGCTACAGTGTGCGTGGAAATAAAGTTACAGCTGCGTGCATTCAGTGGACGAACTGTTAGCACGTCTGGCATTGACATTTTCCTCTCTACAAAAGAATATTGTTTTATTCACCATATATTATACTATCCCTCTAATTTACCCACATTTACCCACACTATAACGGTAGAGATCAAGAAGGTAGAAATGCAAGGAAATGTACCGACATTTGAGAGGAGAGAGCCTGGAAAAGCAATTATAAAATGCACACTTGGTAATACCGGTTGAGAGTCGATCTCGTGGTGGCTGAGGACGTTTCTACTTTCTCGCAAACCCGTCGGAGAAATAAAGAATTGTAATCGTAACAATAATTGAACTTGATATTTTGATGTATGTTGCGTTTCTTGATTCGTGAACCTGAAATGTATCGTTTGCGATACCCACTTCAATGGTCGTGGGGTCTAGCGTGCTACCCTTGTAATAGACTAGACTGCAGATGACGGGAAGATGAAAGTTCCAATCTCAGGCTGGTATACTGTGTTTTTTTTTTTTTACAAAATGGTTTTCCCCTCTTCCTCTACTCAAATGCAGATACACTTCATTTAAAATATAGCCATCCTCATCCTTTTAAAAACTATTATCGTAACTAGTAGTCTACATAAGAACATAGCCCGAACGGGTAGTAAGGCATGGTACTAGAAAAAAATATCTGTTGCGATGCTGCCTGTTTGTGTGTCAGAGCCAAAACCATTTTACCGATCGGGCTAAAACTTGATATAAAGTTTCCTGGGGATTCTTTGGAATTACATATCCATCCCTAAAATTAAGGGTTGTTTACTTAAGGGTGAAAGAAGACGAATACATTTTCTCCAAATCAGTTCTACTGATTTTGATTAAAACTAGTATCTAGGCATTATTTTACATTACAAATAAAATGGTGGTTCTCTTTTTACCGTGAAAATTAATTCAAGGGTATTTTACATAAGCGGAAATTCCCGTTTTTTATCATATTTCCGTAACTTTTTGATTTATAAAATTGCTAATCATAGCAAACATCTAGGACTATTAAAAATAAAATTCTTAAATTGAAATATATTTTTATATAACCAATATTTACTAGATATAGGCAAAGTAACCTAGATTATTTTTATGAAGGTCTTTGAAAGGGAAAATTGATCGCTATGCTCTTTAGTGGAAAGAGATTTTCCTCTTTTCTCAATGTTTCTGTTACTAACTATATTTTTCATTCATTATCTTTGGGAGAATGTGATCATCTCTTTTTCATTATGTTTCTGCATCATAGTATATTATTTTGTTTCACATATCTTACAAGTTTCAAGTAAATGTCTCCATTTATAGGTAAAGAAGCGAGAAAGATTGTGCAGTGAACCATACCATATATTTTTACAAGTGGTTTTCCACTTTGGCTTCACTAAAACACGTGTACATTTTCTCTAAATTTCAACTTCCTCATCCCTATCCCCAAATATAATTAAAATGACTGGTTATCATAAATAATAAATTATTATTATTGCTATTATTATTGCTATTATTATTATTATTATTATTATTATTATTATTACTATTATTATTATTATTATTATTATTACTATTATTATTATTATTATTACACATTTAAAAAGTGCAATAGCTACCAAATTTAATTGAAACTGACTATACATTCAAGAGAAACAAAATTCCTACAATATCTCTCATTGCGATGGTAGTATAAACTCGAGCAAAAAGGAGGGAAAAGGGGCGAATCCTTATTCATCCCAGTTTCGCCTTGTGGCCTTCATTTGTTCCATCGAGCATGAAGGTGAGGTAATGACATTATGAGTGGCATATGACGGTAGCTTTCCTTTTTAAATCTAGAAAATGAGAAGGGAAAGTGAGTTTTTTTCATTAATTAACACGTTTGAAAAAAACACTTTCACTCAAATAATTTCCATTCCCCTCACCCTTAAGACTTCCAATTTTAACAAGCTATAGTAAGGACTGAAATAACAAAAATTTTTGAATAGATTTCTTGAACTTATTTTTAATTTTGTAAAACTGTTGTCTATTGCAGTATTTTTTAAATGAAAACTTTTTATTTCAAAAAATAATACATAGAAAGAATCGGTTGCTATATTTTAAAGGTTTACAAGGCTCGCTAGACACAATTTATTTGTTTATTCTAACGTACACTTTCTAAACATTTGATATATAAAGCCAGACTTAAAATCAAAATTAACCAGGGATATTTTTAAATACTAAACCCGTAAGGAATATAATATTTGATCTCAGTAAATAATTATTTTTAAGCTTTTCTTTGCTCCGTAGCTTACCACCCTTCAGCGGTATTAAGTATTATTTAGATGAAGTATACCTGCATTTGCATCGACGCGGGTGAAAAAAAACCTTAAATAAAAACCACCTCAGTACACATAACCGGCATTCCGACCCTGAACTTCCCGGTCACCAGCAGAACAGACGAGACAAAACTAATGCCTCGGACTGTGTCCCCACCGTTGCCGACAATAATCTCGCCTGAAAAAATATTCTTCCCTCCCTCTCTCTCGTAAAAGTAAGGTGGTTTATAAACGAGGAGTTTTATCGGTGCCGGTCAAGATAGCGGCGGTCAGCACTGTAATGAAAGGGTTGAACTGAGACAAAATGTTGCAAGGGGTGAACTGAGACAAAATGTTGCAAGGGGTGAGTAGTATGGAGTACGAACTGTGTTTTCACCAAGACCCATCCTACCACTATGTAATAAAGCTTAGAGATAAGTTAAGGGATGCTCTGGTTGACATTTTTATCTGTTCCTTTTAGTTTATTAGTTTTACAACATGTAGCAATCATGCGACTTTTAGGCAAGTTGGAGTTCAAGTATTATAACTATTGTTAATAATATATAATATTTATAGACCGAGCGTGGCTAGGTCTTCATTTAACTTGATCATTTGCCATACCATTTGTCAGCTTTACTGGATAACTGTCGATTACCCGCCTCGGTGGCGTAGTTGGCTAACGCGCCAGTCGTGTTAGCCAGACCGCTGAGGACGGGGAGATCGAGGTTCGAATCTCGGTTGGGTGAACTAGGGGTGGTTTTTCCTAAATGGTTTTCCACTCTCCCTTAACGCAAATTTGGTTTCACTTCCTCTAAATTCAACCTTCCCAATTCCTAATCCATTGGTGTAATTAGTACTTAAGCGTATAAACCGAACGGGTAGTAAAACACGGTGCTTAATAAATAAAATAAAATAAATAAAAACTGTCGATTGTTTAGAAAAGTACGCAGTGGCAAAATACCGGGCTTAAAGCAGTAAACATACGTCACGTCTGCTTGTTTCGGGTTCAAAGCAGGGTACTTGATTCTACCTGCGGGAGGGGAGAGAGGGTAGTTCGTGTTTCTTCGGGAATCGTCATACGCGCATACATCACTTGTCTAGAGTGGGTTTCATTCTTTTCTAGCATTTAAAGCGGTCGGTTGTGTTGAATGCACTAGCGCTGTGAATAATATTCTTGATTACTCTTTGTTACTATGTCAAAATCAGAATTTTGTTTGGTGTGGTAGGGCGCTAACTATAGAGTGATTATTTTAATTTGCCTTATTTTTGTGTCTTAGTTAGCAATCAATTTTAAACAATTTATATTTATGTTCAGTGCAACAATTCCTCTAAGTAAGACTGCATTTTCATCTTAAATTTAGCTACTACCTACTTTACACATTAAAAAAAATAGTTTTGTGTGTAAATTAATTGCATCTATTTTGTATTTTGAATCTAAAATTCAAATGTTTTATTTCGATGGATATTAAAACAATACCTCCACTTAAGAGATACACTGTTATTGTGCTCGCATGTGCGCCTTAAATTTAAGTATTATTTCATTTATTTTATGGTTTTTCCTGTAAATTGTGTTTATATAGTTTTATTTCTTAGCTAGTACATTAAACTATTTATTTAGGTGTTAATTGAAACAATGCTTCCACGTAAGCGAGCAAATCCTGATGAAAGTACTTTATAAAAAAAACTAAGCAATTTATTTTGGTTCCTGGATACAGGTCGTCATTAATGTGTGGTGTCGTCGACATATAAAACATTTACTTGAATCGCACATGTCTGAAATCATGTTTTTGGTGGTTACGATGATTCACTGGGGGAAAAAAATTTGCAAAACTTAAAGTAAGCAAAGCCACGGGAAAGCTCTAGCTAGAAACTACTCATTAAATGGAAAGTGTATGTG
The DNA here is from genome assembly GCA_902155825.1 of Timema genevievae. Classification (NCBI taxonomy): domain Eukaryota; kingdom Metazoa; phylum Arthropoda; class Insecta; order Phasmatodea; family Timematidae; genus Timema; species Timema genevievae. Next base: position 111,533 of record CABFWO010000300.1, on the reverse strand, counting down.
TCTTTCTATTTCTGTTTGGAATTGTTTCATGACACAATACAATAGTTATTATTTGAAAACATCAATAGTTATATTCATCCTAAAATTATATTTATTGATTAGAAAATAAGATATGTTTGTAATCATAGGTTTTATCAGTGGTCAACAGATTTTTTATAACGCGTAAATTAGTATGACAGTACGACACTAAATCAGATTATGCTCCCAATTTTCAATGACCACCGATGCAGGTATTGCCTAAAATAAAAGTAATTTTGAGATTAAATATTTACTGCAGACACACTAAATGATATCAACTAAAACCGTTATAAAAGAGGTTCAAGTCATGTAGAAATTAATATAAATTTATCTCTATTTTCGTGACACCCTTAGAGAACCATGGCGCACCTTAGATTAGTCTAGACTAGAGAAAAAGAGAAGAGATAGCATTGTGAAGCTCTTGGCCATGGTAGGCTCCCTAAAATCTATGGCTAACAGAACTAAGTGGACTGGCATGTATATATTATATATCGTACTCATCCGAACTACCCCCTCCCTCATTTCCCCATTTCCCCATCTTACAAACCTCACGAAATGTACTCACCATTGAATATGATTCCAGGGTTGGTCAAAAACCCCTAGACTTATTCCAGACTCTTTCTTCATGCCACCCCCTTCCCTTTCTACATGTCGTAAGTTCTGGGGGGGGGAGGGGCTCAATTTCCGGCTGTAGAGGGAACACAGGCCCCTAGTGACCATCCGACTTCCGGTGATTGGTAAACTGGGGGGTAGAGGGGGAGCAGATGAAAGGGCGCTGAGCGTCGCTTGATGACGTGGTAGATTGGTACATAGCCCCCCTACCCTTCTCTCCCCTTTAAAAAAAATACAAAATATAATGGCGAGAAAAGTCGTGTTGGGATACATAAGTGTCTAGCTATACAGGGTGTTTCCTCGAATATTGGTGGTTTCACTGGATTTGATAAATCTTTAATTGACTTTGCCTCCTTATTTTAGGGTTGATCCAGTGTTAACAAGGACCATTAGAGGTTCTTGGGTTGTTGTCAGTGCAAGTAAAACTTTACGGAACTGTATTACTATACAGTATCCTTTTAGTCAGTATCAAACTTGTACTTTTAATAATATAGGCCTAAGCTTAAATTTGTCCATTGCATTATTTTGTGGAAAGGGTGGCTACTGTTTACTCCTAGAGTCTGTCGAGTCTTGATCAACCTGGCGACAAGCTTCGAGCCACCACTGACAATGACCTCTTACATGCCCACAGTATAAATAATATATCTGAATATATTACAATTGATATAGCATTAATAGAGAACATTATTTAGAAAAATACTATGAAAATATTGATATGACGGATAGTGACTAATAATTCAACTATATGTACTGTACTATCACAAAAAAAATCTTTTGGCTTGGAGTTTAATTAATGAGATACATAATTTACATAAAATGATGTGACATCACTTTGTAATAATTATTCAAATTTTAACCATTTATTATTATTATTATTATTATTATTATTATTATTATTATTATTATTATTAGCACCGCGTCTTACTACCCGTTCGGGTTATACGCACTTACGCTAATGTGTAATGGTAGGGTGATTGTGAGATGAAATGGAGGACCTACAGTTTAACGTGGAATCCGAACCACGGTGTAGGCCAGGCATTCATCACATTCACAAGTTGTGATTAATACACGTCTTGTCAGAGGTGAAGGAAGGGTTTGGCAATCAGATAAATCTGTGCTGGGACCGAGGATTGAACCTTGGACCCCCAGCACAGAAGTCTGACACCTTACCACTAGACCACCAGGTCACCGACTTTAACCATTTAGAATTTACATTAACGCGTGAATCAAGTAAATATAAATGCGTATATAATGAATAAAATTATTAACACTGGATTTGGGTCTTTTTATTCTGAGGTGTAATTACTTATCAATGTGTCTTATTATCAATCTGAGCTATCAGTATTTAACTATGATAGGAATATATAATTTGAGAAATTGTATCTGCATTTGTGTGAGAAGAGAGATAAAAAGCACTAAGTAAATACCAACACCCTAATACCTAGCTGAGACTCGAAATCCAAACCTTCTTGTCACCGTCAAACCAGACTGGGCGGCCTGACATTTAATTCACGTTTATACCGGTGCAGGTGTAAAATGTCTTATACTATTAACTAATGATTCTGTTGATTAAATCTTGTATCACTTGATTCTATGTAAATGTACAGGCCGGATGGGTAGTAAGTTATGGCGCACAATAAAAGTATTGTGTTCACGTTGCACTTCTCAAATTAAAGATTAAATAAATTCTAACATAGGCTTGGAAACATATTCTACACTTTGTTACATAAAATGTATCTCTTAAAACTTTGCAAATCTTGTAATATTAATAATAATAATAATAATAATAATACTTTTAACAAAAGTAATATCATCCATTTTCACAATTAAAAACTTGTCTTATTCCTACTTAATTACAATCCTCTTGAACAAGCAAACTAACACTAATGAACGTCATATCCTAACTCCCAAGTTTTAATCCCGACACAAAGCGCGTCATAAGTACAACAAACAATTGAAACTTAGACTGCAACTCAAGTCAACAACTCAAGTCATTATCTCACCCCGAAACAAACCTTTCCACTAAACTTCCAGGTTGCTTGAACTGTATTATCAACCGGTTGGAAAGAAAAACGTTTCAACTTCTGGCTTCTGCCAACCCCCATTTGCTTTCCCAAAAACATTTTGCTAATGAAGATTGATCAACGAAACGCAATAGAGCCTTCGCTAATTTTCCTGCCTCTCTGGATCCGTCCAGGGACTGACTGAAAGCGCTGAATTGAATGGCTCTATTCGAGCGTGTAAACTTCACGTTTAGGACATGTGAATGTGGTATGAAGGCTGGGAAAATAAATAAGTAAGACTAGGGTTGTTGCACTTAAATAAAAACATAGGCTCTAGGTCCAGTAATGTTTATCAGAGAATTTAAATGGAATTTAATCACTGAAAAAAATGGTTGGTTCTATAAAATAATAATTTAAACGATGTATAATCTATAAAAATATATTTATTTATGGTTACACAAAAATGTTTAACATTATATTTTGAAAATTATCATTCCATTTTATATTCGTAACAAATAACTTAGTTTTATAATCAAATTAGCGGGTAGTTTTATTTGGTATACCATGTCTTACAACCCATCCGGGCTTTCCACATTTTACATTAATGGGCTAGAAGTGAGGAATAGATAGATTTGAAAAAGAATACCTAGAGGGAGAGTAAGAAGCCATTTATAATTTTTTTTAAAACACCCAGCCAAGATTTAAACCTTGATCTTTCCATTACATGAAAGTCAGTAATTTTGGGAAAATGATACGTTGTTCAAAGTAATAAGATTTCTATCTTGTCCACATATTGAAATCAACTAGTTGTGTGTTTCAAGTTTGGTTAAATTCATTCGTTAGCTTAAAAGTGAAATACAAGGTTGTGTGTGATACATATTCACAAACAGATACAGTATAGTCACCACAATATTAGTTTGTACAATTTAATTAGATTACATATTGAAAATTTAATTAAATAGCAAATATAAACCCACTTCAGTGGCCACATGGTCTAAGATCTACTCTCGCAATAGACTGGCTGCTAATGAAGGGGAGATCAGGGTTCGACCCTGGTCGGGTTCATTCAGGATGATTTTCCTTAGATGGTTTTCCACGTAAATCCAGGTGCATTTCATTTAAATTCAACCTTACTCATCCCTAACACATTAGAGTAATTAGGGAATAAGCGTATAGCCCAAACGGGTAGTAAGACGCAGTACTAAAATAAAAAAAGATTAATTTTATCAGCAGCATATTCACTGACTCCTTCATCACCGTATTTTCTCAACTCCTGGGAATTTTGCTGGGCAGGAAGGTAGCGGAATGGTCCCATATAACCAGAAAAATCTAAAAATTGAAAATTTCAAATTGGGGCTCCGGGAAATAATGGGCCTATAATTAAAAGCATTTATTATATGAGGTAGAAAATTAAAATTTGGCAGGTAGGCAGAAGGACAACCCCAGAACACCACATTTGTTTAAAAAAAATCTTATTAGGAGCTGTTAAGTTAGGGTGGGGATTGAAAATTTCCAAAATTACTAGAAACAACTACTTTTATATGTATTAGAAAACTGATATTTGACAATAAGATAGGCCTATAAAGACCCCTCCAAATAACCATAATATACTGAAGATTTTAAATTATGAAATTAGGGAAGAAGGAGGAAGGTGTAGGTAGAAAAAAAACCTTTCAGGTGAGACAGAAAATTGAAACTTGCCAGGAATTTAGAGGGGCTACTCCAATAACAAAATAATTGGGTAATATATACTGATTAGAATTAAGACTGGTAAAATGGGGATTTTAAAACTCCCCAAATTAAATTAGTAAATTACTTTTCAGTGTGGTAGATGATTGAAATTTGTCACGTGCATAGAAGAAACACCCCAATCAACCATTAAGGTATGATCCTTGAATTTCAAAATCAAGATAAACGGGGGAGGGAATTTCCCCTCAGGATTTCTAAAACTAATATAAAAAACCCTTTTTGGTGAGATATGGAATAGAAGTTTGACATGTAAGTCAATAGAACTTACCAGATAGCCGAATAACTTCTAAAAATATCGAATTTAAATTTTAATCCCGGGAAAAGAAGGAAAATGAAATTGATACTGCTACTATAGAACACGACTTTTCTGTGTGTTTTAAATTTGAAATTTTCAAGATTGTAAACAAACCACATAAACTAACATTATACATCTTAAACATTAAAAATGGGCATGTGAGAACTGAAAAAGTATGGAGGAAGGGGATGTTGCTTAAAAGCATTCCAAAATTATTATAACATCTTCTTTTCTTCATGGAAGACAATTTAAATTTTCTATGTTTATAAAAAACCACCCCAAATTAACCATAAAATCTGGAAAGTCTTGAATTCAAAAATAGGAGGCGGTAAATGGTTAATAGAAAAACAAAACTTATCGGTATGGTAAAAAAATTTAATTCTGCATATGAAAACGAAAAAATCTAAAAATTAAAGATTATAAAAACTAAATATTATCTTAAAGACTATCCATTAGCATTGTGATAACAAAATCGAAGGATCAATTAGCACATTCCTAGCAGTGACATAACAATTATAATAAACAAATTCGGATGACATACTCAGTGAACCATGATTCTCTTTAGAAAAGCATTAGTGCTTATCACTCCCTCTGTTTTTATAACAGAGAATAATATTTTGGTTTTCTGGTCAATGTTCGTTTATCAAAGTTTATGTTCAGTGTAAGGTTAAGATTGCGTTGATAATGGATTGCGTTTGTCTGTGCACTCAATTTGTTTACGACGTAAATAATTTGTCTCAAATATATAATTTATTCTAATTTATTCATCACCATGATTGGTTTATGATTGCTTAGAATTTTACAATGAGGAACTATAAAAAAATGACAGATGGATGTTATTATTATTAGCACCACGTCTTACTACCCGTTCGGGTTATACGCACTTACGCGTAGGGTGATAGTGAGCTGAAATGGAGGACCTACAGTTTAACGTGGAATCCGAACCACGGTGGAGGCCTGGCATTCCACACATTCACAAGCTGTGATTAATACGCGTCTTGTCAGAGGTGAAGGAAGGATTTGGCGATCAGATATATCTGTGCCGGGAATGAGGATTGAACCCCGAACCCCCAACACAGAAGTCTGACACCTTACCCCTAGACCAACAGGTCACCTCAGGTGGATGTTGAACGTTCTAATTGATATAGTTTTGGCGCTGATTAACTTGCGAAAAACAGGTAGAACTGCTAGTCAATAATAAGACCCTTATTTAATTACTCGTATCAGGCTATTTATTAAAATAAATCCAGATTATAAATGAATAACATTGATAGTATACGTTTATTTTTATTGTATGATCCAAACTAATGATAAAGGCGTCAGTTGTCTCTTTTGATTTGTTTGTGAAGAGGAGGTTGAAATATAAATCTCAGATAGGTGTACAAAGGTATTTTTTTTTACTAAATTGTTTGCCACTCTTCCTCTCTTTAAATGTGGGTGCACCTTTTCTAAATACTCATCTCCTCCTCTCTAACCTATCAGTATGAATATAGAGAAAGTCTGGGCGGGTAGTAAGAAACAGAACATGAATAAAAAAATTGTTTTGCTTCCTAGTATCTCTGAAGTTTTAAGTTGGCTGTGCATTTAAAAAAATTAAAACTTGTAAATATAAAGTTTTTATATAATGTGTGACTTTAAGAATTCAAAGTATAACACAAAAACCCGCCTCGGTGGCGTAGTTGGCTAACGCGCTAGTCGTGTTGAGCTCGGCTGCCGAGGACGGGGAGTACGAGGTTAGAATCTCGGTCGGGTGAACTGGGAGTGGGTTTTCCTAAATGGTTTTCCACTCTTCCTCCACGCAAATGTGGGTTCACTTCCTCTAAATTCAACCCTCCCAATTCCTAATCCATTAGCGTAAGTAGTACTTAAGCGTATAAACCGAACGGGTAGTAAAACGCGGTGCTAAATAAATATAACACAAAAGAAGATTAAACACAATCGTGAATAATTTCACTTTGAAACCCTAAAGTTTCGACTTTACTAAATAAAAAGGTTGAAAATGTAAAGGTTCTTTGGCTGGCCTACTATGAAGAAGTATTTTCCTGTGGGTGTTTATTTATGGTATGTTAGCGCTAGAAAATAAACCATAGTCTACCATCCTTTTTTGTGATTATAATATGTAAAAGTGGAACACGACCATATAAGTAATATTGTTGTTGTGTGTAATGGAGCAGAATATAGGCCTACTATATAAAATTAATAAATAACTACTACAACTCAATTATATTATAATAGAGTTGTAGCAGTCAACTATTTAAGGGTCATTCTCAAATTGAGGGACGATTAGGAAATCCAAAAATGAAAAAATAAAATTTCGTTAAAAGTAAATTTATTGCTTGATTACGCAAAATTTACTAAAGAAGTAAGTAATAATACCAGCAGAGCTTGATTTTACAATTCTCTTGTGTTTTTTTTAGTTTTACCAGGGTGGCTACCCATAATCCATTACCTCGCCAACGGTGTTTCGGATGCACATAAATATGTTATAGTCTCTAAAACCCAAATAAAATATGTATTTTTACTAAGTGTACCATATTTTTTAACAATAATATAAAAAAAATATAAATCTTTCTTAATTTATTGGAACTAGGATTTTCTAAGTGAAGATTCATACGAAATTATTGTGTTAGTGATGTTAAATTTTCCAAAATCCAAAGAAAATTAAGTTTTACATTTCACATTTTTTATTTCCGTTTTTAATAACGCAAATGTTAATAATAGATATTCATGATTTTTTTTTACTCAGATGGTTAGTGAGAAATAAGTGATTTTACTGTCGTTAGTGAAGTGACGCGGGCTTTAGCGAGGTAATGTTTGGGAAAACAGCATTTACATCAAAGATTTCACTTTACTAACGTGAGATATGGGTCTATCATCAGTTTCGTCACTTAGCTGACGTTAGCGAGGTGATGACACCATATTTGTTAGTAAGCGACGTTAGCGAAGTGATGTTTTCACGGACTTTTAGTTTCATAGCTATGATCTACAATAATAAAAGGAAGTGTATGTGTGTGTTTTTTTGTTTGTGTGCGATGCCCAGTCAAATCTACGGCACTCAGAGATCTGAAATTTTTTAACATAAGTGGATGGAAGGGGGTCCGAATGCACCTTGAGGACCCAGTCGAAGTTGGCTGCGTTATCTGATAGCTCGTGATCTTAATAAAATCACACATTTGTAGCCGATGATTTCCGCACGTCCATCATAGACTCTGCCTTAAAATATAAGTGAAGAATGACCCTGGACACGGGACAATTCCTGGATAGCTCAGTGGTTAGAGCATTAGCATACTAAGCAAAAGGTCCCGGGTTCGATTCACGTGTCCAGGTGTCATTTTTCAATTTTCAGAATTTATTAAAATGTCGAAATTCGTGAATAATTTATTTAAATGGATTCTTCAAACGAGAATAACAGTATTGCGGGGCTATTTTACCGTGGTTATATATTTTTTACTCTTTTCCTTTAGTTTTTTTTATAGAACTTCAAACTTCGAAATTCAGAGGTGGGGACATTTAGCGAGGTGATGAAAGGGACTTTTAATACTAATTTGGTATCATTTTTTTTAATATCACCATAATTAAATGTTTCTATTATGTTTTATACACTTTCTACAATAAAAAAATATTGTTTTGCTTGTTTTAAAAATAATAAAATATGTATATAGGCAGGAGACATAAACTGTCCCTCAATATGAGAATGACCCTTAACTTAGTACCAAATAAGCCCCAAGATGGCATTGAATTTGCTCGAACCTTTAGTTTAGCTGCCTAACGCTTACATTTGGCAAAATCATACAAATATAATGTGTAAATACCAATTTTGTCAAAATAAAAACTTCATCGGTGACCTGGTGGTCTAGGGGTAAGGTGTCAGACTTCTGTGCTGGGGGTCTGGGGTTCAATCCTCGGTCCGAGCATGGATTTATCTGATTGCCAAAGCCTTCCTTCACCTCTGACAAGATGTGTATTAATCACAACTTGTGAATGTGAGGAATGCCAGGCCTCCACCGTGGTTCGGATTCCACGTTAAATTGTAGGTCCTCCATTTCATCTCACAATCACCCCACCATTGCACATTAGCTTAAGTGCGTATAACCCGAACGGGTAGTAAGACGCGGTGCTAATAATAATAATAATAATAATAATAATAATAACTTCATGTCACAATGTCTAAGTTTTGTTAGCTGTTTATCCATATTATTTTGTCCTCCTTGATGACAGTTGTACACCTCTGGAAAAGTCACAATGCGAGGATTCAAGGTCATGCTTTTACCCTGCCTCTTTTTACTCAATCAGGAGTCTTTAATCTTCATGATGGACCTAGACCTCCGAGGCTGTTCTCCCATCGTTCTGCAGGACCGGCAGCAGTCCCTAGCGACGCTAATTGACATCCTATGTCGGCCGGAACGAGCATGCGCACACCAATGCATTAGTAGAATGCTAAGACACTACGTGTGTTGGAGGCTGTTCAGAGATCACGTGATCGGCGGGTTTAATGAACGTCAATAAGGACTGGGGTCTGTCGGTAGAAATTAATGGCCTGGGTATTTTTTTTTATGAGGCTTATCTGTTGAAAAAATAAAAGTACTCTGAAAATATGGTGATTAATTACTGCAGTGTTGATTATTTAAAGGCGGGAAACAGAAAAAAGAGTTAAGAAAACATTTTTTTAGTATTTTGCTAGCACCGCGTCTTACTACCCGTTTGGGTTATACGCTTTGAGTATTTTAAATATAATTCGATGTAGTATTATGTAATGGTTTGTTTCTATAAAAATGACCAGTAGCTAGCTACTAGATAAGCATTTGACCGTTGAATGTATATATACAAATAATCATAAATATGTATGTAATAGTAGGCCTATATTCATTCAATGGTTTGATGCACATGTAAACCACCCAACCTAATATTTACTACCTGCCTCTCCCCTCGCCGGGGCCGGAAACTCTATTAATACACTGTACCCTTCGATTCCACTGTAAGGTAGCAAGATTACCTCGTATTATTTCACCATGGTATAGCTTATAAGATAGGGTCATAGTGTAATCCGTCAAGGTAAGCCCCGATACCTTTCAGCGTGTGTGGCGTGTACGTGTTCATCAAGCAACAAAAGACGGTACTTTCACTAGACTTTGCTGCTTAGTCATATTTCACATGATTGTTGAGCTATTTGTGGTACAAAGTATTGTTGACCTAATGACCTATCAATTAGGTTACTTTTATCTCTTTGACGAGATATTTATTTTTTCCTTCTTTCCCGTCTAAGGACCACTTGTCAAACTACTGAATGACCAATTTGATCCTTTATTTATTCGGTCTTGTGCTTCTTACTGTACATTCGGGCTACCCTCAACTTATATTTACTTAAGAAGACATGGTGAGGAAGGTGAATTTTAAGGAAATGCGCCGGTATTATTCTCGAAGGAAGATGTAAAAACAGCCCTTACTGCCCCTGACAGGGATTTATATCCAATGCTAGCCCCCAGGAGTCCCAACAGTAGAGCTGTGAATATATATTACTTTATTATCTTAGGATTATGAGCATAACATTTAATAAAATCAGCCTTTTCTCGCGTGGAAATTAATAAGTAAAAAGAAATAAATGAATAATAACTCTTTGTATCTGATCAGGTATCAAACCCATGCCTATGAAATCAGAACCCTAAGCTATTCAACCACTAAAAGACCAGCTTTAGTTGGCCCTTCACACCACTGAGCTACAGGGCCCATACTAGTGCATTTAAACCCCTTTTAAGGAAGATGCTAAATTCAACATTCTCCCCTCAATTTTTCTGTTTTGTTACATAAATGCCCGCAAGTATTAGCGGATTATGAAGGGGTGGTCTAAAAAAAATTGTAAAATGGGGGAATGTTGGGGATGAGGGTAATTTTGGCTAGAGTGAAAAATCACTCTGGAGCCAACAGAAATGCTTGTGTCACAACAGTGGGTGGAACAAAAACTTTGACACGAGATAAGCGAGAGAACAGCAGACAATCCACTCCTCCATTTTCATTCCCCCACCATCACTAAACCAACCAGGAAGTGATTATAGGCTACCTAGTTACATTCCCTAGACTAGAGAACACCTTGTATACAGGGTGGGCCAATGAAATATGACACGCTATTATGAAGATGTACAGAGAGGAGAAAGATCACATAGATAAACAACACAGTCTTTTTTTGTGTAGGAAGAAAATAAAGTGGTAGAGGGAGAGACGAGCTTTAATTTGTCTACAGGCTCAAAGGTAACATCTTTGCTAGTCCCAGACAAAAGAGGGAGATAAGGAAGAGGGTTATTATAAAAGGGAGAACGCTACAGAAAGTTTGACGCAACTGTCTGCCAAATTTGTACCTTTGACAAGAACTTCCTTGTTTGTTTTAGTGATCGACGTCTTACTCACTATACTTTCCTTAATTCAATGCAACAGAATGAAGGTAAGTTTTAAGCAAATCTAGCAGCAAGAGTGTAGAAAGTTTGAGGTTGGGAGGGTTTGGACCCCCAAAGCCTGGGTCCATATATATGTATACAAATTTTGATTGGCCGAATATATGGTACAATTTTATAGTGGACTCCCTCTAGAAAAACTAGCTTTCTACGCTCTTATTCAGTAGTCAACGGATAGCTAATTTCCCAGATGATTTTCAGTTATATTTCTGCGCAAATCTTTAAATATTTCCTTTAAATTCAACCTTCCTCATACCTCTCCTCCTCGGCATAACAATTCATATAGCCTGTACGGTTGATATGATAGGCTGTACAAAAAAATGTTACTCTACAGGCCTACTTTAGATATGTTAGAAAATAAATAACTTAACCACCTTTTAACTAGGTAATCCTTGAAATTACAAATCTGAAAATAATATAACTTTTACTATTAATTCTAGTAGAAATAGCGTAGATCTTTATCATTTTA
>CABFWO010000300.1:27267-88702 GCA_902155825.1 Timema genevievae | reverse complement strand
GTTTTAGCCTAAGTCTTCCCACATTTAAATGACAAGCCCAGTTTGTTTCATGCAGTGATCTTTAAATTATTTTTTAAAACTTAAATTTGAATTGGCTGGGTAGATAGGAATAAACTATAAACCATGTAAATGAATTGATCTTTACAGTAGTAAAAATCTGATTAAAATATGTATAATAGTTTTCTTAGTAATCATGTACAGAGAAATCGCCTTAGAAACCGGCCACGCTCATCTCTCATGGTGATCTATCCCCTTAAAGTCTTAAAGTTGAACGCTTGTGGCAGCAGCAATGGTCAAACAATCTATTCTGTGAATGTCGTAAAATTAATTCTTATTTTTTTGATCGGTGGTCACCTTAGGACTGGCGGATAGTTTTGTGATAAATGGAAATTCCTACCTCGCGCTAAGGTTATTTGCGTGACTGCAAATCTTGTTATCGTACAAAGCTGTGAAGTTGTTGCCAAGTTTGTTAAGAGCCATTTCAGTTTGGAGCTTACTCATTGTCGGCGCTTTCAGGAATCTTTCATCTCTACGGATCTGTCTATAAAATAGTTGACAAAACAAGACATTTTTACTGAAAGCATTAAAAGGTTTAAAAATGTGAAATATTCGGCCACCTCTGTGATATTATGGTCAGCCTTCCTGGCTACAGATCCAGAGATCACGGGTTAGATCCCCGCTGCTATCAGATTTTCTGTGAAGCAATGAGTTTAGAACGGGGTAGCTCAACCTCATGAGGAGCTGTTTAAATGAAAAAAATATAAAAAAATAGCAGCTTCGTTCTAGAAAACTAAGATTAATGGCCGTAGGATTAGTTGTACTGACCATATGACGCCCTCTATCTATTGAAGTTGGCACTATCTTCAACAAAAGACGATGATAGCCACTTGTTCAGCATGGCTCGATTTAGGACTGATGCCATGCATTTTTATATAGTGATGCATTCAGATATTTTTTATTCATTGTGAAATACCAAAATAAAATAATAGATAAAAGAATCTTGTAAAGTAGAATACAAAACAAGTAGAATAGAATTACCCGTACTATCTTCTGGACGAGTGGACCATGGAAAGACAAAAAATAAAAAAGTGTGCACTATTTACTACTTATCTATTATATATGCTATCATTGAAAATAATGTATTTCAACTTCCGGCGTACTATGTGTTATGCACATAGCTATGCGTTATGCATGAATATAAACACAGCCTAAATCTTGAACTTAGAATTACTAGTCAGTCACTATCTGTGATTGTAAATAAAAAAATTATATTTAATGACTAGATTGACCATTTTATTTATAAGATAAAACATTTTAAATCTGCCGTGGAATTCACTTGTTTGAAAGTAAAGCTCCCATAAATATGTTGATTCAAGCTCGGAAAATGCCCACACTATAATGAAACGTTTCTACTATTATTTCATAATAGAATCGCTATAATAATAATTACATTAATAAAACCTGAAAATTACTTTTAATGAATTAATTCTTAATTTATATAAGAAATAACAACTAATAAAACAACAATAATTGAATAAAAATTTAGTTATTTATATCACATTAAAGAGAGAAAAATATAAATATTTTTGCTGGAGTTTTCTAGTATACCAAACGTTAATATTTTACTATATTAAAAGTAAAATTAATGGAAATGATAAATTATGATAATTACTAAAGTGGGAAAGTCTCGTTCTCCCAACCCAATATTTTTTTAATCTCTAGATCAAAGTTTACTAAGACAGAGTAGCGTCATCCAAAATAATGATTTATTTCAAAGTGGTTCAATTTATTATTGATACTTTCTCGTATAGCTTATTAAGTTTATGACTAAATTTTCAAAAATCAATCATCAGTAAATTATCCTCTGATAAGTATTCATCAGGAAAAAAATAATAATTTTATAATCATATGAAATAGTCATGTATATATATTTAAATAGTTAGGTCATTTTTTAAAAGTTTCCAATTTGGGTTAAAATTAAAACCATTATTGTCCTGTAATCTCAGGGACAGAAAGACAGATAAATAGACACAATGGATAGACAGACATATAAACATGCATGGGGACAGACCGAATCATATGATCCAGTTTTCGTAAATTCGGGTCCCGTTAAAACGTTAAGATTTATTATAATATTGAGGCCAAAAATGTTCATGAATACTAACTATACTATATCAATCAAGATAAAAATTATTAAAAAAAATATTTAGCCTAGTCAACAGAGGTTTTTCGGCTAAATATCCCTGGTCTTCTGTCAATGATGAATATGTAACCGTCTTAAGAGGTTAAGGCAACTTATAGCTAAGGTCAGTTCACCCCGATGAGACGGTATAGGGATGATTAAGATAATTATGTGGTGCCAGTACAAGTGTTAAAACTAACTTATGCCTAGTTAATTAACCAGTCTATGACCATCATTGGAACAATTTCTATTCGTTAAAAACACACATGGCTACACCGGGAATTGAAAATGGTACATCTAGATTAATAGTCAGGAATGATTACCACTAGACCAAGAGGTTGTCTAATTAACCAGTAAGAATCTTTTGACATTACACTGGCTAATTAATTACTGCAAACTACAGATACTTCAAACATTTTTTTATTATTATTTAAATCTTTGGGAAAAATCCTATTGAATAAGTGTCAGGCACAATAACCGCGAGGAGGCCTGCTAGTAGGTTTGAATTCTTGTTCCTAAATGCACATTTACCAAAGACATTATTTAATGTGGTTTAAACCCACGGATACTTCTTTGAGAACCTTTTCGCTCTGCAGGCGATCCAAGCTATGAGTGGGACCACTTCAGATAGATGTATTTGTTCAATAGCTTTTATTTACCTTCTCTCGCGCGAGAAAGAGAGTAATCGACGCGCCGATTCTAAATTTTGGCGCTCTAGTAGTACAAGCACTCACCGCTAGGTAGAAGCACAACCTTCAGAAACAGATCTAGTGTCCTTGTAGGTTTCTTTCCGCGCTGCACAGAGCGCGCAGTGTTGAAGAGAGAACGCGTAGTCTGGTATCGCGCGGTGTTGAAGAAATAAAAAAAGTAGACTGGTACCATGAGATTTAATGATTGGAATCTCGCAGTCCTCATTTAGCCTTAATCACCTAGCTTTCATATAGCTGTATTTTCAAATAAAATAATAAAATATTGTTCTTACAATGCATAAGGAAGGTAATAATTTTAGCAAAAGATAAGTGAAAGGTTTTTTTTGCCACATCTCAATATATATATATATATATATATATATATATGTATTTACAAGGTATCCCTAATGTTGAGATTCATTAAATAAATCGCTAGTATATGAAAATTGTTATTATAAAATATCCTATTGACTTAAAAGTAGTGTATACAAAACATATAACTTTAAATGATTTATTAATAATAATTATGGCCAAGCTATCTTGCAACGATTAATCCCCCATAGAGGTCAGAATTCCGCCAGGGTGAAGTTACACACTACATACTTTTCAGCCTTTTCCCACGCTAGTGCAGGCGCATTCCCTTTGAGTTACCTTCATTATTACCTTAAATTAAGTTAACAATAAATCGTGTAGCTTATTTTAGTGCTTCCCGTCTTACTACCCGTCCGAGCTATCCGTATATTTACTCTAACGGGTTATGGATGAGAAATGTAGAATTTAAAGCTAGCGTACCAAGACTTGCGTGGAGGGAGATAGGAAAACCTGTTTAGTAATTAATCTATCATTATATCCGGGCTGAGAATCGAACCCTGACTAACCAACAAGCCAGACAAGACTATACTGAGGTTGTCCTCGTATCCGACAGTGCGAGCTAGAGTAAAAAAACAAGTTGACAAGGTTAACTCTTTATTTGTAACTGCTGACTTGTTTAGGGATAACAAAGTTTAAATGACTTTCAGGAAGCGTCCCTTACAGAAAAAAAAAGAGATGTTTTTATAACAGAGCAGGTAAACTCAAGTTAACAAGAATCCAATTATATTTCTTAGATCACTTTAAGCCTCAAAGTTGAATAAAATAAAATGAATAATTTATTTTACCTTCCTCTTTTGAAGTTATGACAAATTTACTTTTACTTTGCTGATAAAATTAGGACACCACCGGAAAACTTGTTGACAACTAAGGAAATGGGAAAATTGTTTTGTGTTTTTATGAATTCACTTTGGAACCGACAGTAGGAAAAAAAAGTTTTAAGTTGAATCTATGAAATAATATGTAGGAAAATAAAAACGATATATGTTTATAAATATATTATTAATTTGTGGTGAAGATTCGCTGTGTACATTCCATCAACCAATATCAATTTTCATTGATTGTTCTGTAGTGAATAAAAAAAAATCATCTCTGTATTTTCAAAGAACTGAAAATCTTACTAATATGTATATTGTAATACCTTTTTAATAGCCAGTAATATTATACGATATATTAAAAATTATATATATATATATAACATTTATTGTTCGCGTACCACCAAATTTGATTTATCTTCAACTTTGTACCCCCAAAGCTGTCGGTGTACAAGGCAAGTTATATAATTATATAATATATATATAAAATAAAGAAACAAACTACATCTAAAGTAATGAATTGAATAATAAGTTTTAAATGATTATATATATGAATCGGTCATTTCAGAAACAACTCATGTACCCAATTTCACCTAAATGTGTTAGCCATGGATTTTTTTCTCTGTACGAAACTATATGATTCCACACAGAAAGAACACATAAAACATGGCCAGAGATGTATACAATTGGTATTGAAAGTTTTCAGTCTGTATAGAAACAACACATGTCAATTACATGTGTTGTTTCTATACAGACTGGCAAACAGCTTATTTCTTGCGATCTCTATGGCAATGAAGGGAATGACAGAGACTTTGCCACGGTGAAAAGAGTACGAAAGCAGGACAGGATTTACTTACCAATTGAGTATACAGAAATTATTGAAAGAGCGAGCAAAGCTTTCAAGTTTAATGTAAGGATGGTAGAACACTAGTGAAATTTTAGACTTTAAAAACCAGTGACAAGAATTCTTTAGAAAAAAAAATTGTTTATCGATTGAATCATGTGCAAGAAATATCCCTATAAATAAAAAACAGTCATTCCAAATTTCAAAATTCAGAGAATTTAATTAATCAAGTGATAACGTTGGAATGGTGAAAGCTAGCGATTTTATTGGTGGATTAGTTTCACTAACGTTTAAGCTATATATATTCATTATTTTAATTGAAATTTAATTTAGGTCATGGTGCAGTTTATATTAAAGTAGAGGTGGATTACAATAAACTTATTCATACGGATTCAGGTTTTTAATAATATTTTTAAGGTGGATTTAATAGTAAATTTATTTAATATTTTATATTGATTTTGCTCTAAAATATGTACATATAGCCCGTCACTCTAATTATTTAAGTTGAGATAAGTCGTAACAGAGTGACATTGTTTTAAATAAAATTGATGACCTAAATAAACTATTTCTGTACATACCAGATGAAAATAAATACTTTTATGACGAGATTTTAGCAGGACCTGTACAGGAAACTGTGATCACTGATGATGATTAAATATTTGTTTACTTTTATGTTTCAAAATTATGTTGTTTTTTTCATGTTTAAAATAAAAGAATTACCTTTAAAATAAATATTGTTGAAATTTAATCTGTATTCAACATCATTTCTTCCAGAAACAACACATGTCATGGCCGAAAACAAATCTCTATAAAAAACTAAAGACAACTTGTTTTGGCAAAATAGTTTACTGATTATTATATGAGTACTAAGCCCGTGTATTTTCCCTCAAAGAAATTTCTCATTCAAGCAAGTGTTTACAAGTTATACAGGTTTTTTATTTCCCAAAAATCTAGTTTCAATGGTATGTGTTATTTCTAAAATGACCTATTCATATATATATATATATATATAAACTTACCCCCGTAGATGTATTTACAAACCCCGGGGGATACAAATGCACTAGAGGTTGAATACCACAGCCCTAAATTACTGTATAGTGGAACTTTATGTGATTTTACATATTAAATTTGTTTGCAATCTTGAGGGGAAGGAAGAATGAGTTTCACGCCTCTTTTCTGAATGCATTACTGGTCCAAAGTCATAACAAGGTACTTTTTTTCAAATATGATTTGTCATTTAAGGGGGCTACCTACAAGAAGAGTTCTGAGACGCGTGGCAGACATTCATTAATCCCACGTTATTTAAAAATTTGGTTCATACCAAATTGGAGATTAAAGGTATCACTATTCCCCTGTAGGATTAAAAACCTTTCATCTTAAATTTTATAATTTAAAAATCATCTAATCAAAAGGTAAATTTATGTAACTATCAAGGACGTTTCACGTGAAATGTCGCAGCTATAAGATCAAAGTAAATGGTTAGAACCATAGATCTGGTCTTACTTAAACAAATGTTTCTTTTAACAGGACCACAAATTAAAATGTAAGATGATTGAGGATTGTTCTAGTGGCTTTGAAGATTGAGGATATTTCCCTTCAAATAGGTGGTGCCCTTAAGTCGCTTATAGTCAGAGGTGGAATTGGAGAAAACAACTAAGAAATTTGTTTTTATAAATGTCTCAGAAATTATGTCAAATTTTCTGCAATAGTTAACATCCTTTTAATTGAAAGCTAAGGAAATGAACTAAACTCTAATAACTCGGGCAAGTCACTCCACCTTCCAATTAGAGAGGACTTTTTTTTTCATGAAGCTTAGTGAAGTAATCCCAGCGTGATACAGAGGCGATCGAGCGATGTTCGTTAGAAAATGGCGAAAACACGAGGCACTCCCGCCCTCTGCCATGTTTACGGAGGGTTTTAGGGGCCTTAATGACGAGGGTTGATGTCTACTGAGGGAAGGAATTTGTTGGGGGGAGAGGCATGTTGACCACCAAATTTCGATGTTGCCGTTTTACAGCAGCTGGTTTCTTTCCTCACATTTTCTATGTTCAAGTAAACTGACCTGGACTCCCGCCTCGTTTTAATTGAGACCTTGCCATTCTTTCATTTAAACCGCAGAACTAATGACCGGCAGGATTTGGCTTCATGTATAGGTGCCGACTTGTAAAAAAACATTGGGGTGCCCTATAAAAAGGGATGTAGGGGTAGTATAACATTTACAAATTTTCAAGCGCCTTAGTTAAAAAATTGTGATATTTAATGTACAATGTATTAGTCTAAATGTATGTGTAGTAAGATAAAATAATAAACTTTTATTAAAGAAAACAAATATGCACAACACACAAATAATACGTACAATACGGGTACTGCCACTAACCAAACTATAATGGAAACATTCTGACATCATGCTAGGCTGTCGGTTCACGAGTGGCGAGTGCTACCAACCTAATCACGCTTGCTTATTATAAGATGTCAGCACCTGCCATTTGCTACGCTAGAAAACACTGTTCGCAGCGCAACCTCATAACCAAGAGAGAACTAGCACCGTAATATCAAGGTTTTAAAAAGGCTGAAATATTGGAGGTGTTGAGCACCCCTGAAAATATTTTTGGGGGTGCTTAGTATGCAAAGCACCCCCGCAGTTGGTGCCTATGGCTGCATGGATTGTATACTTGGCCCTTCATATGGAGACGTTGGGGCTTGACAAGATGCTATGCCCCTAACTTTTACTAATTTGACTTATCACACATCCTCTTTCCAGGCAAATACTTGTGTAGTTCTTTGAATGAATACTTCATTTTCCTGTTTCATCAGTTTAGTAGTGAAAATAATAATAATCATGGGAATCTATATTTCGTTATCATTGGATAAAGTTCGAATATAATATGAGGTTATGTCCATATTTATAGAGCTTAATTTAGAAGCTTTGAGGTTATCCAGAAAATTCTGTTTCAAAATTCAATATGAGCATTCAGGTGAAGATTCATCCATCGTTAAAAACGGGTTCAGTTTACAAAAGTGGGCTATAAATATTATTCCTCCCATCTTGTTTTACTTATTTATCACGTATTACTACCCACTATGGCTATTCGTATAGCCACCATAATGTTGTAGAGATGAGAAACATGTAATTTATAGAAAATGTATTCTCATTTTCAGAGAGGGGAAATAGAAAACCATTTAGAAAAAAACACCCTCATTACACCCAAATGGGACTCGAACTCCAATATCCAAACTATCGGAAATACAGTATATTGCAAGAGGAATGGCTATGACCATGTGGTCACTGAATGTGATTTGCCGATGTTAAATCATTGAAAAACCGCAGGTATTTTAAACATTAATCATAGAAAACTACTTTACTTGACCATGTATGCAGTGAAATCTAGTTTTTCTTTCTCTTCTCCCTTTCTCACTATGGAGCTTCACGGCAATAGAGCGACATGTTGCTAACTTTAACCTACATTTTTAAATAACAAAGCCCTTTTAAAATAACTCGATATTTTTGGACCCCTGCAACGTGTATCAGTACTTCGGAAGGTGGCCTCCTTAACATCTAATTAACACGATTTTTACCATTGCTACTCTAATAAGTTACAGCCTGTAGAAATAAAATGTGTGCCTATCAGATAAACGCGAAAATAAAGTATCAAAATGTTAAGATCTATTGACTTTTTAATAAAAACTAATTTAATAACTATTAAAAAGATGGGTTTTCACGATTAGTAAAACCATTGCAACTAAAACTATCAATTTTGTGATTTATTGCTGGATTCATATTTTTAATACCTAGGAGTATAATGAACTGTGATATTTTAAAGTGAGTCTTTGATGCTTAGTGTTGAATCTATTTGTATAAATATAAGAATAAAATTGTTATTTTTGTCAGGCCACCAAACAAATCGGTAATAAACATATCCATAGACCTATTCTAAACTCTCACAAGACCTGTTACGGTGTAAGGGAATCAGAAAGTAGACAAGTGGAATGGACTAAAGAGTGGGTGAGGGGTTGGCAGGGTGGAAGGATGACAGAAGACGACCAAACGAGGCGTAAGAAATCAAGCACTTTCCATTCAAGCATTCGTCAGGAGACATTTCATCCTCAACCACATAAGGGGGTTGGAGAGGGAAGAAGGTAGTGAGTAAACTTCTTGAAGAGGTAGAAGGAGGAGTAAAAATCGAAGATGAACAAGAAATGAAGAGCGATTTGATATAAATCATGTGAAAGTTGAGTTGAAGTCCTAAGGAAGTAGTGTTGCCTCCTCCCTTTGGCAACCCTATCCCGGGGAGGCTAGAACATAACGAAGTGGGGAGAAAATAATATTTAACTTTCAAGACATTTTATTTTATATTCGTACGTTTCATATAAAAAAAATACCACAATTTGAAATAATGTTTAGTGATTGGTTTGATCAGCTATTGTGTTTGCACAGGCACTTTGTATAAGTTAAGCATCAGTGCTTCGGAACGCAATCACTAATCTCTCTCCCGTATATTGAATCTTGACTTCTTGAACGCTACGAACCGATTTATCACTAGAAGGTTTTGGACATCATCTGAAATACAAATAATCATATCTACCATACTCAAGATCCTTAAGGATTTATTTAACTGCTACCCACCTCGTTGGCGTAGTTGGCTAACGCGCTAGTTTCATGTTGAGCTAGACTGCCGAAGATGGGGAGATCGAGGTTCAAACCTAGGTCAGGTGAACTGGGGGTAGTGGTGGTGGTTTCTTAAATGGTTTTCCACTCTCCATCTACGCAAATATGGGTTCATTTCCTCTATATACAACCTTCCCTATTCCTAATCCATTAGCATTATTAGTACTTAAGCGTATAACCCAAATGGTAGTAAGACATATTGATAAATAAAATAGATAAATATATAACTGTTTTTAATTGTGTTATCATGTGATATTGTTTACTCAATATCGTCCGCAAAGGTCTTACAAATGAGAAATAGGATTTTAAGTTCGGTATCTTCCTGTGACAAAGACTGTAAGTAGAAACTGTGTTTATACTTTACATTTAAAAAGTATTCATCACAAAATAACAATAATATAATAATAATATTAGTACCGTGTCTTACTACCCGTTCGGGTTATACGCTTAAGTACTAATTACACTAATGAATTGGTTATTGGAAAAGTTGAATTTAGAGGATGTGAACCCGCATTTGCGTGGAGGGAGAGTGGAAAACCATTTAGGAAAAATCACCCCAGTTCACCCGACCGAGATTCGAGCTTCGATCTCCCCGTCCTCGGTGGTCTGGCTCAACACGACTAGCGCGCTAGCCAACTACGCCACCGAGGCGGGTCATAAAATACTAAAAATCCACGGCTATTTTTATTCTCGTCAGGGCGTCAATGTAGTATAGGTACATTTTTATAGGCTTTGTGTATTGTTAAGGTGAGGTGGAAGTATACGCGAGTGAAGGCCATATTGATTCAGTTTTCATGTCCATAACCTCTTTTGGTTAAAGTAAATAAATTTTGTTTCAGTAAATAAATTTTGTTTAGTTTTCTATATATTATTGTGATATGAACAATTTTTTTAATATCTATAATGGGCATCGCATAATTTGACCAGGAATATTGGTTTTATTTAAAAAGTTTCTGTTTGAATGTCACTATGCTCACGACAATATTCATAAACTGTTGAGATTTTTTCTAGATTTATTGAATAGCATATTTTATTTATTTTGTACCCAAAATTTGTTTGGATAAAAACTGCAAAAATATGGATCTACGCTCGCGTTTCTTTCCATCCAACCTTAACATGGTGAGATATTAATAATTCGGAATTAACTTTAAAAAGTAATGGTAGACCCCACCCTTTTATTAAACGTCTATAAAAACAAAATTATAAATATTTCCTATACAATACATATACCAATACTTTTATACATATACACAAGAAATAAATATTGAGTATTTAATATTTACCAAAATACCATACCATCTTATATTTATTAATATGCACACCATCTGTCATAAATGGCGATTAAATAACACACACCTTAGCGTCACTTTTGTTAGAGCCGAGCAGTGTATGCAAACCGCAATAATGGAAAGTATTGCAAATCATATAGTTTAAAACGACAGGCGTACACTTTTACGTTTAGATCAGGGTTTCTCAAACTGTGAAGTGCGCCTTACAGGTGAAACATGAGAGGTTTATTACAGGGGAGTCACAACATATTTATTTATTTGAATCAATTGTTCTGCTAGTATGACTTTAAGTTCTGCTTGACTAAAATAAATAGATGTATATTTTCCACATTGATTGAAAAATGACACCTGGAAACGGGAGATAAATATTAATAGATAAATGTTTTCTTTGAAAGGTGAAGAAGTAAACAGATTCTCCTGATTTGATTTACGTATCTGTAAAAACGGGTTGGTTAGCAATGATGGCTATTGTGACTACAGAATCAACTGGCTGCTACAAATTAGCTTCACTCTTATTTCACACCTATAAAAGATGATCTGAACTATCTTTGCGGAGGAAAATACATTACATATTTTGTAAGCATATTATATAGCGCCTCTCTCTCCTATATATATATATATAAGTATTCACGTCATTAAATGTAAACCTTTATAAAAAGTAATATTTTATGAGTTTATATTTTACAATTAACTGTTTTTACAAAGAGTATATAAGAAAGTATTGTAATCAATGCAAACATTTGTTATATTTTTGCTTTAAATTTATCATGAAATTATCTTTGAAATGAATTTTGATAGTGAGGCTTAACCTCTACAGTCAATATTCAAATAAGACCTGAGCAAAGAAAGTGTGAAAGCCCACGGTGTAGTAGATAAGGCGGTGTCAGTCAAGTTTATGAAGAAGAGCATTGAAAAATAGTTTAACTTCAAGTTCGAATGTAGATTTTGAAAATATACATTTAGGGCTTTACTTTACAAGAGTTTGCTACGCGGACAATTTAGTGGACTCTGACCCAGGTGACCAAAACTCTAATATTAATATTTGAAGTTATTTTTCAACTACGATGTTTTTTTGTTTGTTTTTTAACTACGTCTTAATACTCTTCCGGTCTGTATGCATTTTAATCACAATAGTGGGGTAGGGAATAAAAAGGTAAGATGTTTAGGAAATGTACACGAATTTGTGTGGAGGAAGAATAGTAAAATATTTAGGAAAAAAACATTCTCAATGCACTCATCTGAGATTCAAACACTGACCTCTAGGGCATTGGTAAATCAGAATAGAAAATTCAGAAATTTAGTCCATGTTTCAGCCAATGTGATACCACGATGTTAGTTCAAATTCATATGAAATTCTGCACATTTAATTCAAATTTACTCTCATAAAGTACTTTTATATTATATAGTATACGCCGTTAATATATAGTATATTAGCTAGGGGTGAGTGAAGGTCACTTTTTAAATGCGAAGCAAAACGAAGTCGAAGCGAAGATTAAAATATTCGAAGAAAAGTCGAAGTCAAAGATATGATTTTTTTGAAAAAATTATGTATCAAAAATGTCCTTATAAATTTGTCATAGATCATTCAAAACAGATAGACTATCAAGGATTAAACATTGGTGGTAAGCAAGAACTATAACACAACTACAAGGTTTGTATATGATATTATACCATGGTACTACATCTTGGCGGGTATTATTTTTACAAAATAATGTTGGCGATACTGACTATATTATCTATGCTTACGTTCTGGCTGTTGTTAATAATTACCAGTCAGTATTAAAAAACTGTTTAGTATGAGTTTTAAAATTACCATATCTTGAAATATGTAATATTTAGTGAGATATATCAAATCAGTTTATATTTTATCGAAGTTTTATCTTTTTTCGAGGAGGCGAAGGTTATTATAGTTGTTGAGGTCGTAGCGAAGAAGAATTATTAACCTTCGACTTCAACTTTAACATTTCGAAGCTTCGCACATGCCTATTAGAGTATGCTGTTAGGGTAATGTAAGAGAGTAGGGAAGGGTTGACATTAAACGACACAATGGAGCTGTTAGAATAAGTATATTATTTAGCTTTGTTAGGTAATAGTAGTAGCTGTTGCATTAGCTTAACTTAGTAATAGTAATAATAATTTGTCAACTTCATATGAACGTGAAATAATCAAAAGCTGAAATAATGGCTCTAGGCTAAGCTATAAAGATTGATAGGTGGGGGGAGAAACGGGCGAAGGAAGTTCATGAATAAGTAAACATCTTGTCAGTAAATTCAAGCTAAAGGGAAGAATCGTGTTTCGTATTCTGTCAGGCTATCAATACCAATTACTTGGGTTTTTTCCTTGTCACGCAAACACTTCCTTCTGGGCTGGGAGAGGCCAAAGTTTGATCACAGAATAAAATAATACCAGGACGAGATATACAATGTCTAGGAACTATAATACACGGACCTGACGAAGTAATCCCTTACTAGGGGCAGCTCTCGAGTTGTTGCCAGGTAAAGCAAGCTTTGGTACATAGATATGTGTCCAATCAGCTTCCCTATCATTGGACCAATCACACTCAGTGTTATAAAATAATGTATGTTTATTGGTTAAGTTTGATAATGGATGGGAGGTAAACAATTATTTGTACAGTTCTGTTAAGCCTTGCTAGCCTTGGAAGCAACCCATCAGTTACCACCAGCTAAAGAATGTGTTCGATACCTTAGAGACTAAATACCACAACAATCTAAAGAACTAAGAGTCGAATGGACTAAGGGTACAAACATAGTGTAGAGGCGAGTCAAGCTGTAATGCTAGCTGCGAGTTTCAGGATGCTAGATGCTAGCGGCGCTGCATATGCACAAAGTGGGGAGACAAGTCAAGGGTCAAAAACGATCATAATAGAGAGTCAGTCTTCAAAATGTTCTAAGACATTGTAGATGAAGTGCTTTTCGATAATAGTGCCATTAAATATTTGTCGGTCGTTGGGATAAGACATTTTTATGTTCACCCAATAAACGAACAACGGCACAAACTTGGAGAGTATCATCACTTATTTTCCCATTAAAAAAGTACACAGAACAATTTTTTGGTATTTGAAAATTGATTACAATACTTTTGAGTACATTAAGAGCCCTGTATCGCCACACCTGACAGTAAATCTAACAAATTTCAGCAGACAACCTATAGCACATAGTGAGAATAAGTTAGTGATAACTTTACGGTAAGTAGACCTATAAATTTTATGTTATAGATAGAATACGCTTTTAATTAATCGCTTGTTAATGAAGATAATTTATTCTTAAGTAAATAGACTGACTTCATGATTCAATAAGATGTTTTATTTAAAATAAATAGTATTTATTAATAATATAATATTAATTATAGTGAAGAAAGAACACCTTAGAGCCGAATTATACTGTCTAAAACTTGCTATCATCATTTTATTTTTTCAACAAATTTGTGTTCATATTTACAGAATAATCCATATTGAAAATAATCGGAGGGTTTTCCCCAGTTCTGTTTTCACCTGTAGAACAGGGGTAGGAACTTTAAACAGCATATCTGCTTTAAGCTGTGGGATAACTGGGTTTGTTAAAACTTGAATAAGCATATTTAATAATCATATTCTGAACTTCATTCCTAAAAAGTATTTTGTTGATACCCTCCCTTGAAGTTCTTTACGCGTGGAAGTAAACTTTAAAATTATTTTCATCTTCGTCGGGTTTTATGAGTTCTTTTTAAGCTCTTTTTTCCTACAAAAACCATATTTCCCTCTTTTTATTATGATAAAAATAAGTGTTTGGAAGGTGTTAGGATGAATCAAGACATCAGTAACTGACTTATTTTTAGAAATGTCAGTTCCCTTTGCTATACTGACTGGAGAATAAATATCACCGTTGGCTTCAGAATTCATTTGGCAAGGAAACTAAACATCGTCAGTAGTACTAGATAATTCTTCCTCGTGTGTGTCACCTTGCAAAGTTTGATTCCAATAATCTAATTCTTCTACACTAGCTCGTTCAGTAGATTCTTCTCTGTTCTTTATAACTGTATCTTCGGGTGTTTTATTCCTCTTCAAGTTTCCACTGGATTGTCTTCGTGTGAACTGATCTCTTAAAAAATCCCTGAGTTTGAAGTATGGCCAATTTGTCTTTCAGACGGAGTCTCCTCCATCTCCAGATCGGTGTTGTTGGGTTTTTCAAAACTCCTTTATGTAATCATCTATGAGCTATTTAAACTTGCTTTGGGCATCTTTCACTGGAACATCAAATAAAAATAATTGTATTGAGAGTATTTACTTCAAAACAAATTTTTCTATATAATAATATTGTGTTTGTTTTCAGATATCCGGCAACTGGAGCTTCATTCAAAAGTTTAACATTTGCATTCCGTGTAGGAGCCAGAGCAGTCAGCAGGATTGTCACATTGACTGTTGATGTGATGTGGATATTATTGCAGCCCATACACATGACTATGCCTACAAAAGAAACCTTTCTACAAAATAGTAAGCGGTATCTATAACTGTGGAATTTTCCTAATTGTATTGGCTGTATCGATAGAAAGCATGTACAAACTAATGCTCCACCTCATTATGGTACAATTACAAGAAATTCTATTTCATCGTTTTGCAAGCAGTATGTAATACAAACTACAAGTTTATAATAATTGATGTCGAGGCATTCGGAAAGCAAAGTGATGGAGGCACGTTTACAAGCTCAGAAATATACTTTTATTGCAAAGCAACAGGATGAACATTTCAGAAGATTTTTTTTTTACCAGGAACTGACATTAAAATGTCTTTTGTTTTTCTAGCCGATGAATAATATCCTCATTTAGTTCATGTGTTAACACCCTACACAAGAGAAAACTTGAATGTTGAGACTGGTACTTCTAGTGCACGGCACTCTGGAGCCAGGAAAACCGTGGAGTGTTAATTCGGAATTTTGTATTAAAAGTGGTGAATATGATATTGGAGCATTGAAACAAGTTCTAGTATTGCTGACAAAATTATAAAGACTGTGTATTGCAAAATACAATCATTGATAAGGAGGGTGTTGAAAGACATTTGACAGAGGTCAAAACAGTTGAATCTCGGGAGCATGAGGTTATAGGGGGGTGAAGTGATAACAGAGGCCATCCGTTGAATGCAGCTAAAATTGTACGTGATAAATTTAAGTGCTATTTCACGCACAATCCTGTTAGTTTTTCTAAAAAACTGAAAAAGTGAAACTACTCTCAGCATAAAAATTAAACAGTAAAACCTTCAGAATGGTGTGTTTTCGGTTTAAAAACAATTTATGTATACTGCACCATAAAATATATTAGTAAAATATTAATATGAAGCTTGAAAAATATTTGATAAATTAAGAAAAAACACATGTACACTAATTATATTTCTAACAGTAAGTTTGAGATTTTCGTAAACATATAAGCATAAGGTTGAATCATATTCTTCATTTAAGATTTAGAACAATAATTTTAAAAATATTTTAATTACCTGTAAAATTATTTTGTTCAGACAATTCCTTCCACAGTCAATCTAATATATATCTATTTTGGTGTTCAGCTAGCCTTTGATCCCATGTTGCCACTCGGATCCGCACTAATGTTATAAAACTTTCCACATCAATTTTTCTTATATTATGTTTACTACTTCGTAGCAGAGAGTCAACTGAAGCTGCACTTCAAAAGAAATCTTTGTTCATTCTTTAAGATTCAACAGGATTCATGAATATGCATGAAACGTTAAATGAAGCGTCACTATGTGCTGACCAATTGAAATATGTCTTATATTTAGCTCACATCTAGCATCACAGCTTGATTCTTGATTCGCCTCTCCACTATGTGTTTACCCTTTAAGGTGTCACTCTAGTGTCAGACTGGCCTGCTGATGATGGTGAGATATGGGTTCGAATTCTGGTCAGGTCTAATTAGGGTGTTTTTTTCTTAAATCATTTCCCACTCTATTTTCACACAAATGGGGTGTATTAATTCTAAAATACTTTCGTCTTCATCCTTACCCTACCAGAGTAAATATTATGTATGCGTATAACCTGAACCGGTAGTAAGACGCGGTGATACTTACTTATTATATGGCATTAGAAACTCGAAAGCTCATTACCGTAATCACAAAAGTATGCCACTTATTCCTATCTTGAGCTAATTCTACCTTGTATATCTCATTACACCCTATCTCTTTCAGGTCCATCCTAATGTTACCCTCCCATCAGCGTCTAGGTCTTCCCAGTGGTCTCTCCCCATTGGGTTTGCCAGACAATACCCTGAACACGGTTCTAGATATTCCCATTCGCGCTGCATGACCTGCCCACCGTAACCTGCGAGATTTTACTAACCTAACAATATCTTGTGATGAGTACACAGGGTATGCAGCTCATCATTATGAAGCTTCCTCCACTCCCCAGCATCTTCATCCATTTTTGGACCACATATCTTCCTAAGCACCCAGTTTTCGAACACTATATTTATTTTCGTCATTTACGGTAAGAGGCCACGTTTCGCACTCATAGAAAACCGATAAAATGACGGCTTTGTTTATTCTGAGTTTTACATTCCTTGACAGCAGGCGAGACGTCAACCACTTACTGACCGAGTAGTAACAACCATTTCCCGACTGAATTCTTTTCCTAATTTCTAATATTGTTATCGCTAGTTAGAATTGTTTCTAAATATTTGAGTTCATTAACTCTATCAAATGATACGTTGTTTGCTGTAATATCTAAATTATCGTCTCAATCTGTGATCTCTGTGTTATCATATACTTGGTCTTTTCAGCATTCACTTCTAAACCTAATACGTGGTGATATAAAAAAAGGAGTCTGGGTCTCGATTCTCGGTATGATCGAAATAAACAATAGCTCGTGAATTGGAGTTTCCACTTTCTAAGTTATAAAATAATATCTTGTTCATACCTGTGGTCACGTGGTCTAAAGAGACAAGCTCGTGATATACTGAATCACAGGTAGGCTGATATTCGAATATCAGATGAGTGAACTGGAATAAGTTTCTGATTTATCAGTGTGGTTTTCCCATTTCTTCTCCACGTGAGGATACCGGTCTATAAAAAAAGTTCCTCATCCTCACCCCTTAAATTAAGAAGGTAATAGTAATTTTGTTGAATGTGATACTTTTAAAGGTATGTGAGATTGGTTTCGTGGACAAACAAAACTCTCATTTTCCCATGAAAATGACTTTGAGGATAAATAAAATAGGTGGAAATATCATATTTAGGTAATATTTTTGCAACAATATGAGATACGACATAGATTATCATCGTAAAGTTATAGTAAGTTCTATTATTAACGAAAAATATATTTTTTTTGCCAAATATTTTTATAAAACCAATGATTTCTGATCTTAAAGCAAATATATATTTTTATGGAAGACGTTGAAATATGAAATTGATTGTTATGCTCTTTGGTAGACATAGATGTTCATGTTCCTCTTTCCTCAATGATTTTGTAACAGTGTATATTATTTAATTTAGGATCTTTGGTGGAATGTTTCTGTAACAGTGTATATTATTTCGTTTCACAAATATTACATGTTCTTAGTAATGTCTTTATTTTAATATAAAATAGAAAAAAGTATGTGTGGCGCACCGTACCTTTTATTAACTATTGTTTTAATAAGAGATGTTTGGCACAGGAATTATGATGAGCTACGAACTTCTTGTACCTTGACTGATTTCATCGGAAAACTACATTAATTTTTATAACATCTGTAGTTGAAACGAGGTCACCCAAAGCTGAATGTATATTGTTGGAAACACTACGTTTAAACTATCTTTATTCTGGTATCATAGAAGTTGAAATAGGTATACAGTATGTTGAGAGTGTGAATTGGAAGAAATATTATCTTATGGTAAGGGCTTTAACTTAACTTAGGACAGAAACAATGGACATTCAAACAGAGATCCATTAATGATAATATATAAATTAAAGAACGAAAAAAACACAACTACAACATTAATACAGATAACTACAGAGACCCAGCTAGTGTCTCCAAGGTTAGTAGTCCACCTCCACAAACTACACGGGCACACAGTTATGAAGATGAAAACAACCGACAGTGAAAATAATATTCCCAGTGGAAAATAAGGGGGTTGGAGCTACTCTTATATAATAAGGGGGTTGGAGCTACCCTTATTATATAAGGGTAGCTCCAACCCCCTTATTTTTATATTGTCAGATAACAATAGTAGATTTTGTTTCGTAGGTCAAATACTTATTCATATAATTTCATAAATTTATAATCTACATGTCTCTTCTGACATATTTTAGCAATTTAGATATCTATGAAACTAATAAATCAATATTTCTCCTGTTTGCTACTCTTATTTATATTCATTATATCTTTTAAAAGCTTATGTTACTAGCGGTATGACTATAGGAAAGTGTACCCCTGCTCTGACTACCGAACATGCCCCTCCGCGCTCCCATAATTGGGTCTGTGTGACGGACAAGCTGTAACCTCTACTTCAGAGCTGACAACTTCTTCCGAGGATCTACTAGCTTTCCTTGTGATTATTTTGGCTCGTAAGTACTAATAAACCCAGGGGGGTCCTCATACTGTCTTATAGAAGGAAGATCGAGGGGGATGTTGAGGAGAACGCACTGAATTCATGCGCAATCAACGACCCCTTGTTGGAATTAGATTTACATTCATTCAAATCACCGAGTGTCGAGTCGACCCTTCTCAATTTTATTTTTACTCGCTACTTTTTTCTAGTGTTCCTTCCACCCCCATCACCCCTTCCATCATTCTAAGCCCGAACTTAGTGAAGTGACGTCATCTTCAAAGAAGGCACACCGAGTGTCAGTTAACTGCATAGGAGGCACAACCTTTAGTATATGTCATAAAATGTTGAGGAAAAACTAAAATTAGGTCTTTATATTACGTTCTGGAATTTGAGTTTAAACATCAGCTACAAATAATATATATGTTTATATATAGATCTCCCCTAGACCTAAGTGGTCTTGGGGTAAAATTCTCGCCTCAGAGCCCAATGTTCGTGAGTTCAAACCCATTCAAAGTAAACGGATTTTCTCTAGCGGTAAAACTCCATAGCACAACTTCCTTTGGAGGGGAAGTAAAGCCGTCAGTTCCAAGTCGATTGTGACGTGTAAAAGAATCGTTGAAGGTATGTGAAAATATATTTCCTGGCAAAATCAGTTGGTCTTTTCACGCTCGTCAATATACATTCTGTATGTAAGGCAAAGGGAAATCACCACACTTCCTGAACTCCCCTAGTAAATGGGATTTCTACCAGATGGTGCAGGCAGTACTAACCAGCCGAAGTCCTGAGTGCGCGACCAGCTCCATATAACTAGACATCCCATCAAACCAACCTTTGTGTTGTTGACTTAAGAATAAGATAGGCTACATCACCTACATCAGTGGGCACGCAGGCTAGGGTGTCAACTTCAACTTGTCTAGTTTGCTGGTAATAGGAATGTTAGGACCTGAATCCCAGCCCGGTGTACTAAGGTTATGTTTTCTTAAAGCTAAGCGCAGATTAAGGCGCAGTCAACTCAGAAGACACAGCAGAGCAGCACAGGTTTTTGTAACCTGTATTAATAAAGGGTAGTGCGTGTATCGAGACGTAGGGCAGCGCAGAGTTGCGTCGAGTTGGGGTTGAGGCACAGTTTACTGCGTGAACTCCCCCTGCTTGTCACGTGTTGACTGACTGATATGTGTGTGTCCATTCCTTGAGCTTACTGTTTACGTCATCGTGGCGTTAAATACCAACATTTGTGGTTATTTATTAAGTGGTTTTCGTAATGATAGAGTAACTTATTGAAGCAGTTTATAGTGAAGTAGTTTTGTGTGGTACAAGTAATGTAGTTATATAAAAACAAAATTGAAAGATACCAGATGGAATAATATTGCTTTAACCCTTCATTTAAAATAGTTATATATAGTAAATCTGAAAATTCGGATGTTAAGGCAAACTCACTATGAATATTTCTCTTTTACATGTAATCGCTTTCCCAGTATAATCTTTTTTTCTTTGCTCACATTGCACAGCGGCATTTGCAAACTTTGCACCTCTACATCGGCATCCAATTCAGAGCTCAGATCCATATGCTGCGAGCTAGCCATCACACAAACAAAACTGCCCTGCGTCTCTCTTACAATGTGCGCACCTCCCCTGCGCTGTGCTGCTTCTCAATGTGCGCCTAGACTAGTACTCGCAGTTCCCCACTGTTCCTTCACGCAAATTTGGATACAGTTCCAATAAAAATAACATACCTCATCCTTACCATATAAGCCTAATTTAATGGGAAGAATCCATTCTGGCAGTAGAATTTGGGGCCAAAGGATTTAATTTTTTTATTACTCTCATCTTAGTAGTTGTTTGGATACTAAGCATACATTAATTACGCTATTGGAATATTATTTTATAGGAAATGTACTTGCATTTGTGTGGAAAGATTGGGAAATAAATTAGGGAAAATCCCCCTTGTTACAGCAAACCAGGATTCTAACCCCAATCTCGCAGTCACCGGCATCTATTCAAACTCTAGACCCGTGGTTTCCAGCCTTTTTCAGCTGCGACCCCGATTTTTGTCTTTGAGATCGTCGTGACCCATTGTGTTTACATCCTAGATAATAATTGATATGAAAGGATTATTTAACTATTATCAAATGTATCACTCACTTTTAGTAAACGATTTAAAAAACAAAGTGTGTAGTTGGCATAAACGATGTCAAAAGAAACTAAACATCAGCTGCACAGTTAGTTGAATTTTTGAGCCTGATGCACATAGTTTATTAAACCTTGGCACTGGTGAAGAAATAGCCAATCTGAGATCCGGCTCTACATTAAACTGATTCCTATATTTAGTTTTAATGGCAGCCACAGCATAAAATCCTGTTTTACAGAGAGAGAGGACGTGGAAAAGAGTAAGAAAACTCCTACAGCTTTTGCATTCATTGTTGGGTATTCACTGTGTGAGCTAACATGATTTAAAATTGTGTTCCACTTTGTGATCTGAGGACAGGCCTATCAGTTTTTCTTGCTCACTAATTGGCAGCTTCTTTTTTGCTTCCACAAAACCAGCATTTCACACCCATTTATTTTGACTAACATCATCAACGGATTCCTTAAAAAAAATTGAATACTAATTTTAGCAATTTGAGGTGGTCAATGATAAAAATGTGCTAAAATCATGCCGCATATTATCATGTTCTTCAAGAGTTTCATTCAGTCTAAGGAACATGTTAAGAAAACTTTCTTCAACATTAGCCAGCCATAAATCCAGTTTACCAATAAGAGCACTCCTCTTGTCACTGAAGTGAAAAGGTTCAATCCAGACCTCTGCATTGACGTCTTTAAAATATTATGTCTTTCAAGTATATCAGCACGATAAGCTAGTTTGCAAAAGAAACTGTTCTCATTGATCTAATTTTTATTTCCGGGACAGCCACTATCTTTGAGGTAAAGACTAATTTCATTCTTCAGTTCAAACACCCTTGCAAGCACTTTCCCGCATGACAACCAGCGTGCAGCAGAGTAGTACAAGAGAGCATAAAGCAGCAAACAAACGTGATTCATTTGGTCATGTCTTAATGTAGTTCACTATTTTAATTATGGAACTAAAGACAACACTTAGTTCTGTACTCATTTTTTTTATGTAAGCAACTCCTTGTGGATCACACAGTAAGTCCAAATTGCGTTGGGAGCCTTTCTTTTCAAGAGAGCTTGTAAACAACTCCTTTCTCCAGACATAGCAGAAGCACCATCACTGCACATCCCAACACAATTTTCCCACTTCATCTCACTTGCTGTCAAAATATCGTCTATAATCTTAAAAAGTCCCTCAGCACTGGCTCTTCCCAGAATTGGCTTGCAGAACAATAGGTTCTCTTTGACAGATCTGTTATTGATATACCGAACATAAACTATAAGGTGGGCATCCTTCAATGAGTCAGTGGCTTCGTCAACCTGTATTGCAAATTTTGACGGTTTCAAAACTTTGGTCAGCTGTTCTTCTAAGTCTTGTGCCATGTCGGGTATCCTTATTCCCACTGTGTTATCTTCCAGAGAAATCTTTTGGACTAGATCTGCAGATGCTTTGTCAAACATTATTTCAGTGATTTCGTCAGCAGCCGGAAAAACGAGTGTCCCTACCACATAATGACCCTTCTTACATTTTGCGATCATATACGAAACTTTGTATGATGTCAGAAGTCCCTTGGTAGGAATAATTGTCATGTTTATCATTGATTTGGCCTGTCCAGAATATTCTTAACTGTTTCGGCAAGCATACAGTCGGAGTAAGACATTGTGCAACAGAATTGTTCAGACATCATTCCAAGTTGAGTTACAGTAAACTAAGAATTTCTTAACCAGTGTGTTCAGTCATAATTATTGCATGTGTTTCGGTTGAAAATAAATCACATAAACAAACAAAAATTATGTCGTATTCCATGTTTTTAAAATTACAGTTACTATACACTTCTATCTCTCCAAAGCTCCAAACGATCGTGACACACAGGTATACATTCTACCCAGAGTTTATTTTTTATTTGAAGACGTTAACACCATCATAGAACGATACTAACGAGGTGGAGTGTATTAAAGCTGAATCTCAAATTATCAGCAATCGTGTAAAAGCATTCACACAGGACCACAGATGGTGCTAACTGTTACAAAATGCTTTGAATTGTACAAAAAAACAAACTAAACATGTTGATTTTGTTCAATCTGTTGTGCAACACCTCTATACAACCCATGCATGGTAATTATGTTTGCCTAACAACCTCTGTTACACAAATTATTTAATAGTGTTTGGGGGACTTTATAGCATGCAATCACCACGTGATGTGCACATTTAATTGTGTTGTAGCCCACATCAGTGGCCGCATGGTCTAGGGCAGGGGTCCCAAATTAGTTTTTATGAAGGTCCGTTTTAAAAACTCGAAATTCTTCCGCGGTCCGGCAAAACATTAACAATTACTAAAGTTCAAGCCCTATATGACTATACTAATTAAAAAACGCAATTTTCTTTCCTTTCAGTTATATTACTTATTTATTATTGCTGGCCTTCCATGTCTACTACCTGCCCACCACCGAAATAGCATAATTTATTTTTTGTATCACTATCTCGTCAAGGTCCTTAAAAATGTATCTGCAGTCTGGATGTGGACCGCGGTCCACCATTTGGTGACCCCTAGTTTCAGGAGCTACTTTCGCAACATATTAGACTTCCTATGACGGGGAGAATGTGGTAGGATCCCGGTTGGATTTACTGAGGGAAATTTATCTTAAATGGTTTCCCACTCACTCTCCAGGGAAATTTGGGTACATTCTCCTTAAATTCAACCTTTTCATCCCTAACACATTATCGTAATTAGTACATTTGTGTGTAGCCTAAACTGATAGTAAGACGCGGTGGTAAATAAAAATTGTGTGGTAAGAACAAATTTAAATAAAATTATATACAAAAATTTATTGTTTCTTGATGTGTTCCAAATTTTTAAACTTGAAAACATAGAAAAAGAGAATTTTGGGAAAAAAATATCACTACGTAAGTTTCGACAACTGAGTAAGGAGGAGGGAATGGAGGACCCACGTGTGAGAAATGAGCGATGACCTTGGGACACGTGTTAAGCCTACGCACGTTGTCCAGCGGCCAAGGAGTGGGAAGCCATGGGGGAGGTGAGGAAGGGAGGGGAAAGGAAAAGCCAGCCTCACTGATAAGAGAAGATGGCCCAGGACCGCACACGACAGTATGACAGAGGGAGGTGGGAAGAAAGGGGTGAGAGTGGTGACAGGAGAGTAGAAAGAAAAGTCAGGGGAACAGCTTGAAAAACACATTTATCAGGAAGAACATCCCACCCCTCTCGTACCTTATCCTTCAACCCCTTCCTAAAACTTTTCTACGTAGGTTCGCCTATGTGCTCCTGTGTTTCGTGGCCGCCTAGGTCAGCGAGAAAGTATCAATCGTTGTCAGGCCATACGGCTTAAAATATAATAGTCTGTGTCTTTTCTGAAGTTACTTTTCTATTTGGTCCTAACTTGTACTCTCTCTCGCCCTTCATCTACACACACCCTTTGTCATGTCAATGAGGAGAGAAAAGAAAACTACCCAACTCCTTATCCCAAGGTAAAGGGGAAAACTCGCTGCTAGTTCTCAAATATCTTAAAATTTCCTGGTGTGAGCCTATATTTAAAAAAATTAGTGTATTTGTTAGAGTAAGAATGAATCTAGAGCCCTTTTTCATCAAGTGGTCTCTTAGCTTTCCTTATATCCTTTAAAAGTCGTTGAAAATGAGCTAATGTCAAATTTTCACATTTTTTTTCTACGAATAAAACTCAAAATATAGGTTTGTTAAAAAAAAAAAGAAGAGCCATGAAGGAATGTTTCAAATTTATTTTGGTTTGAGCCACCAACTGTACGAACCAGATAGTACCTACATTATATTGGATCGTACAATCCAATATTCTAATATAACACTAAAAGTAAAATTCGGAAGCTCTGGTGTAGATTAATAATACAATCTATTAATTATTGATTTCTTATAAAAAAATTGGTTGATTTATCAATGTTGTCGTTACTAAGGATTTTAAAATTAAAATTTTATATCATGTTAGCCCCGATAATTCCCCCCTCTGCGCTTCCAACCCCCGCAACCCCCTTACCCTACAAGAGTATTTGGTTGGAATCCTGGTAGTGTCAGAATTAATTAAAATGTGTCGCGATTGGCTTTGAAAATAATATAATGCTAACCAACAGGATAGTATCGTCAATCATTTAATAAACACTTTTTTTAATACATAGTAGTATAAACTAAAAATGTATTCCAGGCAAAATACAATCTATGTCAGGTCTGTGAGCTATCGCTTGAGACTAAAGAGTTGGAAACCTTGGTCTAATCGCGTTGCAGACGTTCAGAATCCCCGTATTATTCAATAAATATTTATTTTTTCAAAAGATGGGTCATAAAAAAAGTGAAGCGTAAAGAAATCAACATGATTAGTTAGGATTTCAAAAACTTATATTTTAAGTTATATAATTAAAAAAAATAATGGGAGATAAGCTTATTTTCAAGTATGCTTTATGCGAAATATTGCAATTTTGAGATCAAGGTAGTTGTTAGAAACATTATCTAATTTTACTCAAACAAATAGTCATTTTTATCAGGATCCTCCCAAAAAAAGTTATGAAATAAAGATTATTTAAGTTTCTTTAAAGCTTCAAAATAGTACAATTTAAACACCATAAAGACGTGGAAAATATTTTTAAAATATTGAACTGTGAGTAGAAAATTAAATATTTCTACCTAGACAAAATTTAAGATTCTTTATTAAAATGTTACTTTTATTTTTTATATATTCAAAAGTATAAGACATTAAGTTTTACAATATTAATTTAATCATTTACTATTAAATTGGGTTTCAGCAAGACAAACGCAAACTTGATTATAATGATATATACCTAATCACGCCGTTCCCTTACGGGGTAGGCAAGAGAATTTATAAATATGGTTCAATAAACATCTCCGTACATAATCCATCCTAACTAACTTTCTCCACACCTCCCTATCTCTTAATACTCCTTTCAATTTAAGATTGTCCAAACACAGAGTCATACATGCTCTTTTATTCTTAAAACTCTTAAAGTTTCTCTTTTTCATACATTCGTCTATCATATTTAGCCTCGTCTTACATGGCCTATCCCTTCCATTTGATCCACAAAATGTTCCTTTACATATGTGCTTCATCCCTCAACCCACACTCATCCTCTCAACGTGTCCAAACCAACGTAGCAGACTTCTTTCACATCGACTTATTGGATTCCCTTTCACTAAGCTGAGATTCGAACCTAGATATCCCAATACCCGGAAATTGTAAGCTTGAGGTCTTAGACCAATGTGTTCTATCCGTAGATTTTTTGTGGTCTACCAGCCTCAATAAATTAAAAATAATAATAAAAAAATGAGGTTTCATCCTGATATGCATGATTGAATTAATATTCCGTCTACATTCAACTTATGTAATACAACTCAAACCAGTTGTCTCTTTGTGGCATAATCGTTTATATTCTGCTTTATAAAATAGGTCAATTGAGACCATTGAAATTGTTTTCCGTATTTAAAAAAATACTACAAGATTAAATATATATAAACATTACTAAACATTTTCAATTTCACTGTGGCCAAATTAAGAGTGCAGAAAACGATACGTTTTCTAGTTCAAGCTTACCCATGACATTTATACAGTGTATCTAATTTACTGGCTAATTAGTCGTGATTTGTGCTCTTAAGGTGAGGTGGAACGAGACGCAATAAGAGACCAGTGATTTTGCAGTTTTGATATCAAAATATTTCTTTGTCCAAATAAAATAAAATATTGCTCTGGTAACAATGTTTAATTTAACTTTCTTCACATGATGATATCTACATTTAAATATCTGTCAAGGGTGTCCTGAAATTAAATCACAATTGTTTCTCTTCATTTAAAAAGTGTATCATCTAATGTTGCTATGCTCATGACGGATATTCAACAACAGTTGATATCACCACGTGAAGAAAATCAAACTAAATGTTGCTACTGGAGCAATATTTGATTTGTTTTAGCAAAAAAAAAAANAAAAAAAAAAAAAAAAGTTATAAAAACTGAAAAAACACTGAAATTTTCTCAAGTAAACGCAGGGCCCGCAGGGAATGCAGGGAATGCGAAAAAATTCAATTTTTTTTTGCAGTCATAATAGCAAAATTTTTTTTGTTGAAATAAAAAAAATCGGTATAAACATTGAGTTTAATTTTCTTCACATGGTGATATAAACAGTTCTTAAATATTTTTTAAGTCTTTCCTGGAAACTAATTACAACTTTTTCTCGTCATTTAAATGCCGTTCTGCTCATGACATACACTCAACAACTATTGATTTTTTTGATTTTTTTCAATCAAAAAAACTCTTTATATAAAAACTGCAGAAACACCGACCTTTTCTTGCAAAACAAGCTCGTTCAAGTTTATTACTATACTCCAATTTTCTTACAAATATATGTACAGTACATAACTGATGGCTATAAAATATTACTATATTTAATTTCACACATGAATACGTCAATTCATGTGATCTGAAGCTTTCACATTTGATATATTATATTATTAATAAGTTTAAAACAACACTAGTACGGTTGTAAAATGCTCGCAAATTTGACCACAGAAAATATATTTGTATTTTATAAACAGTGCTCTAATTTGTATGAAAATCAAAGTATGTGTAAAAAAATACCACTAACTTTTACTCCTACGTTGGCTAT
Organism: Timema genevievae; assembly: GCA_902155825.1. Taxonomy (NCBI): domain Eukaryota; kingdom Metazoa; phylum Arthropoda; class Insecta; order Phasmatodea; family Timematidae; genus Timema; species Timema genevievae. Next base: position 60,566 of record CABFWO010000300.1, on the reverse strand, counting down.
ATACAGGACCTGGACCTTGATGACCTAAAAATTATGGAATATAACTTAAATTTTAAGATAATTGATCCAGAAATATTAACAAAAACTAGTAATGGGCTCACACAATTAATCGAACATGCACTTTACAAATTTAATGTAAAATAAATGGTACGGCGCACCGCACAGACTTTCTCTCTCTTTCTATAAACTCGTAAGATTTCTGAACGGAATAATGTACATTGTATCATCACCACTCCACATAAGAACACGCATAAAATAATATACAATGATATAGAATCAATGAGAAAAGAGGCGCATCTTTGTCCACCTAAGAGCATTTCAAACAGTTTAATGTCTTCCACAAGGGTCAACACTTCGTATTAAAATTTCGATTTCTGGTTAAAATTTTAACATTTTATAAGGTGTTGCAGATCTTCAAGTCATCGCATTGATATTTAATTATTCATTTATACATTTTGACCAATAAAAAATGTAAATATTGACTATTGAGTCTAAAATGGAGATAGATCATTGCTATGCAAACATTTCTCCTAAGAGATTTAAGGAAAAATAACATACTTTTTTAGATACTTATATTTAATTACTCTATGGCATTGGAGAATTATTGCGTTAAGACTTAAGTAGTATATGTTTACAACTAAAGCTCACAAAATTGTATTAATATATTTGCAAATATCTCAGAAACTGTTGCTTTTATAAAAATATATGTCAAATAAAAGTTTTTTATTTCTAATAGTCCTACAATTTTGCAATGATAAGTTGTTTAGTTTCTCAAATAGTTGTGGAGATACGGAAATTAACGCTTCTGTAAAGTACCCTAAAAATCATTTTCATAGGAAAATGAAAATAGCCAGTTTATTTATAATCTTAATCAACGCCTAGATACGAATTTTAATCAAAATCGTTTGAGCAGATTTTGAGAAAACCAAATTTTTCTCTTTTCGCCCTTCAGTAAACTACCCTTAATTTTAAGTTTTTATAGACACACAGACAGACGGCATTGCAAAGACTATTTTTTAGGGTTCGGGGGGTCATGAGACGTCGACATCCATCAACATTTCAGGTTAGTTTTTTTTTACGGTCGCAATACTTAAACTTTAATGTCCAAAAAGTTAAAAAAATTCATATAATTGCGTATAGATTGAAAGTTATTGATTTTATAAAAATATGTTTCGGATAAAATATCTGTATTATAAATATATATACATATTTGTAATGCTAAGTAATTTCATATCTCAAATAGTTTCGGAGCTATTTAAAAAAATGTTAATTGACGCATCAGACCGGAGCCCTTAAAGCCATTTTGCCGAAATATTGAGGGTAGCCATTTTGTTTGGAATATTTATTAATGTTTATAAATGAAATTTAATCAAAATCGTTAGAGCCGATTTTGAGAAAATCGACTTTTTCTCTTTTTGCCCTTCAGTAAACTACCCTTAATTTTAAGTTTTAATAGACACACAGACAGACGGCATTGCAAAGACTATTTTTTAGGGTTCGGGGGGTCATGAGACGTCGACATCCATCAACATTTCAGGTTAGTTTTTTTTTACGGTCGCAATACTTAAACTTTAATGTCCAAAAATTTAAAAAAATTCATATAATTGCGTATAGATTGAAAGTTATTGATTTTATAAAAATATGTTTCGGATAAAATATTTGTATTATAAATATATATACATATTTGTAATGCTAAGTAATTTCATATCTCAAATAGTTTCGGAGCTATTATAAAAAATGTTAATTGACGCATCAGACCGGAGCCCTTAAAGCCATTTTGCCGAAATATTGAGGGTAGCCATTTTGTTTGGAATATTTATTAATCTTTATAAATGAAATTTAATCATAATCGTTAGAGCCAATTTTGAGAAAATCGACTTTTTCTCTATTTGCCCTTCAGTAAACTACCCTTAATTTTAAGTTTTAATAGACACACAAACAGACGGCATTGCAAAGACTATTTTTTAGGGTTCGGGGGGTCATGAGACATCGACATCCATCAACATTGAAGGTTAGTTTTTTTTACGATCGCAATACTTAAGCTTTAATGTCCAAAAAGTTAAAAATATATATATAATTGCGTATAGATTGAAAATGATTGATTTTATAAAAATATGTTTTGAATAAAATATTTGTATTATAAGTATATATACATATTTGTAATGCTAAGTAACTTCATATCTCAAATAGTTTCGGAGCTATTATAATAAATGTTAATTTACGCTTCAGACCGGAGCCCTTAAATCCATTTTGCCGAAATATTGAGAGTAGTCATTTTGTTTGGAATATTTATATGTGTTCATAAATGAAATTTAATCAAAATCTTTTGAGCCGATTTTGAGAAAATCGACTTTTTCTCTTTTTTCCCTTCAGTAAACTACCCTTAATTTTAGGGGTAGATATCCAATTCCAAAAAACTCTCGGGGCAACCCTATGAAAACCCTAGATATCATGTTTCAGCTCAATCGGTAAAATAGTTTAGGCTCTAGTTGGAGATACAGACAGACAGACAGACAGACAGAAGGAAATTCAAAAACCACTTTTTCGGATTCAGGAAGTCATGAAACGTCAAAATTCATCAAAATCTCGAGTTCGATTTTTTTGACGATCACCATACTTTCTCTACCTGTAAGATAGAGAGAAAGTAAAATTATACGTAAGTAATTATTTTTTTAATTCGGCTATATGGTATATCGATTTACAAATATTTGCTACTGAAGTAATAAATAGCTTTCCCCTCCCAACGCAACCTTCTCACCTTCGCACTTTCTCACCAGGAAATGGGTATTCTACAACCATACAAGCAAAGAGAGTACAAAGTTCATTGTCTAAATTGAATTCTCAATCCGACAAACTGTGTTTGGAAAAAATATTTATGTTTGAATTGTATTTATAAAATATCGATATTTCTTAAAGCATTTTTTTACATCCAATATTGTTTCCAGCCTAAAATCTGGGTCAATTTTTTTTAAATCCAAGTCATATATGTTTCCAATACTGGCTGGCTAGGCCTGTCGTAGCTTCATATGCGTTTAAGGAATATAGTTATCCATCATAATACGACTCATAACTTACACGAAGCTAGAAAATATTACTTAAAATTCAAAATAACAAAAAATACCAAAGAACTACCTTTTAAAAAACGTTCCCACAGCCAGTGAATCATAAACAGAATTCATGCACACATTAATATATATGAAGTACCACACAAATATAAAATTTCATCAAAGTCTGGGCCCTGGTTGTAGTAAAAATTAACATCAACTAAATTCGTAGCTTGTTTATCAATATTAGCTTTTTTTTTACTATCCTTAAAACCCACTATATTTACCGCAATATGAAAATTGAGCCAAGATTCATTAAAGGTTGAAACACACTTACATAGACCATGTGACCATAGATTATGTCAGTAAACGAATTACACACTAACTTAACCTAAGACCGGATAACTAATACCACACCTCCATTCCTAGATATTTACTAATTAAATATCTGGACAAGCTCGTATACCAATAGTAAATAAATTAATCAGCAAAACCCGGAATCGAACCAGAGTATGTTAGACTTGTGGTCAACAACCATGACCACTTAATCACTTGAACAGGCTGCATCATACAAGTCCGTAAATATTATTACTAAAACTAAAATTTATTCATATTATAATTTTTTTTAAATAAAAAATGTTTATGGAATAATAAATATACTTAGGACTCAAATTCGGGGGTGAAAGGGTGTACCCCTGGTTTAATGGTAAGAGGTATCAAATGATTTAGATTTTGAAGTATTAAGAGGTGGTGTATAAATCAAACAAAGAAAACTAAATTATGATAGACACTGACTGGAATTAAACTAAAGTCCTCTGAGGCTTCAATTGGCCTTCTTTACCCTACAGCTATAGAAACTATATCCTAACGCTATCTTGGTCAATTTATAGAGGATTGGGTAGTGGAAAAGAAGGAGGGGGGGGGAGGAGGATGGTAGGCGAGAGGTCAATAATGCTATTTTGTTGTTTTTATCGAGAGTATATTCTACAAATTCTGTTTTTATGAGTATTATGATGACAAAATGTCTTCTATTCTCTTTAAATATTAGCAAGTCAAATAGTAGCCACTCTCCCCCACCCCCTACTTTAACCCCTCCCATCCTGGTGTTAGCTCTGTGTGTGTTCAGAGCCAGAGTCACTCGGTCACATAGCAAACAAGAGACCTGGTCAACTGTACAATGGACTATGTCCAATTAAGACTTACCGCTGTAATAACACTCTAACAGATAGGGTTACACAATTATTTAAAACCATCAAGGTGCTACATGGCAGAGCATTGATAAGCGTTGCGGACGTTTAGAAATCCCGGCTCATTTATTGAGTTGTTTGATAGTTTTTAATATGGCTTTCAACAAAATTTAGGTGAAGGCTCTGACCAGTTAAAAAGTTAAAATTGTTTTAAAAAAAGTATGGTAACTTACATGCAATCATATAAAACAATCCCACATTATCTTTACATTTTCTTTTATGACCTTATCAAAACATGACTTTATTTGCTAGAAGAAGGCCAGATCTTGGTTTATAACCTTTTAATTAAATATCATAAGTACAAATTTTTACGTAAATCATCGTTAATTTTTTTTAAACTTTAAACTCAAAATTCAAACATTTTAACTTGTCAAAAACTGTCTGATAATTTTAGCCTACATTTTATAAAAAACAATATTTTTTTATTTAGCACCACGTCTTACTACCCGTTCGGGTTATACACTCAAAACAATATTAAAAAATATAAAATAACTTAACACATCTCGGTATTCTATCACTCTTAAAGTGAGAGACATTAAGTTACAACTTGAATATATAACTTTAATAACTATAAAACCACTTCGGTGGCCGCGTCGTCTAACACACTACTCTCGTGTTAGACTAGACTGCCAAAGACGGGGAGAACGGGGTCGAACCCGGTCGAATACTGAGGGTGGTTTTGCTAAAAAAAAATAAAAAAATTACCATCCCTTCATGTAAATGCGGGTCTGCTTCCTCTCAATTAAAACCTCCTAATTACTAGCCTGTTATTGTAATTAGTTTATAGGCGTACAACCCGTACGTGTAGTAATACTCGGCGCTAAATAAAAAGAACTAGACGTTAGTATGGCAGGCAAGAAGATGATAAATGTTTCTAAACTAGCTCACGTCAAAACCCTAATGTTGGAAACGTATAGTCAAAGATTTTTGGCTAGCCAATCAGGAAGAAATACTTTCCAGTGGGTGTTTATAGTGTGATGAAGCAAGAAATAAACTGTCGCCAGCAATATTTTCATGTAATTATAATATGGGAACATAGAACGCTGCTAAGTAAATAAAATGGTTCCACTGGATCAAGGGAAATTAAGTTAAATTAATGATGAACTAAAAATAATCACATACATGTAGTTATAGCAGTCAACTATTTCACGCAACAAATAATATGCCTCTAGATATCATGGTTGTATTCTTGTTTTTATTCGGCTTTGTAAATCCATACAAAATTATTTTGTATAATACCAAGCTTGTCAACATAAACATTTTATGTGTTTAAGTTAAAAATAATAGTTGTACAACCAGCTTATCTCTGGCTAGGGAACCAAGAGATTCAACACCGACTAATCTCAATGAAAGCCACTGACATGGTTCATTACAAGGTTAGAGTATTGACTTCTAGTCAGTGAATAATTACCGGTCTTATACTGATTGGTTGTTTCAAAGATTGTTTATCGTCGTTATAGTATTTTCATACTCTCTACTGTTAAATTGAAAGAAAGTTATACTTTCTAATCTTGCTTACGAAAATATTTGAATTCTTAACTCATAGATATCAATGGGTATACGGATCATAGAGTCTAGTTTATCAATGACTGAGCTATTAGGAGTCTCGAATCCGGACCGAGTTTGCTTAGGGTGAATCTTCCCCGCACAAGCTTTCCCAATTTTCCTCCGTGAAAATGCGGGTATATTACCTATTATTTATAATTACCTAATCCTTACCCCACTACCATAATTAAATTTGGATAGGCTCACCAATAAGGAAGCTGTTGCAAGAAATGCAGACATATTATTAAAAGCAAGTAAGGAAATAGGTTTAGGGGTGAACGCTGAAAAGACTAAGTATCTGATCACACAGAGAACACAGATTGAGGACGATAATTTAGAGATTACTGCAAACAACATATCATTTGATAGGGTTATTAAGTTTAAATATTTAGTAAACATTTTAACTAGCAATAAAGATATTAGATTGGAAATTAGGAAAATAATACAGTAGAGAAATGCATGCTATTACTTGGTCTATAATTTCTTGACATCTCACCTGCTTTCTAGGAATGTAAAACTTAGAATATACAAAACAAAAGTTTACCGGTTGCTCTTCATGGTTGTGAAATGGGGTTATCTTACATGACAAAAGCAAATTGAGGCTGTTCGAAAACAAAGTGTTTAGGAATATGACTGTTATAAAAAGGAATGAGACTACTGGGTAGTGGAGTATGTTATATAATGATGAACTATATATCCTGTATTCATCACAAGACATTTTTAGGATCATCAAGTCTCGTAGATTACGGTGGGCAGGACATGCAGCGCGAATGAGAGATTCTAGAACTGTGTTCAGGGCACTGACTGGCAAACCCAATGGGAAGAGGCCATTAAGAAGACCTAGACGCAGATGGGAGGATAACATTAGAATGGACCTGATGGAGATAGAGTGGAATGAGGTGGAATGGCTAGAACTAGCTCAAGATAGGGATAGGGTGTAATGAGGTGGAATGGCTAGAACTAGCTCAAGATAGGGATAGGTGACGTACGTTTGTAAGCGTAGCAGTTACCTTTCAAGTTTTTAATGCCATAGACTCACTAAGTAAGCATGAAGAGTAGTAAAACTTTATGGAAAATTTTGGGATTATTAATGACTAAATTAAATAAGTTATTTAGAGGAAATGCACTTGGAAGATTGGAGAGAAATAGTAGGGAAACAACAATAATAAATCCTAATGTGATATTTTAATTTGGTACATCCGGCCGGGATTCCCCCAGACCGCCCTCCTTGTATCATACACACAAAAATACAGAGTCGAGACTACTTTAGTTCAATTCTATTCAGTGGGTCAATCAAAAATAAAACACTATCGCATATATCGAGGCTGTGTGTTTAGAGAACCAGTGTTGTCAGTATTTTTTGCAGTTTTTATAGCAAAAAAATCTATTTTTGGTAAAATAAATCAAATAGTTCTCCAATAGAAACATGTGGTTTAATAAATTGTACTTTACCCGCCTCGGTGACGTAGTTGTCTAACGCGCTCTTTTCATGTTGATCTTGACTGCCGAGGACGGGGAGATCGAGGTTCGAATATTGGTCGGGTGAACTGGGAGTGGTTTTTCCTAAATGGTTTTACACTCTCCCTCCACACAAATGTGAGTTCACTTACTCTAAATTCAACCTTCCCGATTCCTAACTTATAAGCGTAATAAGTACTTAAGCGTATAACCCAAACGCGTAGTAAGACGTAGTGCTAAATAAAAAAAATTTGTCTTCGCATAGTAATCTTAACAGTTCTTAAATACTATCTGTCAAAGTTGTTTTAAAATTTGATGAACACTTGTTCTCTTTATTTATAAAGTCTCTTTGATGCTAGTATGCTCATAACATACATCCAAGAATCGTTGAGATTACTATTTATTGAAAATTAATTTTTATTTATACTGGAGAAATATTAGATTTATTGTGCCAAAAAAAAGTTTGCTATGATCACTGCAAAATCACTTCCCTTTTCTCATACAATTCCTAATGAATATATAGCCTCATAGCCAACTCCATTAAGGTGGGATGGAAGGTGAAGCAATAAAAGGCTATTGCTTATGCAGTTTTTATGGCAAAACCTTTTTTTGGATAAAATAAAAATAAATTGTTCCAGTACAAACATAGAGTTAATTTTCTTCACATGGTGATACCAACATATCCTGAATATCCATAATTAGCACTGCGGCATTAGATGATAAACTTTTTAAATAAAGATAAAATGTCATTAAATTCCAGGTCATCCTTGACAGATATTCAATACTTTTAGAGGTCACCAAGTGAAGAAAACTAAGTTCTATGTCTGTACTGAAGCAGTATATTATTTATTTTTTGCCAAAAAACTGTATAAACACTGGATTTATCTCACATACCCTTCCATCCCAACTCAATAGAATATGTCAAATTGAAGAGCCGGTCTAAATTGTCTAATCATCGTCCAAATCAACCGATGACATGAGGTCTTCTAGAGCAGTGAATACTGACTAACTTAACAATCATTAAAGGCTGGATATAAATACTTCCTTAATCATATAAGTTGTTAGTACCTTGTCAATAATAATGACAATAAGAGACGCGAATGGATAAATAATTCAGTGGGATCATTTTCACTAAAGCCGAAGCGTTAAGGGCACCACAATCAGGAACAGATGCGTTTCACTCGAAACGTTGAATATAAGTTAAATCTAGATGTTCAGACAATTATTATAGATTATAATACTTAAAAAGTAGGATTTTTAATCATATACGATATTTATATTATGTATATACAGTGTGTATTAATTGGTGTCAAATATTCTAGGGATGTATTTTCATCGAGCAAACATCAAGAAAGGTTCATATAAACACGGGTCTAGAGACTCTTACTTTTAGAGCTATTAAAGGTTTTTCTTAAAGATGGATCAGTCGTTAGGTATAAATTTAATGGCCTGCTCTATCAGCAGATTTGAACCCAATGTGTTTTAATCTCTGGGGACATTTAAAGTCCATCGTTTACTCGACTCCTGTTCCTGATGTTGACGTTTTAAGAGAGCGTATGTTAAATAGATGTGAGAAAATAAGTAACACCCCAGGTGTATTCAACAGGGTACGACAAACCATGAAGCAGGACACAATTTTGAAAAATGTTTGTAACAAAATGTTTTGTCCTGTGTTTTGTTTGTTTTTGTTAAACCTTCTCTTGTTTGATTGGATTGATTATTCTGTTGGGTTGCTTATTTATTGAACAATAAACGTCCTTCTAGCTCAGAAACTAAGCATTTCTAGATCCAAGTTTATATTAACTTTTCGATGAGAATACGCCCTTAGAATATTTGAAATCAACTAATATACAGTATGTGTATGATGTTTATGTTTATTAGCTTAATTTGAGGTGTATCATATTTCTAAATAACAGACCACATTTTAAAATAATACCAGTAAGATATTATTGGATATCTGATAAACGTTTCAGCGCTCCAGTAGGCGAACCCCTTAAGGCTATAGATTTAAGAGTCCCTTTATAACATCTGAGTTTTGTTTCTTGATTTAATAAAATAAGTTTTAGTGGCTGTTTCTGTGACAAAGTGGGAAAAGGGGTAGAGCTTATTTATGGAAAACCCTGGTTCGATTCTGAATGGTGCTGACGAAGATGTGTATCATTTGTGTACTGTTCCCTCGTCCTATACAATCAGTATATATATATACATATATTCTAAAGCTGGGTTTGTTGAGCAATGTGTACATTTAGTTAGTTTGTAGGTCGTGTTTTTATAAATTATGTGTGTTTATAAAGTACCCGTTAATACCCTAACGGGTAGGGGAGGAAAGATCAAAACTTTAGAAAGGACCCCTTAGTGTTTGAAGAGCTAATCATACCTTTGCAAGATTAGCTGGTCATTCGTCTAGAAAATAGCCTTCTTCTATTCCCCTCTCAACCTCTAACCATCTACCCCTGACAGTAGGTAGCTTATGCATACATTCAAACTAGTGAGTAAACAGCGTGGTATGTATGAGTGTTAGTCGAGGTACCAGAGCTACATTAGATTCCCCCTCCACCCCACACCCCCTACATAACATGTAAATAGAATCTATGACATCATCCTCCCATCCCATGACATACACACAAATACACACTCCAGCTAACCGCGAGATTGGGAAGGTGGGTGGGGAGGGGTCCCAAAGCACACATGCATGGACTAGCTACACACACTACACACACACACACACACACACACACACACACACAATGGAATTTGTGTACACAATCCGTACCATCAAATATGTAAATCAATCCTGACATCATTCGATTTCTTTTAAATACTAAACAATTCATGTTCATTTCTGAAGTCTTACAATCAACTCCTTAAATCACTTTACCATCAAACAATTATAAGTTTCCGTTTTAACTTGATTTTGTTTTTAAAAGGGGAAAATTTAAATAATAAAGGTGCCTTAAAAATGTTTTTGATTGTTAAGGACTATTCATTAAGTTTGATCTGTGTAGCGTTATTTTGTAGCGAACTTTCTATTAATGTATAACATTTTTGTTGGTGTTGCAGCCGTTTTCAAAATACTTTAATTTTGATTTTGTGATTTAAGGTACTATAATTATCTAATACTTTTCAACCAACTTTGAAAAAAGGAGAAGGTTCTCAATTCAACCCATATGCTTTTTATTTAGGTTCAAGCATAATTTTTTACCATATACACCAAATTCTATTTTTTTTAAGAGCGAGTTTCTCTGGTGATTCCGTATACATTTCTTCCAGATAAATTTATTTGAAGCTATAAAAAAAATTGAAACTAAAATAATTACATCGTCTACATAAACGCTGATATAAATTTTCCTCGCCCGCCTCGGTGGCATAGTTGGCTAACGCACTAGTTTCGTGCGGGAGCCAGACTGCCGAGGATGGGCAGATCGAGGTTTGAATCTTGGTCGGGTGAATTGGGAGTGATTTTTACTAAATGATTTTCCACTTTACCTCCACGTAAATGCGGTTTCACTTCCTCTAAATTCAGCCTTCCCAATTTCTAGTCCACTTGCGTAATTAATACTTAAGCGTATAACCTGAACGGGCAGTAGGACGTGGTGCTAAATTAAAAACATCCTCGTTGCTTAGCACTATATTGTTACAGCGTGATGATATAAAGCCTGATGTTAGTTCGAAGTTTAATGTCATTCCAATTTCCAAAATATTTTCATCATGCGAAACTTCATTGAAATATTTTGTTTGCAAGTATTATCGAAGACAAATTGAGTGTGCGGAAAGTGCATCGTTGCTGTGTGCATAACTCTTTGTTAGGTATTGTACCAAGTAGATCAGCAAACACATTAACTGCTGATTTAAAAGCGTCTTCATAGAAAAGGTGCTTTAGTTTCGAGCCACTTGACACATAGTTTGCAAGCGACTATTTATTTCGTAAGCTGTTTAGTTTTGTATTCTCTGACACTTACTGTTTCATGCAGGGCTCAATCGATGCGAACGCTGGTCTACAGACTCGCTTGATAATCTCTCATGTGACTGAGACAATGAGAACGTTAATCAATAGTTTCAATTGAAAGATGGTAGTCAATCAATAAGAGGCACAGTGATCGTTGCTTGAAGTCTCATTTTATAGACGTTCGTGACTCAATGAGAGGCACTGTGATCGTTGCTCAGCAGTCTCATCTGATATACTGTACACTCGTTTATCAAATTGTTGCGATCTCCTTTTTCGTGCATCATCGTTCTAGCTAACCTGGAATATATATATATATATATACGCATTCCAGAAAGTCTTAGCTCACGCTCAGTATAAATATCTTTACATCGTTTCTCTGCATTCCTTTATTTTTTTTAAATAAAGAAGCAGGTGTCTCGCGTATTGCATTTTTTGTGGATGGCTTTTTTCTTTAGGTCAATGTTTTTTTCAAGCCTAATCATAGTTCTAAAATAAAAAATTCAAATAATAACTTTTTACAAAAAATCAAACCTAATTATAAAAAAATACGCGCTAAAAAGTAGAAAGAATATAATTTTATATTATTCTTTAAATGTTCACTTTTTGAAGTCAGTGCCAAATTAATAACTTGAACAACTTACTACCTGCAATTTACTCAGTAGCTTGAACAACTGTTGTAATCAATAAGAGGCTTAAGCATAAATATAACAATGAACAGACAATTGGTTCACGAGCGTTCTTCTTGTGGAAAAAAAACCTCACTGTCGCTAGTTTCATTTTGCAGTCCCTGACTTGTGATTGACACATTTTTTGACCACTATTCAAGCTGATATTTGTATAGGGTTTGTAAGTTAAAGATAGTGATTTGCTTTAGCTATTAATTTGGCGCAGACTTCATAAAGTGAAAATTGAAATAAAAAATATAACAAACATTTTTTATAATATTAACACTTTTAAAAGTCGATTTGATTTTTTTTGTAAAAATATTTTTATTTTTATGGATAAATGTATACAATTTCATCCTTATAATCTTGGTTGTTTTATAAATAATCAAATAAATATAAATATAATAATTATTTGTTACTTGTAAATCAATTATTGCTAAAAATTTGTTTATGTCAATGCGATATTCTTATATTTCAATATTTGTGGGAGACAGCATTTTAAAAACCAAATATAAAGAACATTTTCTCAGATAATTAGGCGTTGGACGACTATATAAAGATACAGATGAAAATTAAAAAAAAAACTCTTTGGAATCGGAAGAGCATGAACATTATTTTTCTGATAATATATTTAGTTTAATTACGGAACGAAAGAAAAAACACACTCTGCATTATTTAAATCAAATCGCTGCTAAAGACTCTTTTGAATTAGACAAAATAAAGCTCATTTCAATCTGTTACTTTGTAGTTCAAACGAAATTTAGGATTATTCCCAAAGTGAAACACAAACCTCATATTCTGTTCTAAAAGAATGAAGTAGTATTGAAAGAGGAAAATATGGTAGTATATCAAAGTGTTTTGACGTCAACATTGTTTTATAAATATGATTCATGGGATTGTCAGGAGAAAAACAAGAGTAAGGTGAATGTGGTTGGAATAAGATATCCAAGAAATGTATTTAGAACAACTCGTATGGACAGAGCCAGTAATGAATTGGTGCTGAAGGAGTGCAGTTTGAAAGAAGATATAATTGGTCAATATGAAAGAAGCGTATTACGTTGGTTTGGGCATGTTGAGAGGATGAGAGTGGATGGAGTGATGAAGCAAATATATATGTTTGGATCAACAGGAAGGGGTAGGTCATGGAAGATGTAGCTAAATGTTTTAGTCGAATGTGGGAAAAAGAGAAAGATTATGAGTCTTAAGAATAAAAGAGCATGTGTGACTCTGTGTATGGATGTTGTTGTAGCAAAGGAAGAATGCAACAAAGTCAGGGAAGTGCAGAGAAAGTGAGTAGGGATGGATTAAGTAGGAGTTTTTATCTATATGCAAAGTTTTTTGACTACCCCGTTAGGAACTGGCGTGATTTTGTATGAATGTATGTATACACACAAAGGATATTTAATGACTTAGTTTATGAGGTTGGGCTGTATAGAATATTTAATCTAAAATGCAACCAAATTAACGTGAAGACGATATGAAGATAATACAATGATAATCCTCTTGTGGAAATCATGACCCAATGCACCCGGCCAAGAATCGCGCCTTGACCTATGCATCACTGAAATATATTATATTTTTTATCTGTTCTCTTAGATCGTATGGCCACCAGTGCGGATGGTAACACAAATAAATACATACATTACAGAATTCATTGTTGATTATTTTTTACTTGCCTCAAAGAAAACATTATGTATTTACATAATTAATAATTAATTTATCAAAACACAAAATGAAGTTTTAAAAATATATCTTATATTATTATTTTTTAAATAAAATTGTACCATTTCTAAAATAAATAATTTTATACTAGTACGCCTACAAACTATGCTTTGTTTGAAAATTTCACCAAGAATTATTTTCTTAGTTCATATTATTTATTAATTTGTGATTATTCTGTCCCTCGGTTATATCTTATGCTAACGATTGTATTTTTTTTTAAACGCTTGTAGCCTCAACTTTAGTAAGCACCCTTCTTCTTCTTAAATGCAGACATCCAACGTCAATAATGTGTTTCCTTGGCTCCGAGAGGGCAGCAGTGTCGCCGGCAGGGCCATTAACCTAGCGGCTTGTTTCTCTCGCCGGGCGCTGCATTCATAATTAATCCCAATCAAGAGAGAAATTTCTCTTTCCTTTCTTTTTTTCACTTTGACCTGCCACCCTTAGCTCTGGTCACGTGAAACTGATCGACATCTAGACCGAGGAGGGATCTTTGTTCCATCAACTAAAGTGGTGCGCGTTTCATTGCTAAGCGCGTGTGTTTGGATATAATTCGCTTGCTACTAGGGGCGGTAGTGGCCTTAATCAAGGTCGAGAGGGTCGTGATTCAGATCTCTGGTGATACTCTTGGCTTTTAGTTGGGATGGTTTGTAATTCTCACTTGGCGCGAGATCAGGTAAGGTATCGAGAGATCCAGAATTAACTTACTCTTAAGGGCAACACCTCGTCTTGAAGCGAAATAGCTCCACACCGATGTAATCATTATTTGAATGGCAAATATGCAGCTTCAAAACCATTAGCTTAGAGTTATTTTATTATTTCAATTAAAAAATAACACCCGGGCACGGAGATCGAACTTGGGCTTAGTACATTAATGATGAAAACACTGAGTTATCCAGGAATGCGGCTTTAGCCGTATTTATCTAATATAATAGCCTTGCTATGTAATCCATTAGAATTATCTGTCGTGACCTTATTAACAAATCATTCTATTTGTTAGAGGAAGGCTTAATCTATGTTTAACCATTTATTTTGGTCTCAGAACTAAAACATTTCAAGTGAAACGTTGTTAAAAATGAGATAATTTAATATATTCCTGTTTACTATTAGTTATAAAAACTAGAATGTATATTTTTAGTTAAAATAAGAACCTGTTGATATATTACACCTCCATTTCGGCAAGAACCATATTTTATTATTATTATCATTAGCACCGCGTATTACTACCCATTCTGGTTATACGCACTTACGCTAATGTGTAATGGTAGGGTGATTGCGAGATGAAATGGAGGACCTACAGTTTAACGTGGAATCCGAACCACGGTGGAGGCCTGGCATTCCAAACATTCACAAGTTGTGATTAATACACGTCTTGTCAGAGGTGAAGGAAGGGTTTGGCAATCAGATAAATTTGTGCCGGGACCGAGGATTGAACCCCGGACCCTCAGCACAGAAGTCAACCAAATATTAATCCATTAGATGGTGATACCAACAGTTCTTGAATATATGTCATGAGCATATTATAATTTTATCAATTTTTTTAAATTAAGAGAAAAAGTTGTCATTAAAATTCCAAAATACTTGACAGATATTGTACCCTTGGATAACTTTGAAGAGTAGCAGTTTTACCTTGACTAACTATCCTATGACTCCCTATTATAACTTACACCCTATATGAAGCAAGAAAACATTCAGAGTAAATGAAGTATTCAGTATTAATTAATTAATAAAAAAATAAACTTATTTTTGTTTGCTTTGATAGATATGTTACCACAGACTTATCATTTCTAAGTGCTCAGAGGAAGATAACTACATTATACTTTAATTAATAATACAAATAACCTGAGCTCCAGGTGGTTTCCGAACAAACATCAACAGAAATAAGCTACTTCAAGATAAAAAGTAATATTTGTGCTGCTGTCTACTATTTGATGAATTATTTAAGATTGTATGCTCTTTATTTCACTGTTATAGCTGTAAGATTGTTTAAAAAAAAACGGCGCCTTAAGTCCTCTTCAAATCCAACTTGTTTTTCAATATCGCTGCATGGACTCACTCTACTCACTAATTACTCGTGATACAATCAAACAGTCTATAAACCAAAACAAGTCGTTAACACACTGTTCGCTATGAATGATTGTTTCAGTATAACCTTCATTTGTGTTCCCTAATCATTGTACGCATGCGCACCACCAAGACTGGCCAACCACAAACCAACATTACACTGTAGTTAGTGCTTGCCACAAACAGACGCTCCATATCTTGATTGATGCCATCTAAACTCCTCCCGTGACACCAGCTAATTGTATGATGGATGCGTGCGACCGCAGTGCTCTGTGGAAGTACGTAGAATCCAGACTGACAGCTGAAGCCGCCGGCCGAGTGGGTAAAGCCGAGGTCTATTCACTGCTATAAGTCATTGGCGAACCTAAAGCACCTATTCAGTGCCAAAGTTGTGGTTTGACAATGTAAGCTAGACAAGATGACAAAGACTGGAGAGGAAACTATAGGACATTCACAATAAGTTCAACCTTTTTCTTACGTCATTCGGAATCGTTCTTTGGGAGAGGAATTCTTATATTGAAGCGAATCTTCCTTTACTTTTTTCATTTTGAAATTTAGAGTTTCTTAATTTGTATTATTGAGAACGTTTTGATTACCAAGTAATGAGGCTAGCCTTCAAATTATATTTGACAGATCTTTATTGATATATATCATAGCTTTAATTTTAATTTTTTAGTTTTTTAAATAATTTTCAATCTTGGGAAGTGAGAGAAAATTTCCCCACTCCTGAACTAAATCGATTTGCATCAAATCACATAACATAAACAGTCATTGTTGACAAGTATAGATAATATTTTTTAACATGTTATGTAAAACGGAAACTAACAAAAGTTTGTAGGCCTCATTCACTCATTTTTATGAATATTACGTTTTTATCCAACATGTTAACTTAATGTGAATTTACTATATCAAGGCTTAGCAGACGTAAGCTAAATTTTTAGAATTTAAGAGATGTAGCCGTTTCCCTCCCAAAAAACAAAATTAAGGCATATTATTTTATGTTTGTCAGACCTATATTCAAATATATGTTATGCAAAGTATAGTCAGTTACCTATAGACTTTTAACTCCTAGACTGTGCATCAAGTTTACAATCCACAGGACCAAAATGCAACCTGCCACACATGGTCAATAAGTGACGTCACTGCCACACAGATACACTGTCTCTATAAGATCAGGCGGCCTTGGTCCAGCGAAGAGGAATTGGAAACTTCAACTTTAACTTTCTAGTAAGTATCATTTAGTATTTTATATATCTTTTTTTTTAACTTAAAAAAATATTTTTTACTCTATTTTAACTACAAAAAATTTAAATGAATTTAAAATACATACTATTAATAGGGTTTCGAAAACACATTTTTATTGCAAAAAGCCTTTTGCTATGTGCCCTACTTTTCTATGACGCACCCTCAGTCAAAAAAATAAAACAAAATTTAATTTTCATTTTCTGCACCCGTTTCCCTCCAACCCTAAAAGAAAGAGGGGAGTTTGAAGGGAAGGGAGGAAAAGAATATATATACTGGATCCAATTCATGCTTGGTCTGTCACATAGAGACAGAGCACGTCGCCCCTACATTACTGCTATCTGGTGACAGACATCAGAAGGCTAATTAGACAAATGAAAGACACGAGGCAAACGAAAGAGTATGACGCATCACGCAAGTGTAAAAAAAAAAAGAGAGCTTACCCAAATAATTCTAGCATGGAATCCAATAGAACACTTGCTAGTTTCCAATATATATCCCTATTGTTGGACCGTAGTCTATAATGAACAGCATCACATAACAATGAAGGCATTTTTTTCTCGCGATGGCCTGTTTTCTACTCAAATGCCAAAGCGATGAGACTACAGAGTAAGTCTGAAATAATGAGTGTTAAAGGATTTGAGGTGTTCAGAAAAGTACAAACAGAACATACATACGCATGTATAAATAGATTAGAAATATTACACCTGGACAAAGATCTAATCCCTGTTTAGTTGTCACCTATCTGAGAGAATCTCTATTCATTTCCAAATAGATGATAAGATACTTTGGTGTATTACCTCCACCCAATACAACTTTTTAAAAACAAAATATGTACAGGTAAAACAAAGAAACAGACTCATTTTATATTGGCAGTAAGCGATTCAATATTGAAACTTCTGTTACGAAAATTGTTAGAAATAAATAGTGCAACACAATTGTAAATTAACACTTTATCACTGTCTATTTTACTTAAGAACAGAATCCAAGAAGAATCTGTTATCAGTAATCACACAAATCAGTAACTGTACAAATGAAAGTACAAATGAAAGTTACATATAACTGTAATTAAATATTTAATTTTTCTACCATAGGAAAAATGTTTTATTCTACTAGTTTAGGCATTTTTTGGGGAGTATAACTTTCCCTCCCTTACGGACGTTTATTTTCAAATTAAAATTTAATTCAAAGTGTTATGGAGTGGCTCCTATACCAGCCTGACAAATTTCAATTTTCTACCACAGTAGTATTTTTTAACGTCATGTCTTTCTACCTGTTAAGGTGATACGCATATTATATACTAACTACACTATTGAGCTAGGGACTAGGAAGGTTGAATTTAGAAAAGTGCACCTACATTTTGGTGAATATAGAGCTAAAACGATTCTCACTATACCCGAACAGGATTTTAACCCCGATCCCTCTGTCATCGGCAGTCTAGTCTATTGCGAGACTGATGCCATAGATCATGCGGCCATTGAAGGGGATTCAGTGAGAATGTTTTTTTTTACCTAAGGTTTTGAAATTTCTAAATCCCCCAATTCACCAAACACCAGTAAAAAAATTTCAAATATTTAGAAATCTCCCACTAAATTCCTAACATTTTTTCATTTTACATGTCTCCTAAAATTATACAGTGCTTTGGGCGGGTTTGAGGTACAAAGGAAGAGACATTTCATATGTATATATTAGTGTGATTTAATATTTCTAGCTCTCTTAACTTTGGAGTTATAACACCCTCAAATATACCAACAAACACACACATATAGACTAATACACATCCTATATTGTTTATATAATGATTCATTATTTTTTCCCACTGTCAGGCTTCCATTAGTTTATGAGTTAGAGCTCTGGACAGGCTAAAAAAATCGTGTTCTATAACCACCATTTTGTTTAAATATGACCTTAATGTTTAAAATAAATATATCTAGAAACCTTTAATAGTTGATCCAATAAAAATCCAACTATCATAAGATGAGAAAAAGGTCAAAAATATGTGTTTTGTAAACGCTATCTTGAACAAATTGATGGACGTAATTTGGAATTAGCCTATTTGTTAACCTGACGTACAAGTTATGTCCATGTGAAATTTCAGCAAAATTATGGGTACAGTGATTTGGGCGTGCTTGAGCAATAAACAAACAAAAAACCAAAGGCAAATTTTTTCAGTTTCATATAATTAGTATGGTAAAAGTGAAAATAAAGAGATTCACATACGCTAGTTTAACTAAATAATAACTATACAACGTCTAAGATTTGCACTGTTCTTCATTTGGCATCATTCTACACCAGCTATCACGTAGCTTAATACTTCAAGATCATTATATGTGTGGTAACCAAAACTAAGGTTTCCCAAAGAAAGTGGTTAGTACAAAGTTTTATTTTTCTATGTTTTTTATTTATCCATCCACCCGAATAAGTAGTCAAAATATCTAATGTGCTAGCTTCATTATGGATCTATATAAAAAGAGTCTAAGTTGCACGCCCAAAATATTTCCCCAACTACTTATTTAAAGTATAAAATTACTTGGTTATTAGAGTTTAAAGATGCACTTCGCAATTGACACGTGCCTAAAGGATTAGGCTAGAAATATTTGTTTTTTGAAACCACACCCGAAGTGCACACCTTGGGGTTTCCCTAAATATATTTAAAAAGTACCAAATTTCTATATTTTGGGGGGTTTGGAACTACACACACTGGAGGTCACAAGTTTTAAGGTGTCAATATCTCAATATACAGTCAACTCCACTTATGGTGAGCCACAATAGGCCCAGATATTTGGTTTACAATGTGGAAAGTACAGTAAAATCAAAATGTGCTTCCACTTAACCGTAAGTGGGAATTTTTGGGGCAAACAAAACAAAATGTTTTGAAATCTATTTCTTAACATTCAAATCGACGGCTTTATGCTGTTGCTTGCTGTATAGCATTTTAATTAATATCTTCTGCCTAACTAACATAAAATATAGTTCCTCTTTAGATTTTAGATTGAAATGTATTCTGTAGTTATTACTCTTTGGATTGCAATTGATTTTGCAATCAAGTAAGACAAAAAAATAATAATTCTACATTCATGGTTTGTTGATATTTCTAAGCCCCTCGCTGCCAAGGAGACTTACAAAGAAGATTTATATATTAACGTTAATATATTTGAATTATTGCTACAAATTTAAAACGCTAATGTAACCACACAAACAGTTGTTTTTTTGACACTGTGGTTAGTGGTTCGCTGATGAGCTAGCATGATTGTCTGTAGCTTACCCTCTATTATTAAAGATAGGAAGTACAAAAGAAGAAGTCTCATCTAAATCCGATGACTAATTTTTGAGTTTACTGGAAAAAAACCCAGAATAAATCAAATGTGCACACAGATTTACAACGTTATTATAAATATAAGATAATATTAGGTTTTCTGCATTTGCCTACTAAAAATTTTACAAAAAAAAATTGATTAATTTTTTCTCCTGTATTGTTTGTCATATTTAAGTACATTTTTGGTCCGACTTATGTAAACAATAAAAATAGTAAGTGATGAGCAAATGCTTATTTAAATTACATTGTTAATATACGATAGCCTCTAACATTTCCATAACAGACCAGTATATTTGTGTGTTTGCATATGTATGTTTACGAAGATGGGTTGTGATGATTAGAAGGTAATTGTGCTCAAATTATGTATTAAGGTATAAATATATTTTTAAAATGACCCCTGGATACGATAATAGGCTAGAACCGTAGAGTAAGCACGCAAACTATCTAACACTGACCTATCCAGAACTCGTCCCTTGCTCAGGGTCATTAATCAACCATGATTTAAATCCGTGTCTGTTATGGACGTGAACGATCGTTGACTACTTGGAACCATCAGAAACACAGTCACCGGTGAATCGGATTCGGCATCTATGCTACCACGTCAGCTTCACTCCATTAACCCTGAAAGGTAGCAAGCCTACCTTGATGGATTACACCACTTCCCTATCTTATAAGCTATACCATAGTGTAATACATCAAGGTAGGACTGTCCCCTTTCAGGGTAAACGGAGTGTACAAATTTAAGCTGTACATGGATAATGATAGACATATGTTTTAAACCATGAGTTATGAATTACTTTGGTGACAGGACAAGTCCTAGATAGATCAGTGGCGACTTAATCCAAGAATCACTGGTTATATCCCCGTGTATAGGTGTGATTTTCCAAAGATAACAAAATTGATTCTTACAATTGGCTGCCATCCGTTTTAAATGGTAATTTACATCAATTTCTGAATCCACGTGTTTTGAAAATGTACATCTAAAACTTAAAATAAATAAATATGTTTTTTATTATTTTTATTCACGTTGACCAGTTACCACCAACTCCGTTTAAGAAAACCAATTTAAAGCGACAATTCCTTGTTAATAAATATAACTGACGATGTGGGTATGACAGTGATAATCATGGGGCATTGTTAAAAAATAGTAGTGCTCTAAAAGTAGATTCCCCTCCCTATTTCCCCCAAATATTGGCACCATCTGGCCACAGCAACCCATGTGATGGCCCCAGCCAACCCACTTTTCTTATAGATGTGTGAAGAAACCAACCAACGTAAGGGTTTAGGGTCATATTCCAACGATGCAACGCTCTAATGTGGTCTCTAAGTGACGTGTGTTGGTTGGTCCATTCTTGCATGAATATACCCGATAATTCTATCCAACCACACTTTACGTTTTCAACCACGTGACCATTCAAAGGTGGACACAATTAATTATAATCACTTGGCCCATGCCTATATAATAATACTGAGTTAACAGTCATAGCTACCTACCTTCACAAATTAACAATCATTATTATTGGCTTTAATGACATATTTGATGAGAATACGTACTGTATATATAAATAAATACAAGTCCATACCAAGGTGGTATATTATAGGGGTTCAACCCCCTCACTCCTAAATAATATGATTAACAATGTATGGTTTTATTCCTCTTTAACTACTAATAACTTATTGGAGTATACAAAAATTAATACCATCTACAACTTGAACTATGTTTAAACTTATAAAAAGGGATTTACTGTTAAAAATAAAGTCATTTACATAATATATTTTGGGAGATTTCACCCTCAGACCCCACAGGGAGAACTATAACCCATATACCCCTTTCCCAACACACATTAAATTCTAGATACTGTTATGGATATATAATTGTTAATTTAATGTGAAAACTTTTTTTGTTCTAGTAAGACCTACAGTTTACAATAATATGTACTTTCATGACATAGAAGGAACTAATTTAATTTAAAGTTTGAACTGATTCTCATATTTCATATTGGAGGAATTCTTTGTAAGGAGTGGAACTAAATTCAGTTAAGGAACGTCTTAACAACTTTTCAATTAACAATTAATCTTATATAATCCCATCCTTATTTATATATTTCACGGTTAATTTATTTGTTAACCTCTAACAACTAAATTTATTTAATAATTCCCTGTCACTTATATCAAAGTTTTCTTTCTCGAAAACTTCAGTTTACTATTACCAAGTCTTATTCAGTTTATTCGTCAATCTAATATTTTTTCTATATGTTTTTAATCCTTTAACCTGTAATCTTTAATATCAATGCATTTGTTACTTTTGTTATAATTTTAATATGTTTAATGTATTTTACCCCATTCAATTGTCCTATTTTATATTTACTCCATTTCACTTTCACAAAATATAACTGATTCTATTATCAATTTTTATAATACTTTATTCAATATGTGGTCTTACAAAATGATGTGTTATACTTATTCCCTGACAATGTTTATTCAAACTCTTTATTATCTATATTTTTAAGGTTCTTGGCTCTAATTCACCATATAACCTAGGTAATCTCATATGTTTTCTAGTTTTACTGTATAAGTGTTTAATTGATTTTCTTTATTCATTTAAACCTCTTTATAACATATTCTTAGGCGTTCCTTTCAATTAATTAATTCTTTGTAAGGTCAAATACTACACTGTGCTATAAAAGTATATTATAAAATGTGAAACAAGAAAAATAATTGTAGCTATTCCATATAGATTTGTTCTAAATTGGAAACAATTTGCCTTTTCAATTTGGTGCAGAATTTGGGTTTAAGAATCTATATATACGTGTGGGCATCTAAAAATGTAGGCTACAACCAGAAAGTCACTGTGTTGCAGTGAAATCAAAAATACAAATCACGACCCATAGTAGTTATTAAAGAACACCAAACAAATTGTTTCAATTTTAATATAAAATTGACTAAATTTTATACGTGTAGCCAACAATATTCATTTTTACGCGGATGGGAAGCCGCTAAACTCTGATTTTTCTGGAAAGCCCACTTCAGACCATTAGCATTGACTAGAATTTAGTATTTCAGAAACAAGTTTTATTTTGTTTGTTAATTGAAAATTTATTAATATCTAATAATACTTACATATGGATTACTGTGTAATTTATCTTTACATCATTAATTAAATTGAATAATTATATAAATATGATTAGCCTGTGGTATTTTTATCTACATTATTGTGACAATATGAGTTTCCAGTTTTCAAATAATGGGCTTCTTATGAAAATCACACTGTATGTTATGTAGATGAATGCTCTAGAAGGCTATATGTTGTGTGAGTGACCTAGAAAGAAGGCACTATGGTGTACTTTTTTCCTTTTGGGAGGTATGATGAATGAAATATGTTTTGTTAGAAATAAAAATCTTACTAATACCTTATATATACACTATTTAATTATGATAAATAAGATGTTGAGACTGGACAACAATTTCAATGTAGAGTCAAATCATAATCAAAAACTTCCTAATATACCAAACCTAGTGTAGTAAAAAACATGATTTGTATGACAATTGGATCATTCAGTATCAACGCAATTCGTTAATGATGATCATACAACTTTACACACCCCTTCAATCTTTCGTCGAACACCAAACTGCGTAAACGAGCTAATCGATTTTTCTCCCCCTCCCCCCCTTTTCCCTCATCCCCTTATCCCTCTTTCTGACACGTCACAGCCAATAAGAACATTGATACCTCCTCTCGGTTCATCTTTCGTTTCCCCAAAACCGCGTTCATTGTCGGCTTTCTCTCCCATCAAACCCTAGAGATCAGATACGGAAAGGGGGGAAAGAATACTTCCTCCCACTTTCTGTTCTCCTGATTCACTTGCATTGCAATCTCGCTAATAGCCGCGAGAGTTCACGAGATTACCAGGCGTGTCAGCTGTCGTTGATCGTCAACATCAGATATCGGAATAAAGAGATTACACACTTTTCAGAAGTGCGGCTGCTACTTTGAGGAGTCATTCACTGTGTAAGTTTGGTGGGGAATCCTGGAATAATTAATATTGTGTCGACGTTTTGGATAATCTTAGGGTGGGTGGGGGAGGAGGTGGGGAAGAAGAACCTCTTTACAATAAATAAGCTTCTCAAAGATAACCAAGTGTATAGTACATCAGTAGCTAAGGCTTTATTGCGCTGTCACAGCTGCGTAATACATTATCACCAAACAAAACTTTTACTCACGTAAACTTCACGATCGAAAGTAGTAAGATACGCAACAGAGGCCACGATCTAAGACATTATTAGTCTCACAATAGACAATATTACTCATGATAAATGCATTGAGATTAAAATCCAGGCCGGGTGTACTGGGGTTTGGATTTCCAAATTTGATCTATCACTGTATATTTACCACCCCCTCTCCATACTAATAGGGTGCATTTCCTCTAGGATAACCTCCCAATCTGTATCTCTTGGAAAAAATATGTCGTTAATAACCTTAATATTGAAAGCGCTAGGTGACAACCATTAGACCTGTGATAGTTTTGGGAATGTAGAAAGTTCAATTTTGAATTTATACCAGCCATCACATTCCTCTAGAGGAACCTTTTCCACTCGCGACCCCTTTTCACCCGAGAGGTTTTTACGTGAGCCCAGGTATATAGGTGTATAAAATAGGTATACAAATCAAACATTAACCGATAATAAATGGTAAAGCAATTTATTTTAAAACAATTCTTTGGTATACATATAAGTTAGTATACTATTTACTAAAGATGTAAGCAAATTTGCATACTAATGAGATGGGCTTGCTTGTTTATTTTTACATAAATAATTAAATATTAGCTGAATATTTGATACTGCAGGACATAGAACTTCTTTAATGTTTTTCAGAGTTAATCGATATTTAGATTTTATAATCGTGAATGGTGAGAACATCGCTTCGCATGGATATGTAGTAAAAAATGGCAGAAGTAGCCTATGTTTAGGGCCATTTCAGAAATTGTTGGAAATTTTGTCCAAGTTCCAAGTCACACGATGCAACACGGGCTGACACTGCCAGAAATATCTCGGATTCATTACGCGTTTGATTTTGAACTAATTTTTTGTCAATGTGCGTTCAGAAACCTTTTACTGTTGCCAACTTTTTCGTGACCCTAATATTCAGTTACACGACCAAATTTAGGGTCGTGACCCACAGTTTAAGAAGGCCTGATCTATAGTCGAGCTTTAATTTGTAGCTGTGTATAAATTATTAAATAAAGTACAGTAGGCGAGAAAGGTGGGGCCCACTTAGAGATCTTACAATGTTCCTAATTTTTTGTGCTTTAGATATAAATATTTAATTTAGCTCAGTTTATCAATGGTCAATTAAGAATTAAGACACATAATAAAACATTTAAGAATCTTGAAGGATTTTGAAGCCACAAAGCAAAGCTCAAATTCATGGGTTAAAAGGTGTTCAACAAAAATAAATATTAAACATTAGAACTATATACTTAGCATCACGTCTTACCACCCGTTCGGGATATACGCTTAAGTACTAATTACTCTAATGGGTTTGAAATTGGGAAGGTTGAATATAGAGGAAGTGAACCCACATTTGCATGGATGGAGAGTGGAAAACCATTTAGGGAAAAACACTCCCAGTTCACCCGAGCGATATTCGAATCTTGATCTCCACATCCTCGGCAGTTTAGCTCAACACGAAACCAGCGCTTAGGCTAACTAAGCCACCGAGGTGGTTCATTAGAAATAAAAGATTTATAAAGCATGTGACGGTAATTTCAACCGTTTTTCCTCGTGGCCAATCATCTCAACAGTCAGGATTCTATTTTTTTGAACCATGCGCAAAATAAGTGGTAGTAAAATCTGCCTAAGTGTGTTTTCACAGGAAAAATTAATTTGTCCAGTTCTCGCTGTTTAATGGGATGATTAGATGTAACCTTGATTAATCTGTTTGATTTAGAACCACTTGCTTTTATGGATCGTCAATTTTGAAAGTAAATTATGGTGCCTT
Source organism: Timema genevievae (assembly GCA_902155825.1). Classification (NCBI taxonomy): domain Eukaryota; kingdom Metazoa; phylum Arthropoda; class Insecta; order Phasmatodea; family Timematidae; genus Timema; species Timema genevievae. The sequence continues at coordinate 34,322 of CABFWO010000300.1, read as the reverse complement.
AATGTCACCAAGGTCCAAAGTAGCTTTGTGTAAACTTAGTTTAGTAGAGCAATCAACCATGATTAATATATTCAGCTTGGCAGGATTAAGGTGGGGATATAGGTAACGCCTTAAAACCTAGAGTTTTTACAGCCTTTTTATCAAAACTTTTTTGATCAAAATAAATCAAATATTGCTTTAGTACAAACATAGAGTTTAATTTTCTTCACATTATGTTTCAACATTTCTTGAATATCTGTCATGTGCATGGCGGCATTAGATAACCAACTTTTTAAACAAAGGAAAAAAATTGTCATTAAATTCCAGGAGAGCCTTGAGAGACATTCAAAAATTGATGAGGTCACCTTGTGAGGATGATAAAAACCCTATGTTTGTACTGAAGCAATATTTAATTTATTTGAACCAACAAAAGTTTTGATATGTAAACTGCAAAAATGGGGTGTGGCTGTGTCATGGACACGGCCGTGTGTTGTACGTGAATACGTTTAAACTTAAACGAACATCGTAGCTTCTCCGAGTCAAAAGTTATACTAATTACAAATCTCGATACGCAGCAAAATAACCTCAAAATGGCGGCGCTTCCCTCTCCACCACACGCGATGCGTCACTGTTCTCGCTTATCGTAATGAATTCTTTGATCTTTTAGCTATCCAGTGGTATAATTTAATTTTGGATGTAGAGGAAAGATTCGAAACTACAACACCAAACTGTATCCCCCGATTTTGTTATCATTAGGTTTTTTGGATTGCCCCCGTATGGTAGCAAATTTAAAGACGTATTCACGTCAAAACATTTACATTTTCTCGAGCTCCCTACATATCCACCTTGAGGTGTTAATACTTCCTTCTTGTTTCTTAGGATCTACTTTTTTAACGTTTTAGGCTACTTTTGAAATATTCTTATCTATAGTAGAGAATGAGAGCTGTGTATAAGAATTTCAATCATGAGTAGGTGCTAAGATACGGTAAATACACACACGCATGTATATAGAGTGTTTCTAAACGCTCTGCTCAACTTAAACCACAGTAACTGTCAGCAGAAATAAACAGAAAGCCCCAGTAAAAAAAGTTCAGAAAAGTTATCCTGTCTCATTAAATGTAAGTTGAAGTTAGATCCAACAACGCCGGGAATACGCAGCTGTAAGTGCATACGTGTACAACAAGTTGCATATCATCATATCACACAGCAGGTGTTCGAAACTCCCTCCCCAGCTTGTTCACAACAATATAATATGTCAGTTGCATTTGACGTGGGCTCACCTTTTGGCAATGTTGCTCGCACCTCGGCTGGCCTAGCGATTTGCAGCTTGTTTTGCAAATTCTGACAGATGCGTACTTCCAGTGTTGTTGCACATACAGTAGCCCCATGGCTTCTTTGGTGCTGACTGACAGTTCACAGCTTACTTCTGACAGTCAACAGGCATATACCTAAATTTTAACTGTCAGAAGTGACAGCTGCTAAACACATGTTTTTTGCAGATCATATGGTTCGGTGCAGGGATACATAATTTGGTCTGGTATCCTTTTAAAGCCGTCAGCTGTCAGCTGTGAGCTGTCAGTCAGCACCAAAGAAGCCATGGAGCTACTGTAGTTTAAACTCTCATTTAGTGGTGCAAGATGACTTTTCTGGACATTTATTTTTTACTAGGATTTTCTGTTTCTTTCTTCCCACAAATGCTATGGCTTAAGTTCGAACAGACACCCTGTAAATGTATATATTCTGTATAGATATATAGCTTTCAAAGTGAAAACGCTACATACACACACACACATACACACATACACACACACACATACACACATACACACACACACATACACACACACATACATACACACATGTAGAAGTATACACATCAGTGTTGAAGGAAAAGCAAATTCAACATAATTATCTTAGCAACACAGAGATATACCAACTCGGCCAAATTCGCTAGTAAACTCTCGTATCACTCTATAAAATTCTCCCCAGGAAATCCAATGTTTGCCTTCTAGACATCATGCTCTATAATAATTATTTCTACTAGTTGAGAAAACGACCAAGAGGGATCAGCGCAAAAGCTGACGTCAGCAGGCCAGTCCGCTCAAGTGGATTCATCCCTCAGTAAATTTTCCCCAATCCTTTTACTCGGAGGAAAAATAAAAGAATCTCGAGCCAGATACAAACTTCGATTTCAAGAGAAGAGATGTACCCAATTTATCTCTCGGAAAGACAAATTGAATTAGAACATGGAGTTACAAATCACGAGAAAATATTATTATTAAGTTCAACACAAAGTTTTTAAAACTTCATACCTTTTGTAATTATTATGAACAACGTGGCAAGAATTTAAATCAGGTTGAGTGCATTCGTATGAGAATTGAATTCTTAGTATTCCTGTAAAATACAACCTAACATATTTTGAAACTAACACTTTAAACCACGCAGCCACTAGCGTGGGCCCATCCTGGAAATAGAAATACTAGAATTGCACCGGGTGGTGTATAGAACATTGACCTTCTAAGCTAGAACTACCCCAAACTGTTTACTGTATCTTTCAAGAAGTTATATAAACGTTTGTTGGGTATGACTGAGATCCAGAGGTAGCTCAGTTCTTCGAACATTAGAATATCTAAGCAAAGGGTAAAACTTCACATTACTGATAGAAAAATATAAGTTTTTGTAATATTTGACTCATACAAATTTTTGCTACAAATAATTATAAGATTTATAATTGTTTTTATCGATCATAAATATTTCTTACATTGCGTCTTACTAAGCGTCCGAGATATCCACATTTAATTATATTAATAAAGAAGTGATGATGAAGGTGGATTTTGAGTACATGTACCCAAATTTGCATGGAGAAATAATGGTAAACAATGCAGGAAAACAAAATTCTAATGCAATCAGCCAGGATTAGAATCCCAAACTACCTATTGCAGGCCAGAGCACTAAATGAGTTTGACGTTTAGTTCGCGTGCTCACAGTCAAGGGTGTTTTATGGATTAAAATATATATGATATATTTTCCCAAATGCACTCTAAATAATACGGTCTCTTTAAGAATAAACCCGAATTCTATAACGTAAGATTTTTTAAGATACGACTTGTTTCATTTAAGTTATTAATATCCATTTCAGAAATATATGAACATAGTGAAACGGGGCTATTTTAAGAACGATATAAATAAGAGTAACGATAAAATGAGGAACTTACTGTCCATCTTTTTTTTTTTACAATTTTTTTTTTTTTTTCCGTAAATTGGACTATAAAAGTCAGTGAACGAAGCCCTAGAGGGTGGCTTGAAGAACATATTTATGGGTTAAGAAAAGGGCGAAGAAAGCGCCCGGTTGCAAGCTACAAGGTTAGAGGTTAGGGCTAGGGTGATATGCTAATATACCACAGGATTTGGTGTTCTAGGGGGTTTCACAAACCCTTTCTTCCGAAATGGGTAAGAAGCAATTTTTAACAGACCGTGTTCTTTACAATATCGCTAAAAAAACGTATACTATCCTCTGTTATGATCTGATATGAGGAAAAATAATATACAGCAAATCATCATTTTATATTTATATATGAGTTTAGTGGAGAGGGAAAAGAATGGGTTGATTATTATTTAAATTCAGAAAAATGACACCCAGACAGAGATTTGAGGCTTGGTCTTTCGAATCTACGCACCGGCCACTGGAAGGTCAGGGTTCAAATTCATATGATAATGTTATTATTCTGATCTACACAATCACACCATTAAAATTTAATTTTAAGAGACGTGCTTCTCTCAATGTATCATTATTATTATTATGCGATTTAATGTGTCTTTCATAATCTCAGGTCATATTTATTTATATAGTTACATCATGTAGAGCCTCTACTGATCAATCAATTATTTATAAATTCTGTGGGCACATAGAAAATTGCGTCGATATCGTGTAGTTTTTATATTGTTTGCTGAAGAGAAGGTCAAGGCTTAAATCACAGCCGTGTGTTTTGAGAGTTTATTTCCTTTATGGTTTCCTACTTTCCTGCCACGTAAATTCAGGTAAATAGCCTATAAATTATACCGATTTCATTCCTACACCATACGTGTTGTAAAATGCGGATAGTTCTGATGGGTAGTAAGATAGTATTATATATATATATAATCTCTCTTTCTATTTGTGTTTTCTCTCTCTCTCTCACACACACACACACACGTGTGTGTGTGTGAAAATATAAATCATAATTTTAAAGAAAAAGTGGCCTACTAGTAATAAAAACTACTTTAATTGTGCTTTAAAAAACTTCATTTATGTTTAATTTCTGTTAAAAATAGCTTCCTCTCCATGCTCCTGGTATGTATTGGTGCAGGAGTAATCCCTGTAAATTAGAAGATGCACTATCCCTCGACGACGCACCCTTGTAGTATATGAGTTGAGTCGCAATTGATTTGTCAGCTTTCCTATGACAAAATGGGGTTGGGGTTTGTGAAGGACGGGAATGGGTGGGGGGTGTTGATCCCAATGGGTTATCACCATTCTCCCCTCCCCTCTCATTCTACCACTACGGACGGACCCTTACTATCTGGGGGATTTACGGAACCTTTATCTGTTCGCAGACAACTCAATTTACTTCCTAATTCCGTACCTATCCGCCACAACACAGAGAAAAAAAGAGGGGGAACGGAAGTGTCACACACACAATGAAAACAAGAAATAGAAGGATTTTTATAATCGAAAGACAAAGATTTTATATCAGGATTAGAAATAAGCACCTTATTAATATGTACAGTTTGCGGTCAGTTAAATTGTGAATTAGTCAATTATTAAAAACTGGAAATGAATGTATTTATCTTTAGCTAATTTTCTAAATTTCAGAGCCTTAAAAAAGTCGTGATGTAAAAAACTGTTTTAAATGTAGCAATGCAGAACTATATTAAACTTACTAGATTTGGTGTTATTATCCTAAATGGTCTTTGCAATCTAATATTTAATGATACGAAGAAACTATCAGGAGTTGTAGTCTACTTTATTTGACTGCAGGGCTAATGATGGCAAGAAACACTCGTAAAGTGAAAAAAAAAATCAGCTCTTCAAGGTCTTGCAAACAATCCATTATATTGTAGGACTATTGAAAATTCGGAAAAGTGAAGGGGAAACCTAAAAATTGTGTTTTCTCAAGAAAATAATTTTGATATAAACATAATCATATGATCTATTTTTGCAATATAAAACGGATCCTGCGATCGAGAATGAATGTTTAAACGTTGGCCCTGAGACTGTGTTCATATATCAATAGGGCATGGGGGTTCGGCTACCAATGGTAAGTGCAGGTCTGGTAGCGAGAATGGTGGTTTAGGAAATGTTCTTTTATATTATGCCCAACCAACTCTGAGATCATCCGGTTCGACAGCCAATGGTAAACAAGGGCCCATCATCTAGCAGGAATGTTTAGACCAAGGAGGCCCAGCCTTTCTCACCTCAGGGCACACTTAGTCGAAGAAAATATTTTCACTGCACACTCGTCTAAGAGTTGTAATATCAGATCAATATTTCGCATTGAAAAATTAACATAGCTAAATTATTCTATTGTATTAGGTAAGAATTAAAATGAATAAATATCCATATGTTGTTAGCAATAAATATTTTAATCTTATATTTTACCAACATACATTTCAAGGACTGTTTATTGTAATTACATAAACAACAAAGTCAGATGGTATGAATAGCGAGATATATTGAAGCTAGTCTTCAAACTATTGACTAATGTCCACATGATTTACTTATATACTTCTATCTATTACCTTATATTATTTTTTTTAAAACCTTAGAAAATGTCGTGGACCACTGGTTGTCACCTCCGTTTTAGATTACCTCGAGACTTCTAGCCACACGTGGCGTATTATAACCAGATATCCCATGCTCGGATCCTGAATTGCTCAATATACGCTTTGATTGATCTCGACACACGTGTTACTTCTTCGTGGGTGAAATATGTATTTTGTCTTGTATTCCGGGGCCAGATAGGTACGTGTCATACCAACGTTTTAAGACGAGGTTATTTATTATAAAATGTGAAAATAATATTAAATTTATTAGTTTAGTTTATTGATTGATATAAGTAATAATTGTAACTAACATATTATTAATATCCATTGTCTTATTATAATCTAGAATAGAAACAAAATGTATGTGCCTCTGATATGTCCATCCTGTTTGACTGCAGAACAACGAGTCGGAGTGATCAATTCACCTCTGTACTATTTAACTTTAACACAGCGAGTGTTCCTTTTGCCTGGGTCAAGGGGTTTCTTACTAGCCCCATGACCCTCAAAAATGAATCCACCAATAATGCATCAGTCCGTGCAAGATTTATTCTCTAAAAAGAATTGTGCCAAGGCTACGCTTTCCCTTTAAATAAAACTATCGTAACCCGGTGGACGGGGTGAATAATTTTTAAGCCAGTTCTTTAACAAAGTTTTTTATTCCAGGAAAATAAACTAAAACTAAAATACACTCCCCCATGTTGATCCATCCTGTTAGTAAAATATGAGAAAATGAAACCAAAATATCTTATTCTGGGACAATATTTCTTTAAATTTGGAGAGTTTACTATTAAACATGTTACTTTACAGACTATGTACAACCGTCTAAAGGGGAAGTTCCCAACCTGGGGTATATGAAGAGTCCTGTGGGGGTCCACGAAACAAATCTAAATATTTAAGTTATTTTTTATTTGTATTTTCCCTTACTTACTTATTCTATGACATTAGGAACTTGAAAAGTCATTGTCGCACTTACAAAAGTGCGCAACATATCCCTATCTTGAGCTAGTTCTAACCAGTCCACCTCATTACACCCCTTCTCTTTCAGGTCCATTCTAATGTTAGCCTCCCATCTGCGCCTAGGTCTCCCCAATGGTCTCTTCCCATTGAATTTGCCAGTCAGTACTCTGAACAAGATTCTAGAATCTCCCATTTTCAATGCATGCACCTCCCACCATAATCTACTAGACTTTATTTATCCCTCATCCCTTTTTGGACTAAATATTTTCCCAAGCCCCTTGTTTTCAAACACTCTATTTTATATATATATATATATA
>CABFWO010000300.1:5502-18684 GCA_902155825.1 Timema genevievae | reverse complement strand
TATATATATATATATATATATAAATTGCGCGTCTGGGATACATCATTCGTAACCCAGTAGGGGATAGATTAGCCAGTACTAATGTACCATTGCCCAGGAAACGCCCGAATGTTCTAATAATACATTATTTCCACGGAAGCCCTTTCCTTGTCCCGATGAGATGAGGTGATGATGGTAGTATCAGGGTTTGGATCCAGTGAAAGGACTTAAACCTAACCAACCAAACATTGGGGACCATTGGGGTAGTTCCAGTTTTGGAAAAATCTCCAAGTAACCAGCCGGGAATCGAGTCCGAGACCCCTAAGCTCGTAGCCAAGTGCACTGACCACTATACCATTGGGTCGGTTAGGTTTGGGTGGTAATATTGTCTTTACATGAGATTGCCTCTATCCGGAAGGTAGGATTGGAAGGGAACAATATTTGGAAGGAACTGCACCTATAATCTCATGGGAGGAGGAATAGTGGGCTTTATATACTATATGGGAAACCATCGAGGCTACCAGTTGGGATCGAATCCCGGGCTTTCTCCTTATAGTCAGGGACACTATTCTTGTGAGCCAGATTATTTTTTAAATTGTATTGGCTAAGTGTTTTGGTTCTGTAGGTTTAGTGATTTTCATATCAAGTTCAACTTGAAAGTTAATCCACTTTGGTGGTCTAATGGTATCAGGCGTCACTTTTTTCGATGTACTTGACAGCAGGTAACACTGATAGTGTGATTCGACTCTCAGTTTGGTTTAATGAAAGTGTATCTTCCTAAATGTGTTTCCCATCTCCCCCCACGCAAATGTGGGTAAACCTACTATAAATGAAACCGACCTGATCCCTAATACATTAGTGTAATTATTTCATATTATGCGTTTAGCCCAAATGGATGATAGTACGTGGTGATAGAAACAAAAATATGGATGTTATTTAAAGACTTAATAGAAGTTGCTAAAATGAGTAGGGTAGTTTTATAGTTTAAGGTAAATGCACCCAGCTTAGCGTGGATAAAAGAGGAGAAAATTATCGTCCTAAGTGACATTTGGAGACCCCCCTTCTCTCGCCGCAGTCCGAGTTGGGGTTTAAAATGAAAGCTCGTATTTGAAGGGAAGTGAACAAAGACATCAGTCATATCTTGTCTGGCTTGCCTGTGATAGGAAGATCATGTCCGAGTCTTGGTCGGCTCTAATAAGGTGGCATTTTTCTGTACGGTTTACTTCTGCCCCTCCACGCGAATGCGGATCAATTTCCTCTAAACCCTACGTTCCTCATTCATATCCAATATATGCAGATAATGCAGATGGGTAGTAGGATATAATGCACGTATTAATCAAACATTTTACTCAGTCACACAAGTTGATTCTTATTTGCTTCGTGTCTCATCGTCTGCGATGATCGTGCTTTATCCCGCTAGTAGAGTAGAGAGGAGGTAAGTACAAAGGAGAAGAACTGTACCCACATTCACAATTAGGGAGCGTTGGAACAATTTATAATAAACCATTATCACTACACCCAGGCTGGTTTCAAATTTCAGCCTGCCCGTCACTGGCAAACCAAACTAGATGAGGTTGAAAGTTTAGCACGCTTACACACCAGTTATTTGTCAAATGGTTTGAAATGATTTTAAATTATTCAAACTGAAGAAAACATTGGAATATAATTTACAAGATCAGTTTGGGTAGGTCCTACCTTGCTTTCTGGGTTTTACAAAGTTTTGGATAATTAGTTATCGGTATTTTGGAGAGCAACAGTTTAAATTTGGGTGCTGAAAGCAACCTTATTCTAAAGTTTACTAGAGCTAGTTGTTTTTATTTTATAAAAATAGGGGAATGGGGGTAGTTGGGTAATTAACTGATGTTGTTTTGGAAATTACAAGAAGCTTAGCGATGCCTAAAAGAAATGAAGGAGGGGCCGTGGTTTGGATGATGGATTGCTTCATATTTTATACAAATTAATTATCATTTTATGTATTTAATGTAACAATTTTCTTCCTGATAAGCAAGCGTATTAGTTACCGTTTGGATTATCCGCTTATTTACACTAATAGAGTAAGAATGAGGAAGGTAGAATTTAGAGGAAATAAACTCGTTTTTGTATGCAGAGAGAGTGAGAATCCCTCTAGGAAATAAACACCTCCCTACACCCGTATGAGATACGAGCACGGACCTCCTTGGCCCTAGCTAATCAGACTAGCCAGGGCTGACTGATTTATCCGCGTACCCACCCAAGTGAATACATAATCTTATTTACCGTTTGGGCTATCGGCAACTAACATTGACTAATCTAGATACAAATTTGGACTGTGATTTATAAGTAGAGCTACCAGCAATTCTTTGAGGAAGTAATTTATCAGCTCCCATCCACCCAAATCAGAATCAGTTGTGTTAGTTTACCTCTTTTGCCCTAAATAAATATATGATTTACCATAGTTCACTGTTTTACAATTATTTACAACAAACAATTGATGAAGCGATTCAATAAATAATATTAAGACAAGGAATCTTCATATATACATTTATTCAAAATGGTTTATTATTTTAAAATGGTTATTAAAACAAAATAAATGAAGATAAATAGGTTAAGATTATGAAAGTTCTATGAATCAAGTTATATAATGCAGAAAAAGATGTTTGAAAAAGTGTACTAAATCTTACGCATGTAAAAAATGTGCTGTTAGAGTAAAATAAGATTAATTAATGTTAAGTTGTGACGCAGTAAAAACAGAATTATACAGTATCAACAAGAATAAATTTTATTTATGGTAGTATATACATTTATATAACTCTAAAGTATATCTATACAATAGAATGTTTGTAGAGTTTCTATTTTTTCTGTGTAGTACAAACTACAAGAAGATCAAATAATATATTTTTTAAAGTTTTTGTCTATCTTTCTGTTCGTTTGTTGCCAGTAAACAAAAAAGTATTCATCGAATCGAGACGTAGCTTTTCCTGTTATACGCCTTATTTTTCTGGGAAATGGGTAAATTATGTATATAGCATCACGCTATCTCATCCTGAGTGAATCTGTGTCGAAAAAAAGTTGTGGGATATGTACTTTTTCAGTTATTTTATGGTTTTGAATGTAAATTAGTTGTATTTTGTTTCGTTTCTTTTACCTCTATCTATATCACTTACATAAAGAGGATTGTTTGCTTGTTTGTTTTTTTGCGATAAATTCAAAAACTGCTCAACCGATTTATACAGGATTTCCACTCATGTGTTCTGTATACTCTCAGAACGAACATAGGCTATATTTTTGCCCGTTAAAAAAAAATCGATGGGTCTTCAAAGATGTTGTTTTAAACAAAGTAATCAATGGTGTATTATTCTAATGAATGTAGACCACATTAGTTTTATTTTTACATTGATTGCCAAATCAACTGCAAATCTGAAGAGTAATTACAGAATACATTCAATATTAAATAACAAAATTATATTTTGGTTAGGTTGGCTGTTTTGTATGAACATTAATAGGTAGCTAGTGTTTCTTTGACAACTAATAAATATACATAATGTAACCTGTCACTTGTTTTTTTATAGTTTAGTTGTTTGTTTCGTATTATTCACATTAGTAACTAATATGTGTTTTTATTTGACAAGTATTAACTACACTACACAAGTAACATACCATATCTTTATTTCATTTGATCTTAGATTTACAGTCAATTTGCCATTACAATGGGGGTAACTGAAATCTAGCAGAATATTTTTTATTGCAAACATTGGTTGGAAGTCACTGATGTTGACCTATTTGGAAATAATAGCTATTTTACTAGTATTACTATGCTATCAATCAAAAGTGTTCAAAAACGCTTTTAATAATACTTCCCTAAGGATTACTTTATAATTGGCTATTTCGTAGCTTATTGACAGAACAAAATATATTTATATATTTATTGTATCTTTATTTCGCTGTTGGGGCAAGAAGATATCTCAGAGTGCATGACATAATAAATTTAAGAGTAAATTATTATTTTAACACCTATATCTTCTTATAACAGACCACCAAAATAAAAATATGAAATAAACATATTTTTTCATCGAAAGAAAGCCATACAAAATATTAGTTTCAAAATGAGACATTTTTATTTGTCAGGCAGATGCACATGGACATAACCGAACATCTTTTGTATGAGGCCTTCCTTTAGTTTGGTTCATCAAATTAATTTATAAATAGAGCGCTGCCTTTCAGTTGATCTCGTTTGTAAAGCATTTTAAAGAGAAACACAGACGCCATTTCCACAAAAGCTGCTATTTTCGTAAATTCGTATATCATTTATATAAAAACGGTAAAAGTAAAACCATAATTAAAACCAAATTGTTTGTTGTGAAAGTTTTGACTGCCAAAAGTGACAACAACTCAACGTGTGGTTTTGCAAATCATATGATTTGGTGAATGGATACAGGTGAGAAGATCTGGTAACTTTACTAGCTGTCACCTACCACCACTCCAGTGGCGAATCGACTTTACATAAATAAGGCTAGGCTTATATTCATGCACAGCGCTTGGATAATAGTGAGCAATGCATAGCACACAGTGCACAATTCACAATTAAAATACACCAAGTTACAATTAAAGGTAGTGATTAAAGTCCAATAATGAACAATATATAGCGTACAGTGCACAAATCATCATTAAAATACTATGATATTTAATTAAATGTAGTGAGTAATATCTTAGTTAAATAGATGGTATTTTATCCATAGCAGTGATTCCCAAACTTTCTTGACTCGCAAACCCCTTTCACAAACTTTTGAGTTGCACGAACCTCCTGGTAAATAGCCATAGCCACGCACTTATTTTTATACTTAATTTTTATGAAATTTAGTTATTAATTGTAGTCAAAAAGTTTAATACCTTTAAATCAACCTAATTTAGCTCCGTTTGGTACTTTGGGATACTCTATCAAATATAATGAAATAATATTGAAACCACTTAATTATGAGTTTAAACAACTATACATTTGTTTAAAAAATTAAAACTGAAATTAAATAAGCAAAGTACTGTATTAACATTTTCTTATCTTTACTGTCACAATACTATCACATTTCCCATGTATTTTAAAGTGGTACTGGATGGAAATTGCTGCTTTTACATGACTGAAATACCCTCCTTTAATCACAAAATCCCATGCCGATTTAAGTTTCAAAATGGTTTACCAGTTTTTACAGCTACTAGCCTCTTCATGTGACTTAGTGAGAAGGATGCGTTTGCTTTGGATGGCACAAAGCTTTAAAGTCAGGAACCACAGACGATAAATAGTCTCAAGTCTCTTTAAACATTGTTCCTGTTTCTGTATTTATTTTTTTTAAATAGGCATATGAACAAAAATATTTCACGCTCAAGTACGTAGAATAAAATGGTAACAAAGCTGTAATAGCTTTATTCTCTAACACTGGAAACTCCTCCTTTAAACTTAACCATAAAGCAATTAATGGCAAATATTTATAGCTTTTATTTAATTCAAAATCAGTAGAAATTTCAAAGATTTGTTCTTTTTGACTCACGCTTAATGTGGAGGATTTAAAAACAGTTGTCTCTACCAGGGTATTGCGAATCCAATTGTTATTATAGGACATGGCTGGGAAATATTCTCTGAATGTTTTTCTAAGTCCCTTCTAGTGTTCTATAACCATGTTCTTAACATTTTCATTCAAAGAAAGCTGATTTACTACCATGAAGTCGTGAAGTGTATCATACCACTCCATTTGATTGCTATCTAAACACGATTCCCAAAAGTTATTTTTTTTTATGAACGACTCGATATGGTCTTGCACAATAAAAACGCTTATATTTGATCCCTGAAGAATTACGTCTAAGCAGTTCATTTTTGAGAAAATGTCTGCCCAAAAGGCCACAGCTTGATCTTGCATGCACATTGCTTTGTGAAAGGGATGGTTGGTAATAAAAACAAAAACTTCGTGTTTAGATCCAAACAATCTTGTAAGAGGCCTACCTCGAGATAACCACCTGACTTCAGTGTGAGACGATAAACAGTTGTAAATGATTCCCATTTCCTCACAAAGTGCTGCAAAAATCCGCCATTACAAAAATATTTTGGCAAACCCCTCGGAAGATTTCGCGAAACACAATTTGGAGGCCACTGATCTATAGGAATTGGCTTAACATTTTTACTCTACTAAAAAAATGAAAATATGTTTGCTTAAAAGTTTGAAATCGAGGTGCACAGGAATATATTTGGTCCAGAAAGGGATGAGGACACTGGAGAGTAGAGGAGGCTACATAATGATGAGTTACATAACCTTTACTCATCAAAAGACATTTTTAGGATAATCGAGTCTTGTAGATTACGGTGGGCGGGACATGTAGTGTGAATGGAAGATTCTAGAACCATGTTCAGAGTATTGACCTGATGGGAAGAGACCACTGGGAAGACCCAGACGCAGATTGGAGGATAACATTAGAATGGATCTGAAAGAGATAGGGTGTAGTGAGGGGGACTGGATAGAACTGCCCCAAGATAGGGATACATATCAACAATTTTGAATAAATTTATGAATGAACATTCTTTATCTTAATATAACATATAATGTTTCTTCATAGAGTGTTTATTTTATGACATTGTGAAACACTAAATTATAGAAAATAATATAAATATGTATCTAATATTATTTATGCTTCTTACTACATATTTTTATAATGTTTTCTAAAATTGTTTATAACATTGTCAATCAGGATTTAGTAAATTGACAGTACAGTTAGGGAAATATTGTTAAAAATCTAAATTGCTCAAATCTAAAGAAAAATGTGAATTTAAGTGATAATAAAACAGGCTAAAAATTTCATATCCGGAGGAGAGTTATCAACCAAATTTTGATAGACACTTATTATATAGTTCAAATTTTTACAGAAAAGTTCCCTAATATTATTGATTTAATAATGGTGGGTAGGAGGTTGGCTTGGAGCTGGTATCGGTAGAACAAGGGCTCGGTTCTGACCAGGTGTATTGAGAATCATTCCACATCCACGTGAATGTTTATGCATTTAATTTACTTTCACCTTGTGAATTCATTGAACTTGGATTAGTTTGTGTAGGTTAACGACGTAACGAGCGAGGAATTGTGTCTAAATAGATGAGTGGCCAAAGGGGTTTACTCAATCCCAAGGACCTTTATTTGACTACGGGTTATGCTTATGAAGATATTTATATGTGTATACGGGTTTGTCTTGTTCTTCAGTTTTTTAAGGTTGTGAGTGTAGTGCTAAGTGTACTCACTTAATTTAAGTGGGTGAGTAAGTCGAGTAGTAAATAACCTGTATCTATAAATAATAACACTTTAAATTCCCCAATATAAAAAATAAATAAAATACAAGCAGACAATCAACCTCACAAAACTAAAAATAAAATAGTGACTTAGACAATGATTATATTCTACCGTTGCTGGTAACGTTTAATCGCTGAGTGTTCATAGAGTTATCAATTCCAAAGGGACTCTAGTTAGTGTACAACACCACAACTATATAACTAGGAGTTCGTATCAATACGAACACACAAACATAAAACCCCCGTGGGATTGACCCTAGTTCTTTCAGGCTGCATGTCAATTCGTTAAACCACTCAGCCACGGAAAATGACCAGACATTATCTAAAACAAACAAAAAAACAAATCAATATTCAATATAACTTACGGAGAATTGAACCTTCGATTAATGACTTTTATCGATGACTTCCGGCCACTATCAAATTGCGGTCCCCATGGGAGTAATACATCTGTAATTTGGTTTCGGATGTTTTCCGAACCATGTCTCTACCAAAGCGATGCCCGCGTGTGTGTTTGTGAAAACAAATGAGCAGTTCATATCCCGCTGTGTCGTGAAGGATGATTGATTGGAGTTATCAAAGGGAACCGAGCAGAGATTCACGCCGTGTACAGTCATGAACAGTAGAACTGAGAGGCTGACAGAAACATTGGCATGTGTTTGTTCACGCTTAATCTACCCTGATTTGCCCGTGACAGGGAGGTCGGGGTTCTAATTCAGGTTGGGTGTACTGAGGGTGGTCTCTCAAAGATGTTTTCTGACTTTCCATCCTTGAAAATGCGGGTACATAAATACTATCTTCCTTATCCGTGACAGCATAATATATTTTTACGTGTCTTACTAATTGTACGGGCTATTAACATTTATTTGCACTAACGGGAAGAGATAAAGATAAAACTTATAGGAAATTACCAACTTTTGGTTAGGAGCGTGGAAAGCCATTTAAGAGAACTCGTCCTGATTGCACCAGTACGGAACTCTAACCTTGACCTGACCATCACAAGAAAACCAGACTAAGTGAGGAGGACATTTATTCCACGTGCTACCCGTGCGTGTTTTAATGCAACTAAATATGGATACCTCGGAAGCGTTGTAAAGTTATAACATGACAAAATATATAAATATCCACTAATGAACAAGCTTAAGTGTTACTAAGTGTCTTTAACAGAACGTTATCGAAGGCATAAATTTACAAATTAAAATTTATCTCATAAAAATCTTATAAAGATTTCATATATCGTTACGGAACAATAATAAAATTAGTTTATTTCTTTTTATGAAGGCGGAAAAGATATTTACGTGTTAAATATATTCAGATAATACAAAGTTTAAATATTTAATTGTAATTGTCAATATTTAGTTTTTTCTTAAATTTATTATTTTGAATCTTAACGTTGTATTTTGCCCCAAGATAGATTTGTACAATTTTTTTTTTTTGCTTTATAAACTATGTTTATTTGGTATTTGAATATTTCCATACTGAGGCATTTTGTAAACAGCCTCTTTAACTATAACTTTCAGTTAAACATTTAAACAAAGTGTACAACGCGACTTAAAGATATAATATGGCTCTAATGTTTTCTGTAGTTGTCTGTACTTACCTATAAGGCAGACTGAAGTTAAATGCATATTGAAGCATTTGAAATGAACTTTGTAGGCTGCCACTCGTAAAAATAGGTTTATTCTACATCACACTCTTATATGGTAATAAAAACAACCGTGAAACATATCCTAAAGAGCAAACAGTTAAATACCTTTTTTTTAGTCAAACAAAGAAACTATTGGATACGGCTATTTTTGGTTTCCGTACGGTCAGAACACGAGGCGGCCGCATCAGTAAGCACATGGACTAATGGGAATTCATACATTGAAACTACGCCACGCTATGCTATATTATGCTAAACTATATGTTATCTTGTGTGTTTCACACTGTGAACTGTACTAAGTTGTTCGTTGGACAGTTTGGTATAGTATTTATAGTCGTAGATACAAGATGGCCTTCTGTGATTTAAGATGTATCGGTGAACATCTTAATTGTTTAAATTACTGTGGAAGTGATAGTTATAAAAAGTAAGGGCTTTTTTTTTTAAGCAGCAGTGATGGGTAACGAAGGATATGAACTGTTGTGGGTACATGATATATGCCGTAAGAGATTAAATTGCGATGAATTCCACCATTTCATGTCGGATCTGGAATGTGATTTCGAAAAATTTTGAAATTATTTTCTGCTAGCTAAAGCAGGATTTTATGGACTTACAGCCCTCATTGAAGCCAAAATCCAGAAGTACATTGGTTGGTGGATGACTGTTGTGTGCATGCGTATTACAAAAAGTAGCTTGGGTGAGGTGTAAAAATCACCCGGTCCACGATTTCGTTCAAATAGCGTAGCTTAGAGCGGCATAGCTTGATGTGTGAACTGGTTCGTTTGAATATTTGGCTAGGGATTTTAAAACATAGTATAGCTTAGCATAGCGTAGCGTAGCGTAGCTTCATGTGTGAATCCAACTTTCTCGTCGCATTCTAATCTTGTATGGCTTGCTGGTGATGGCCAGATCGGGATTCGAATCCTAGCCGAGTGCACTGTGACTAGTTTTTAATTAATGGCTTTCCTCTTGACCACCAGCCAAGTTCATGCGAATTTCCTCCAAAATATACTTTCCTCATCAATATCACATTATCGTACTTAATATATTTTTGTATGGGTTCCCTTGTACTTCTAAGCACATTCAAGTACATTTACTCTCAAATCTGCCTCTTATCCTCATTATCTCACTCACTAGTATAGTTAAATTCTGATGGTCTGGATATTCTGCTGTGTACAAATAAGTATTTAGTTAGCTCTAACATTGCCGGATAACTTAAGAGCTACTCTCTTCAATCGCTGAATCGATCGTAAAAACATATGTGCTTGTTCCGCTGGGAAGTTTCTCTGGGGATATTGTAAGAGCGGAATCTGAAAAGAACAATGTGTTCGGTTGGTTGGCTTCCCTGGCTGGCAAGGACCATAAAAATGTGGCAGCTAATACCACGGATAACAGAAACTAGCAAGCCATGAAGACAATGAGCCAGCGGCAGCCAATCCGGAAATTGATGTGACACAGACCTAGAGAAAAAATAGAGAAGTAAAACGAAAAAAAAGGAAGAAATAATCGACCAAAGTAAGAAATAGTGTGTTTTTTATTGTTAAAAGAAGATTTATGTTTTAGAGGAAGTGCTGTAGCCTTACCCGTGGCCATATTTATTGAAATGTTGAACCTTATTAGTTGGCTAGCTTCCTCAACTGATATGCCCTGATTCAAATCCTGATGGTTGGGATAATTAATGTTAAGCTCAGTCCACACACAACGTTTTGAAACTCAGCTATGACTGTTCTGTCTACGCAGTCAAAACTTTTTTTAAAAAAACGTTGCAGTTCTGTGGTGTTCACACTTTTCAGTTTTCAACACAGTTTTTCCCACTCATTTGCCCGGAATCCATTATGGAGGAAGTCAACCTTTTAAATTTGTCTTGCAAAAAAAGAAAAATCAAACGTCCTAAGTGCACGCGACGTTATTAGCTATTTAAAAAATCCCAAAGTCAGGGATATCCCGTGTCCCTAAGAAACTCACGTAAATATTGACTAAGATCAGTCATCGCTGAACAATAAAATGTTAATCAAGAAAAAGATAGAACAAAGTTGTTGAACTACACGATCATTGTCCCTGCACCAAAATAGAAGGAAAACTGAACAACATGTATATAACATATGGAGGGGAGCGTCCACTCACACCGACAAGTATGTGAAATCCACCTATAAATATTCTATTGGTCTCAGTTTCTCGTCTCCATATACCAACTCCACGCAGTGACATGATTGCAAGCTGTCCTGTTCAGACACAACGTTTTGTCTGCAACATCTCAAACTGCGCAGGCAAAATGTTGTACTGTACAAAGCCTTGCATGTGGACCGGGCTTTAGACTTTTTCTTATGCATAAGTTGGAAAGATCACTCGGGGTTAATTATACGCTTAGTTTCAGGTTCTAAGTCAACTTGATTTAAACATAAAGGGATTAATAAATTAAGAATGGTAATTATCAAAATTGTTGTATTTAAACTTGTTGTTTCAATGAAACAATTTTTACAGGACCAAAATATGAAGAAAAAAAAAGATTCAGTTGGTGACCAAAAATCCATAAACATCAACACCAGATTGAGAGTAACCGAGTGTTTGGAATGCAAACTTCTAATCCAAAGGTGATCCCAAGGTAAATTACTATGGTTGTGTTGTAAGGTATTTGTGTAAAGATTTGTAGTCGTACTCATGTAGTACGATTCCTGACACTTGAATTTGGAAATATAAAGTGCTGTGTCCATGATGGTTACTTTGTAAACTGATCAAATTATAAAATCACAAAACTTTTAATACAATATTTAACAAATTAGTATTTTTATTTATAAACAATCAGATGTGATTAGGCTATAAGTTTAAAAATAAATAAAAAACTTTCAGAATTTAACCCAGGATATTTCCCTCCATACACAATCAAATGTGTTTAAGCTATAAGTTAAAAAAAACTACAATATAACAAGCTTTCATCATTTAGCTAAACATATTTATTTTTATTAATTGTATAAAATATACTATATCTTATAGATGCACTGGAAAGCGAATTATAATAAATCATTCTGAATAAGCTCGTTCAGGATTAATCATCAATAAAAAATACTAGAGGTGCCTGAAATTTATATCACGTGCCGAAGATGCGGATTTTTAAAAGCTAAAAGTGTGTATTTCCTAAAATAAAATGTTTATTTTCAGATGCTGGAGTATCTTAATTACACCCTTTCAACTCAAGATAAAACCCTATAATCTATAAATAAAACAAACAAAATCATTACTTCATTCTTCTAAAATTGGAAACACAGTCAAGACATGGAGAAAGGAGTTGAGAGTCAATTTAACCTGACGAGCTACCGAGACCCACCACCAGGGACATTAGAATAGATAGATACAGAGCCAGACGCGGAGAGCATGCGTGCAAACGAGAAAAGAAATTGGTGGAAAATTAGAAAACCTTGAGTGAAGGGGGAGGGGCATGGATAGAAACATATATAAAAGAAAAGAAGTGATAAAAAAAGATGAGAGTTGGGGAAGAATGGAAGAGGAAATCCAATTGAATAAGAAGTGGCGAAAAATAGGAGGATTTTTTTTAAGGGGGGGGGGATGACTTGGCTCATATGGTGGATATTAGAATCAGTGGCTGTTCTGTCTAGTTGTGATAGGTCAGGAGGGTTGCATTCATTTAGAAGGGAAGGGCGAGATGAAATCTCTTCCCAGTGGCAGGTAGTATAAGATAAGGGGGATCTTGGTTCCATTCTAAGTAGGATCCCACTAAAGTCTTAGAATAATCAACCAACCACAGGAGTGTATAGGTTTATCCCTATATTATTATTACCTTTTTTATTTAATGATACCTAATACACACTTATTATTAAATGATTATAGTAACATACGCCTTACAAACTAACTTAATTTTAGGACAGACATAACACACAATCCTCTTGACTGTAAATTCAGGTTCTGAAAAAGAAGTCTCAATTTAGTCAACGATTAAATTCTTTTGACCATGCCAGGAATCAAACTCGGAACTCATGACTCAGTTGGAAGATGCCCTATCAACTAAGTTAAAGTGTCCGACTATAATTACAACTACTATTATTCTTATTATTTGTATACTTTAAATAAGGTGTGCTGGATTCACGGGTAAAAGGAAGGGTGGGGTAAACATATTGAGGAAAATTTACCTCTAATGAACTTTTCCCACCTTACCAGTCGCATGGTCTAAGCTAGGGCTAGGCAAATATTTATTGTAAAGGGAAAAAAATAAATATTTTAGGCTCTGTGGATCAAGAGGCAAACTCAAATAACAAAA
>CABFWO010000299.1:352915-377129 GCA_902155825.1 Timema genevievae | reverse complement strand
CTATTGTTGTTGGCGGCGACTCTCACAATGCTTCTTAATACGGGCTAGCAGGTTATTAACCTTGCCATCCCCATTACTGCCTACAACGTTGCAACCCATCTTATTTTCTACCGTGTTCAGTAAGGAATCACAGCAGAGCATAGAAGTACAATAAAACCATAAAAACCCAAGCTGAACGTCAACTACGAGCCCACACAGTCATATTTCCAGTCACTGCCCTTATCCTTGGCCGCAACCCATCCTGACAGATTAGGTTCACAAAAAAAAGGGGGGGGGGACATAAGCATATAACCCAAACAGGTAGCAAGATGCGGTGCTATAAAAAACTTTTAAAAAACCAGTGTGTTCATCTATATTCTATAGTTTCTTGCAATGTTAAATTTAAATTTTGATATAATCTTCAACAGCATGGTACCTTTATATTGATAAAAGAATTATCTCATCATTCTCATTTGTGAAAATTGCCATTGTTGTCAAGGTATTAATTTTATTATTGTATTTCAGCCTTGCAGGGCATTTCCCCTTTCAGGACAGTGATAATCTTAGACTTATTAATGAGATTGTCCATGGACTTTACTCATTCAACCAAAAACCATGGACTAAAGTGTCTGAGGATGCTAAAAACTTAATTCAGAAAATGATGACTTTAGATCCAGAGAAGAGACTGAGCATAAATCAAGTTTTGAACCATCAATGGCTTAAGGTATGTAAAAACAATACATACTTAGACATCTGCGAAGCAATTTTTTTGATTTTGAATCATATCCTGGTTAAATATTCTAAAATTATGATGTTATATAAAAATACTCTGCTTTAAAAAAAAAAGATTAATTATGGACCCTAGTCCCTATAGGTTATCATGTTTAAATATAAGTTCTTCAATATGTTCATGCAACAATGACACACCTTGTCAAAGTTAAGCAATAAAAAGCACCATATGTTGTGGTGATTATAAACTATTACAATACATAATCAGTTCTCAAAGTTAACACATTTGTTATGTATTATCCAACGGTTTGATTATAGGCTATACAAAGATTTTATAAAGACTGCTGGGGAAATAAGTGTGGCTCATTCTCCTATCAATATGGTAATAATTAATAAGCATTTACTTTTCCTCATAAGAATTTTTATTAAAAATGTATTGAGTTTACATATTTTAGGCACATTTTGGCCTTGCAATTGCCTAAAACCCCATCGATTTTTTTCTAGTTTGGTTTGATTCAAGTTATTGAATTGAATAATATAAAGTTTGAATCAATATCTATATTATTGAAGCTTTGCAGACCCCTGCATTCTTAGTTAACATTGGTGTTCCTTAGTAAATTATATGTAAGCATGGGGTGACTCACATCAGTGAACATGCATTCTAAGGCATCATCCTCGTTTAGGTATGAGTGTGATTGAGAGGTTGGGGTTTGAATCCTGGCCAATTGTACTTAAGGTGTTTTCACTCTCCCTACAGTCAAATATTGGTAGATTTCCCTAAAAATTCTTTCATACCCACCCTATGAGAATCAACATGTGGAAAGGAGAGACTAGTAGTAAGATGTGAACATAAATAAAAAGTTAAGATTGTCTAGAAAAATCTATTCCCATAATGTAAATGTATCTTTAAATACGATTTTTAGGACAAGGATTTGAAGAAAGAAGTTGAAAACTTGCTCAAGAAGCATAAACATGACTACAATCAAAAGAAATTCTATAGAACACAACTAAACAAACAGGGCAAAAGGTTAACATCTGGTTCCAACTCTGATGAAACAGTCGGACTGTCTCCTAAGAAGGTTAAACAGGGTTAATTTAGGTATTAGACACTTAAAGTAAATTTTTAAAATAAATACTCTTAATGTTCTCCTTCTATAAGACTTTACCTTATTTTGAGAATGTGCCTTTACAGTTTTGAAAGCATTTTGGTGTTACTTAAAGTGATATGAGTTTCTTCCTAGATTTTTATATTATTTTCACAGTTAAATTTTTGTGTTAGTGTAACTATTTTTCTTTGATGTTGTTGCATTTGCAAAACTTTGGATTCATCATCGTCATCCATAGTTTCTTCTCACTAGCAGGGTCTGTCTCAAACATAAGCCTCTCCATTTACTTCTGTCCTCCCACCACCTTTCTTCCTCCACTCTGGCCCAATCCACTCCTCTACACTTTATTTATCCACCTGTCCCTGGGTTTTCTCTTGGCCTTTTGCCCGCCACATCAGTTTCAAGCATCCTCCTTGAAATCATCCCCTCCTCCATATTCTTCACATGTCCATACCACCACATCTTGTCTTCTCCATCCTATCCTGCAGGAGTTCCTCCTTCACTCTCTCTCTCTCACCCTTTCATTCCTCACCCTATTCATCCATGTCACTCCCAGCCTACTCTTCAGAAATGTCATCTTGCATCCCTGTATCCTGCTCTCATCACTTTCCATCATCACCCAGGTTTCTTATGCTTACTGCAATATTGGGACATAGTACGCTGCCCTGTACATCACTTCTTTGCACTTTTGCGGCAATTCTCGATTCCAGACAAGACTTCTGACACTTTTGTAAAAGGACTCTGCTTGTCTCCCTCTTTCCCCATTTTCTCTCTCGTTTCCTCCTCTTTCCACACCACACTTCCCAGGTACTTGAAATTTCCCACTTTCTTCAGTTGTTTTCCTCCTAATGTTACGCCCCTCGTGTGTCTATTTTCCTTGCCTTTTGTAATCACCAGTTCACTCCTTTACCAGGAGTCTGCGAACTTGGTTTTTTTCATTCAAGCCGAGTATTTTAAAAAGCTCCCGAGCTTGAGCCGAGTTAGAGTATATTCATAATTTTAATTTCAAGAGTAAATATTTGTTTGTTTTAAAAGTAAAATAATATATTTAAAATGTCACCAGTCAAAGCAATAATAAATGTAAAACCACATCTTTAAAATGTGACATTTTAAAGATATTGGACAACAATACATGTTCTTAAATTAAGAATGATTTTCATTTTTATAAACATTAAATACTTTTAAGAAAAAGTTTAAAAAATGGAAATATTGGTTTTTAAATTAGAAATAACACTTAAAAAAACATGATTTAAAAATAACACTCTAATAAAACTATAGTAGAAAAAAATAATTTCAACTTGTGTCTTTAAAGACAATAAAATTACACTAACAATAGTACAGGAAATGTTTATAAAATTGACATTTTAATGCATTGCTATTTTCCTCCAGAATATGCCTTTGTAACTCTAATTACCCTATAAGAAAATGTAAGACTCACAAGCATTTAGAAATTTAAATGGTTTCATATTTAGTTTCCCTAGTCATTAATGTAATAATCACGCATGAGCACTTCTTCTGTTCCAATTCCATTTCTCTATGCTCATATGGTTCTTGCTAGAAATTATCTTAATACGAAATTTATTTCACTGTAATTTTTAATGTTTATAAAGTTCATGTTCAAATGTTAAAATGAAAAATAAGATGGTCACAATAATATTTCTAGAAGAAAATATGAAAAGTAAATGCTTTTTTATTACATGTGGTAAGATTGGTCAAATATTTTTTGCAATGTTGATCAACACTGATTTTAGACAGGTTAACTAACATAGTTCTTCAACTAAATAGTAACTGATGCTAGTTTTGAAGTTGAACGTATTAATACAAGTCTTAAATATCTTATGTTCGAAAATAATCAATATGTATTCTCATTGTTAAATTTTTAATTTAATTCAAATTATAGTTTCAGAAAGGGACAATGTAAAAATAATGAATATTTAATTAATATTTTTGGCTATTTTTATTTTCATTGCCTTGTCATGGCAATGCAACTTCAATTGATGATAATTCAAAATGGAGGACAATTGAATATGTTCACCGGTCCAAAGTAGTTTTAGAGCTCCATTACATTATTGTGAAATTTGAAAATAATTTTACTAATTTATTAAGTTATCTAATGATTTATAAGTGAAACTGCTGATATCATCTAAATTAAATAGCCTATACTTATCATTGCGTTTTAAAAAATTATTTGAATGTACATCAAGAGGAAGCTCGAAAATGATGAGCCTACAAAACTTTCGATCTCTATTCCGAGCTTTAATGACGAGCTCGGCTTGTAGCTTGAAATCCAATACTCACAAAGCTCTATTCTTTAAACTAAACCTCATTCCATACTGTCCTACCACCTCATTCCACACATCCAACTTTTTCTGCACTCCTAGATGCTTGTTTCTCCTCCCCATCAGGTCGTCCGCAAACACCATTCCCCTATTCTTCTTGCCACCTCTCTCATCATTACATCCATTACTACCACGAACAAATGGTGAGACTGCGCTTCCTTGTTTCAAGCCATTCTGTTTTCTCACCTCCCACTATTCCATCGTCCACTCCATTTTACATTACAACATTAGCCGAGATGTCCCAACAATAATTGATGTTTATAAATAAGATTAATATAATTACATTAATCCAAAATGTTAGACATAATTTAATATGCATTTTTTTTATATTTACATACTGGTGCTCATATTGTCCACGCTCTTAGACCATTATTAACACTGTCCATCTTTTATGGGAAAGTCCAGGTTTGAATCTCAAGAGGAGTGCATTTGAGGCTGGTTACCATATAATCTAGTTTCTTGGTTTTACATCCTCTCTCCACTCTAATGCAGATGCACGTCCTTTAGAATACTTTCTTATCCTAAAGCCATTAATGATCGTGTTAAATATACTAATTAAAAAAATATGTTCTTGATTACTGAACAGGTAACAATACAGCTATTTCATTAATTATTGTATAAATAGAACATTTCTTTGTACACATCACTATTCATAATTTAGATAGTTAATTCATGTTGGCGGCTTAACAGCTTAGGGTGGGAGTGTAAGAAATGCTAGTTAAAGGCAGTATTTTTGCAGTTTTTATAACAACACCTTTTTTGGTCAAAATAAATCAAATAATTCTTCACAGGTTGAACTCGACAGTTCTTGAATATTTGTCAAGGGTGTCCAGGAATTTAATGACAACTTTTTCTCTTCATTTAAAAAGTTGCTCATCTAATGCTTCTATACTCATGACAAATATTCAATAACTGTTGATATCACCATTTGAAGAAAATGAAACTGTTTCTACTGCAGAAATATTTATTTATTTTGCCAAAAATATAATTTGCTCTAAAACTCTGTCCTTACCTCGAGGAGGCTCCCTACACTCCCACCTTAAAGAATAAAAAGAATGATACATCTCTGTTGAATAGATGAGGTCCAAAGTTCTGACAGTTTTTAAAATGCAATAAAATGATTTATGTTATTATAGTCACTTGTAACATATTTAATACAAGAGTTTAGTTTTTAAAATTATATAAGTTACTATAGTTACTTGTATTACTTGTATTGCATTATTGAGTATAGAAAGCAACTACCTACTTAATAGTATCATTATCAAGCTCAATTATTTTAACACATTGTTATAACATTGTATATATTACTATAAAACACTTTGTACCTTATTGTAAAACTATTATGTTAAATATTGTAAGAAACATCAGCTATAGAAAAATGTAGCATCATGGTGTTTTGATTTCTTGTGACCTAATACCTACTTAAAACACCATAATGGTAATATTTGATTTCCAAGTGCCAATAACTTTATTTATGCATATTTTATTTTTGTTAGTATTATAGGCAGTTCGAGCCATTAAGAATAATTTCACATAAACAATAATACGTAATATATTTTAAATTGGGTTGAGGTTAGGTTATTAACTAAAAATGCATTTATTAATGTACTTCTTCATGCAAGTTTTGATCCATTTTATAAGTGAAATGAGAGATTTATCAATATATTTCACATTAAAAAAAAATATATTTTGGCAACACAAACTTGTGTAAAGCTCCAATAATAATTCTATTAGGTGGAATATGTATACTCCATATTTAAAACTATTAAAACGTTATAATATTAGATATCCTGATTTGTGGCAAATAAAATGATTGTATTTTTTTAGATAAAAAGTTGATAGATAAAATATTTATATTTGGTTAGAAAAGTTAGCAAATCTTTTCTTATTTAAGGGATGGATTTACAACAAATCCTTTCTTATTCAAGGGATGGATTTACAACACATTGAAAATGTTTGCTTAGACATTGTTTCTTTTTTGTTTCCTGTATTTTTAAATATTTTCCTTTGGTCACAATTTGGCTATTATAATAACTGGTTCCAAAACATATTTTAACAAAGTTAGTTCTTAGGCCGAGAAAAATAAATTTACCAGGTTAAGGTTTGTTGAAATTTTCTCTAAATCACAAATATATCAATAAAATAGACCAAAATCCACATTTATAATGTCAAGTAGTCAAATTTGCAAAATAATATTTTATTTAGTTTTATTTCATGCATGTATTATGATTTCCAAAAATGCTACCTACACTTAACTACGTTTTGAAAGCCATTTTAATGTTCTAAGTAAAAGTAAATAAAACATTTGTTCGTGAAATTTCAGTGTGTCTGCTTATAATGAATGTTTTCAATGTGTGATAATTAACAGCTCTTCTCTCTTTGATGAACAACACATTCTTTTATATCATTCCACTCACTCTTTTTCGACCAATTACAAATTGAATTATAGAATTAGTTCTTGTATCATTTGGTTTCATTCAACAACTTGTTAATGATTTTTAATGAGCCAAATCTCAACCCTATTATAAGTAAATATGTACGAGACAAAGTGAAGTGCTTCTTTTAAATGATAACAAGTTTTATATCTGTTCAAAGCTAGTTATTGTGCAGCCGTGTGCTATATCAATGAGTAAAATAAGCGGCTGTGAGTTTTATAGTGCATTTATAAGTACAAATATATGTATAAAATAGTTTAAATTACGATTAAATGACTATGTTTAAGGTTGGCTGGAAAGTGATGTTTTTCGAGTATTTTTTTTACAATTTTTATATCAAAACTGTTTTTGGGCAAAATAAATCAACTATGTTTACTTCAAATTTCTTTGAAAAGTAATAATCCCAACAGCTATTTTCATGAACAAAGTGGCATTCATGGGGAAAAATTAAATAAAGAGAAAATCGTTGTCAAATTTTGGGATGTCCATGACAAATATTTAAGAAGTTTTGAGATTAATTTATGTATAAGATCAAAGTAAATTTATCTACTAAAACGATATTTTATTTATTTTGTCATTAAAAGAATGTTATAAAAGCTGGAAAAAATTACTGGGCTTAACTCAGGTACCCTTCCATTCCACCTCGGAGAGCGACCCTTATTACCTCTTAATTGGAGTAAAGCAACATAAACAGAAATTAACTGTTGCTAATTGTTTTAAATAATTGAATCTTTATGTTTCTTTGTAATTTAAATGTAACTGGTATTTAATCTAGTTTGTAGTTTACTACCTACAATGTTATGTATGAGGGTGTGATCATATTATTTACTAGGATAATTTACCACATGACCCATCATTGTTTTGATCAGGGTAAAGGAATTTCTTCTTTTTTATGTAGAGTGCATTTGTTTTTTTCCCCACTGTTATAGTTAAATAACTAATTATTTTAAGAGTTTCACATGACCCAGAATTGTTTTGATCATTGTAAAGGAATTTCTTCCTTTTTATGTACTGTATTTTTTTTTCCACCATTATATTTTCAGAGCTGAAAATATTAAGTAACCAATTATTTTAAGAGTTTGAAAAGGTTAATTTACCATATTATGTAAAGTTCATTTCAGATATTAATAAAAAACTATTTTTATATTAAATGTTAACAGTGGGTTCAAATTGATAAAGACATATTAATAAAAAATAAACTTTTGTAGTTCTTTTCCTTAGTAAAATAGTTACAAAGATAAATTTTGCTCCTTTGTAGGTTGGTTCCTAGACTGACTACATTTGCAAACCAGCTATATTTCTTAAACATGGGAATATATCCATGATTTTCTTAGTGTTTTAATATGTTGAAAGCATAATCTTAGCACAACATATCCTTTGTCAACTTTTTATATATAAGTGCCAATATTTATCTAACTAAATAAGATGATAGAATTGTAATAAAATGTAGCACAAATAAAAACATTGATACATATACACAAAAACTTAAAATATTTCCTTGCTACATAACATGTTCCTCTAGAAGAAGTAGACTGACCAGGAAGTTGAAAGTTAATGTGGTTTTTTACTTTTATATGTGCTTCATATTCCTACAATTATATAATTTTATTTAATCAGATAAAATTTAAGACTGCACTTATCACTTTTGATTTTAGTTTTTATGTTAGCATTGATGTTTTGGGGCAAAATGGCTGTGATTTCTGAAACTTACAATTCCTTGTTCCAGAACAGATAAGATTGAAAATCTTCCACATTATTTCCATAGTTATATAATTCATTAGACGTTTTTATTAAAGTTGTTCTGCCAAAGTCCTTAAACTTCAATAAATGAGTGGAACCTTTTTATATAACAATGCAAACTTTTTCATTATTACTATCAATTGTTAATTTCTAAACGCGCACAAAAAATAAAATGATACAGTTTATGAAATGTGGTCAAATTAATTTATATATAGTGAGTTACTGTGATTTTCAAGGTGAATTTGCCATTTACTTTTTTAATTATCAAAATCGACACAAGTTTGTTTTACTATAAAAGGTTAAATCAGTTTTTTTTTCCTTTTTATATATACTACCCTATATGTTTAAATAATAAACTTTAAAGCCAAAAAATGTTTTGAGAATTTTGAATATTACATTTCAATACTGTTTATCAAGCTTGAAACCTATTGAATCTTAAGGGGAAGTGCCCACCAAAATAGTGTGACATGTTATCTGGTATCTAACACGAATCTTCAGGTTATACCAATGTTAACATTAGTTGGCTAAATAAAGTGGTGACTTGACACACATTATCATCAGATGAATGCTGAATGCTCCACTTTTTGTCACATGCCACAGACAAGTCAGTTTATTTAATTCGCAGGGCATTTGTTTTAAGTTATTAACATACATTCTTCTGGTGCCACACACATCCTAAACTTTGTATTTTCTTTTATCATGGGCTCAATTTTTTTAGTAATAAATTAAATGAAAGATTTTCAAGTGTTATCAGCATTTTTTTTATATAGAATTTAAGAATAATATACTTTACAATCCTTAGAGGCTCCTAGGCTATTGTGTTCTTAATTAATCTTTAAACAATATAAGTTGTCTGGTATATCTTCACCTCCAAAGATAGTGTGTTTACTGATGTTATTTACGAAGTAGCCAGCTAATTAACTAAGAAAGCTTATTGTTCCTACAGCTGGTTACTTTCTATTATATAGTCTAAAACAATTATTGAACGAAAGTAATGATTGTGTGGGCAAAAGAATACATTAAATAAATGTGTGTTTAATTTTTGCTACGTAGTCTCAGTGATTAAAAATGAGATAGTGGGTTGTCTTACTAAAATAATGATGAAACCTAATAATTCCTTAGGTTTTAATTGATCCAGTCAAACAGTTGTATTTTTAATTTCCCTTTAAATAACCACTTTGTAATATTTTTTTTACTAGGTAAAGTATCTTATATGTTCACCCTAAAGTTAGATTTTGGATGCTTTTCTCTTTCTTTCATCACAAGCATTAGGATGATATACATGTTTTCCTAAAGTTGAAAAGTTAAAATCTGCTTGTCATCAAACTTCTATTAATTAGTAATGAATTAGGTGAGGGATGTTAAGAAACTTACGACAAAACTTTACTGGACCAATTGCAACACGCCTTATCTGCAATTTCATGATATTGTTAGTAATAATAATGTGCAAGTTACATATATGTTTGTTATAAATAAAATGTTTTTGTAACTATATATTGAATTCATTTTTCAATAAATATTTTTGTAATTTAACAAGTGTTTTACTTAATGATGTGTCAACTCACACACAAATATATTTCAGGCAACAATTGAATTTAGCTCACTTGGACATTTCCTTTAAATGTTTCTTTGTGAGGAGTATAACTGTTAGACCTCTTATTGATTAGAAAGAGCTTTAATCAACAATTAACTTTTAACATATTGTCAGCATTAGTGGAGTGTGTTCAATTCTGGACAAAGGGAAGCAATAAGGCTACAATAAAAGGGGGTCTGATCGACCCTAGTTTAATTGGAAGCTCACATTGGTCTTTTTTTTAAATTAAAAGTATCATGGGGAAGAAAGGAAGGGGGTAACACAAACTACGTATGGGAAAACATAAAATAATTGAGTAATATTTCTTCAAATATTACTCGATCATTAAATTATATATACTAATAATTGCAGTTCTAACTCTAATAAAAATAATAATGGTTAAGTTATGATTGCCAAAGTTTTCGCTTGGGTTGTTGGCCTGCAAATGAGTATGACCTTTTGGCCTGCTTTATAATAGCTTTGAATCCAGATTTATTCTACATACCATTTTCATTAGTAAATAGTAAGGTCAACTATATAATTTTCCACCAATCCAGCACACCGATAATTACTACACACTTTCATAAAATTGAGTACCTATTGAAACGTCAAAGTATTTTTATAAAGGTCGCCTTAAGATGGAGTGGGTCTGCCTGTTTCAATTATTTTATTTTTCTTGTCAAAAAACCAGGACAAAAAACTATGCTTAAAAATATTACTTATGAATTTTGACACACCAGCCCTCCTCTTCCACTGCTGCACTCATCATACTACTACTGTACGCAAAGAAACAAACCTCTTCCCTTGGAGGATCAAACAAGCGTCAATATTCCATGAAATAAAACTAAACTTACTGTAAATTGGTGATAAATACATTATTTTGTAATATAATGCCCATAATTATATCTAAAAACAATATTGCTGAAAACAACCTAAAAATAAGATTTTAACAGTATCAAACATACGATTATACACCAATCACGATAGTAAACTCATGCGCTATACTCTCCTAGGAAAAGGCTGCTTCCCTTTCCCCAATGAGGGCCGGATAAACCCAGAAACAAACGATTGACTGAATAAAGAGCGAGGGAAACCAGCTGGCTGGCCGGTCAGTCTGAGAAAGAACTCCTTGCTCTAAGAAAGACTAGCTACCACCTAAACTCAGTGAGCCTATACTTTTTGGAGAGGTTGCTGTGTCTCACTGTTAGGCCCTTGTGCCTTTTATCAGCACTTACACTGACCACCCTCTCTACTTCCTGGGCCACTCCACACTTGTTCTCCGAGCCGTCCGTAATGAGTTCCCCACTGTACTTAGCGCCAATGAGATATCTTTCTATTGGCTCACTTAGTGGCTACGGTCTCACATGCCAATGGGAAGATCTCTTTCCTCCCATTGGACAAGGCCAGGCATGGTGGTTTCTCGCTCAAACCTGATGGCAGAGGGCAGTCCGAGAGTATCCACCACACCCTGGTGTGCCACCTATTCAAAAGAGCTAATAAATTGTCTAATGTTACGAAGGAGCAATATTGTCTAATATCCTCGCACTCCCTACCTCCCACCACAACTCACATTGCCGGGACTGTCACCCTACCTTCCCACCGCAACTCATATACTATATTCGGACAAGTACGGTATATGTTTAAGTATGTCATTTAGTGAAATATTTCCAATTTGTTCATAATATGTAAGTTTTCTTCTTATTTAAAACTATATAAGCTAAATAAGTAAACTATACAAAAAATGTCTCTTTGAAAAATGAGATTTTAGTTGATATATTGCTTTGTCAGATACCAATTGAATTGGCATCATAAGAAGGGAAAAAATAAAAACTTCAAATATCTACAAAATGTATGTATTGAAAATGCTTCTTTTTTTAGTGTAATGAGGATA
The DNA here is from genome assembly GCA_902155825.1 of Timema genevievae. Taxonomy (NCBI): domain Eukaryota; kingdom Metazoa; phylum Arthropoda; class Insecta; order Phasmatodea; family Timematidae; genus Timema; species Timema genevievae. Next base: position 365,337 of record CABFWO010000299.1, on the reverse strand, counting down.
AACAGTGATGTGATGAAATGGTATTTACAAAATATACAATACATATGTACAAAATAAGAAAAATGAGTAGAAACCTAAATTTCTGTATAAAATACAACCAACTGCAGAGAATTTTACATTCAATATAAATTAAATGTAGGCCTAGTATCGAGTGTGTTTTGAATTGAAAACTTTTTAATAAGAAAAATAAAGACAAAAATAACACAAGACAAATAAACCTGAATTCATCAGTTTATAAAAAAAAACTTCCAAAAAAACATATATAGCTGCCACCCTCATGCATCTCTAAAATAATAATTAAATCCCAATTAACAATTATTTTAATTAAATAGCTCATAGTAATATTAACATGAAATTATGCCAAATTCTATTTCCTGGCTTGGAAATAAGTGACATGGTATTGAGCTTTAGCAGCTTGAAATTGCTGTTATTAATATAGATTGTCAAATATTTTACACATATTTCAAAACTCAAAAAAAGTTGGTTATCTTTACTCTAAAGTTTTGAAAGATAATGTTTAATATATTCCTACAAAAAAAAGGCTCTTCAATCAACATTTTTTTAATCCTAAAAATTCTCACACAATAAAAGTCTAAAAAACAAATATACTTAACAAAATTCACTCATTCATCTTAAAAATATATTCAGTCTTAATACTGAAAAACTTGTCTTTTCTATTACATTTAGTTAATAAATTATATAACAATCAATTTTCAAATGTGACAAATATTTGAAATTATAATACAATAAATAATGTAAATTTGCTAAATAAACTCAGAATTTGCTGTGGAGGAGAAAATACTTTAGATAAATTGAGAATTTGAATATTATGCTATATAAAAAAAGCTGGTTTCTAAAAATAAGTTAAGACATTACTCCTAAAGTACTTTTATGTTATTTGGTAAGTTATGAATAGAAAAAATAACAAATAATAGTCTCATACAAAGTTTTGCTTAATAAATATGAAAATATAATAATTGTCACTATGTGAAAACATTGAACTAAAAAATAATCACTGTAAGAAATCAAAAGAATGAACAATTTCAGTCAGATGAATTACAAATTACAGTTTTAAAGCACATTAATTAGGGACATACCCAAAATTGAATATTTTTTTAAGGGTTAATGGAATGAGGGATATCACTCCTCTTTACCAATGCATCTTAAAGCATTTTTTTAAAAACATAATTAGGATCATAGGTGTTATGAATTTTATAAGTTTCCAATAAGTTATTAGCCTAAACAATGGAGAAATACAAAAATACATTATTAATACTTTTGGGAGGGTATTAAACATCCTTACCGCCCCTTTTTTCATCCTTGACATTGATAAATTCTTTTACGTTGAAAAAATTTGATAGATTTTGCCTCTTGACCTACCTATCAACCTGCACTGTACTATATACATCACGGCAATATTGATATATTTGAACAATATTATCGACATATAGATACTAAACATTCAATTATTCTCTAACAAACAAATATTTAAATTTGAAAAATACAGGTTAGAACAAGGTAATTTATGACTGCTTTTACAGTATGCTACTAGAGATACCAATTTACTTAGCCTTGGTTAAGACCATGAAGAGTATATAAGTACATGGCTGGATGCATTCTGTTTTTATAGAGTCTAGAATCGAGATTTCAGTGTTTTATCAATTATTTCAAAACTACGACAATGTGGAATGAGAGTACTAACAATCCCTTTAAATGTGTACAACATTTGTAAAGATCAGTCGATCTGAATCTTAGAAAACGCAAGAGGTTTACTTTATTACATTAATTCTTAAGATATTACAGGAAATATAAATGGTATATATTTTGCTATAATAATTAATTCATTGTAATATTCATACATTCAGTTATGTAATAAATAATGTTTTGGTGTCTGGTTATTAAATTTGTCCTATAGTTTTGTTGGTAAAAACCACCAATTTACGAGAATTCTAAAACTAATTATAATTTTTATATTGATTTTCTAGAATTTTGAGTTTGACATCTTCTCTAACCTTAGAATCTCAATATATTTAAGGATTTCGGGCTGGCATTCCAAATCATTTGTTTAGTTTCGATTTCTGAATAGGTTCGTGAATTTAAGCGGCAAGATTTTATAGGTTATTAACACCTGGCTCTAAACATTTTTTAAAGAGTGAAGCTAGCAAGTTTAATTTATGATAATTAATCAAATAAAACTAATTGGTACAAAATTAATTTAAGTGTTTGTGTGTACAAAGTTTATTTGAAACAGCTCATTAGATGCAGAATATCTTTTCCAACATTAAGCAGTACTGAGATTTCATTCAAGTAAACATTCTCCGCCAAATAGTTTTTTCAAACATGAAACAGTTTTAATGTCCAATTAGTAATAATTTTCCCAATTATTGAGAATTTTGATAATTTAGTTTGCTGGATTTGTATACATTATCAGTAAGAAGAAACAACAAAGAAAATCCTTTCTTAATTTGGTTTAATTCAAGATTTATTCCTGAAATCATCATTTTCTAAAATATTCCAATTTGTTGCAACATTTAATAAATATTTATTGAAAGATTCAAAAGTAATATAATAACAATGTTTTTCACTACACCATCAATTGACACCATAAATGTAAATAATAGTCAATAATAGTAAATAAACTGATAAATGGAATAACTATAACTAGTGGTTAAGTGATAATCAGAACTACAGTAGTACACTGTAAAAGCAACGGCTAATTTTTATAATAAATTATCAGGCATAAAAAAAAATTACTGTCAACATTGACCAAATTTAACTTTACTTTTCTTATACAAGCATTGATAGCAAATTGACAACTGTAGAATAAGTGATTTTATGTATATATATCTTAAAGTATCTCATATATAATGTTTGTAACTTAAGATAGACTTACAATGGCATAGCATTGACACTATAAAATAGTTTGTTACTACTAGTTTTGAAGCCATAAAATTAAAACATTATATTAAAAAAGTTTAACTCAACTAAGTCCCAGCAAACTTCCTAAAATAGATTAATGAGTTTAAATAAACACCATCATATTGTTACAAAAACTGCATTAATGGTAATTTTCTTCATCACTGATCTTTTTTCTTTTGAAAAGAATCAACTTAGGGATTTAGAGGATTATAAATGGTAAATTTAGGAAATTTAATTCCATTGTAAAAACAACTTTTGTTCATAATTGATGTAAATTATTTTAGTGTCTTGATTTTGTACTCCAGTTACATTACCCTTAGGGTATGGAAGCATAAATGAGATAGTCCCATGTAATTAGTATAGTTGTGATGGCAGTCACAACTTTTCTTAAAAATGTTTAATTGCAAATATCTTGCTATATAATGTTTTATCACGGTTACACTGTTATATTTCAAAGTAAAAAAATTTGCTAATGTCACATGAGTGTTGGCTAATATTAAAATTTAATATTCATGTTTGGGAAAATATATATTTAAATAAAGTAAACAATTTACAAAACTATTGTAAAACAACACTTTTGAATAGTTTGTTCATTTTTAATATATCACAGATTTAAAAATAGCTATTGTACTGTAAAATATTACACGTTACTGTAATATGATTTTTTTTTGGATGTCCAATTTAATATAATGACAGATGTCAAGGAACTATATTTGCGTACAACTAAACACATGACCGAAAGCTTACATATACAATAGAAAATTAAATTAGATTTACTGATAATCCACTGCAAGCAAATTAACACACTTTTCCATGCTCTCTGCAATCAATAAATTAATTTAATGAAGGATGTGATAATGTTCTATTTTCACTACAAACTAAAAAGAAAACCAATCAAGAGAGAATGTAGTCTATGCAAAAGCAAGCTTTAATCAAATCTAGAGCATTATAATAAATTAGAGATGGGAAATTAGATTCCTCGATTCTTAGAGACCTATCGATTCTTGATGCCTCGATTCATAAAAGATGTGAGCTCTTTAACACATTTTTAAAATTATTTACTCAATATATTTTTATAATAAACCTTATAAAAGTATTAATCGAATTCAAAAATCTAAAAATTGATGTTTTGCTTCAATTTGTAAATATGTTTCCCAATGCATTCCAGAAACAAAAACAAACCTCTATATTAACAAATGCCAATCCTGTGTTAAGAAATATATTACAATAGCTTTACCAATGTACTTTCACATCGTAAATAATAATATAGGTGAAGTTTATTTTAAAGTTTTAAAGCCAAAATTAAAATCATAAAGACAAAAATGTTTCAAAAGTCTAATTAATTTTTTTAAATTAATTTTATATTTTAGGCCTATTCTAGTAAGAATGGAGTATCAAGGTAAAAATTTAAGAATCTGAATCTAGAATCTAAATAAAAAAAAACTGGTATCATCCCATCTCTATGATAAAAATATGGTAATTTATTTGAAAATACACATCACCAGTCAGTTTACAGATCAAAAATTTTGGGAACTTTAGCCAACCTATTAATTTTATGAAGATAATAAATATGCACAATTTTAATTAAAATTTATCAAATGAATAAATGTATTTTTTAGATAAGGCAGAAATACACCAATAACTTTGATTAGAAAAATATCTAAATTGATCTTGAAAAAATAGTTTGACTTAACTCTCACACCCTCTTAACTGGTTCCAGATATGTTCTTTGATACATCCATACTATTATTAAGAGATGTCTTCCGAGGGTGTGTCTAGGATTGTTGCCAGGGTAAGCAGAGCTTGTTAAATTATACCTGTGACATGTTCACACCCACTTCCATTTAGTTTATCATACATAAGACTATGCAATACATACTGCACATAGAAAACACATTTCTGTCGATACATAACTTGTGGGTAGAGAGGGACATGCAAAATTCACATTTGCGATAAAACGAATTTTTACACGAATTCTCCCGTTTTCACACGAATGACACGAATTTAAACTTTTTTCTTTCTAAATAAACACAATTTCTTTGTAATTTGGCAAATACCACATAATGCAATATAATTTTCAACACTGTAACACTGGAGATAGCACTATACTAAGGCTGCCGTGTATACGAATAGTATCAGTTTTTACTTATTTTATAGGTATAAAATGGATCACAGGAAAAATGAGTTTTCAGGATATTTAAGCTTATTTTATCTGAGGTTAGCATTAAAAATCACGATTTCTACTTTTACACATAATGATACCCAAATTTCAATAGCTTGATTCTTTGTTTACAGCCTTTAAAAGATTTCACGCCAGGTCATGCTTGGCAAAATTATATCTTTTTAATTTTTATTCCCTTCTCCTTATTTGATAGTAGTTTAGTCTTCTATGACGACATGTTTCAGTGTTATTATTATACAGTTTAAAACTAAGTTGATAATCGATTATTTCGATATTGTTATTTGTAAGACTCAAAGGTAATGATATTGATCTATTGAGTTTGATATTACTAAATGTTAAATGTTTTGTGCGAATTTATATTGATTTTTCTCTTAATATATTAATAATTAGTTAAATACACAATATGAACGAAAAATTCAGACATTTTTATTCCAGTTTTTTTTAACAAATACTAATTCAACTTGTATAATATAAATAATAACATCGCTTCCAGCTTATAACATCATCGCTTTTTGAGAAAAATAACACCACTTTTCCCCTAAAAATAACCTCACCTTTGGCGTGTCTCTACTAATGGGTGATGGATGAGATCATGGGTACTTTAAATTAACTCAGTTTACCCTGAAAACACACATGCCATGCATGTCTTCTATCTATTCACACGGCCTTAGTTACTTATCATTCATAAGTAGCCTATGGTAAACTAAACTACATAAGCTGTAATACTTTGAAAACTTAAATATATTTTATATTTAATGTGTTTTCAGAACAGGCATCTCTCAAAATAAATATTTGGGACTGGACTAAAATATCAGTTTTTGTTGTTTTTGTGATGAATGTTGCTATCCTTTTCTATTTATTTAAGCAAATATTTTAACTAGGATGAGCTGTGGTTTTAACTCATATTTAGGCCTAAATTTGTCTTCCCCAAAGGTTCTAATTCTTAGGCTTCTGGCTCGAAAATTCATGCTCTTTATGAATATTTATAACAACACTTTTTGCTTTCTCCCAAGACTCTTTTAAGACATAGTATTTACTAAACATGACTAGAAGAACATTGATAAACTGTGGAGTGATTAGTCATAAAAATATAATGCATACCCACATGTAGCCAAATACAGTGAGCTTTAAAATAAAAAAAAACAAGCTTTCTGAATGAAATCTTACTATCTGCTATGTAAAAGGTAACTGAAAATTTCAACTCTGCACTCTTCTAATCATAGGGATAAACCTACCGTCTCTTGGTAGAAAATGAGAAATAGATTGTTTTCAAAAGGTTAACATTAGCTTATCACAAGGTAGCAGTTTCTGAATGAATTATTCTAATATAATGCTGCTCTTCCCAACATGTATGCATGTCAAATAAGTACATGTTTCTTCGACAATCCAAATTAATACATCCATTATGAGGGTTGTGGCACTATGCAATCCTCCAATTTTTGCAGTCTTTTGTGACAAACTTTTATATCTTAATCCAGTCCTGGATTATAATACACAAAATATTTTCACTAAAATAGGCAAAACTTACAAAATAATGGAGGGTTCTCACAGAGTTAAAAGCGAGACTTTACTAGCACATTCCTCTGTATCACATGTACATGCCTGAAATGGTCCCATAAACTATAAGTAGTTCCACTCTCTTAATTCCCTATGTCATAACTTTAGCTGCCAATAACACACATATGTAGGCCAACGATGATGGTTATACAAGATAATTAGTTAAATATCAATCTTAACACAACAATGTGAATTGGGTAAGTAAATTGAGAGAGAATCTTCCACAATACACATGTAGTATTGTTGGATTATCCGTTCTAAGAGAAGAAAGTGGACTGGGTTTTCTGGTCTCTTAATCTTTTATTTTTTGTTCCACGAGTCAACTGGTAAATATTGCCTTTGTTAAATGTAAATTGTTCATTTGATGATCTCATCAGTACATATATAAGACCTCTCAAGAAATGCTAACCATTAGCAAGTAACAACAAGAGTAGTCTTGTCTGTGCTGTGAACTAAGAGAGACTCGCACATTTCTGTGTGGTTCTCCCCTAACAGATTTATTGTTTGCTTGGGATGTGACTTAGTTAGGATAGTAATTTAAGATGGGGATTCTAACCATATGCAATGAATAATCTAACACGACCAGAGAACGTCTATATATTATGGATTGTAGCATCAACAGTATGTATTTATGTTCCTTCCAACAGTCCTCTTAAATATGCAGAGGAAATGGGCAAACACAGATGTTAAAATGGATGCTAGTGCAGAAAAGTTTCTTAAAAGGTTATGCTGGCATTTTAATTAAGAATTAATATTTGAAGAAGCTAATAAAATTTGAAGCAAAAGTTAGCTCTCTGAAAATATGATGAATTTGGTCAACATAAAACATGAGATATAATTATTTATTACCAACAATTAAATATTTCCAATTTTAGTTTTTTAAGATAAGCTTGCTTTTTGAGGGAGATAGACATCGAGTGAAGTTCAACTTAAACTTCTATTTTTCACTCCCATTATCTCAAAAAATTTGTTATGAATCCTCGAGGACCTTAGAAATATGTGATGCATGATCAAAACACCATTTAAAAATTAGTGTTTATTATTTTAGTCACATTACTATTGCCATTTCCATGAATGCATAGCATGAAAAGGAATGGGGACTTCGATTGTGGTATATGTCATGTGATCCTTCACCTTTACGACATAAAAACACACATTCTTTTACCTTTTTCCAGTATGAAAGATAGTTCATAGTTGGCCCCTTCTGAGGCAATAGCATAGTAGATATAACTCTACATAAAGACACTACTAATCTTGACTTGCTTCATGCTCGTCACAGTTCAATATTACACAAGCTGCAGAACTTGCACAGATTTGTTTCAAAGTACTATATTATACTCCATTGAAGAACACTGAATATATCGGTGGTATATCGGTTCAAATATTCATGTCTATAACTGTTGAAACACTCACTAACAGTCAACATATTACTTAATCTTTACAAAGACTATCGTGTAGTTTACCATTACAACATAAACATCAAACATTTATTGTTTTAAAAACAAAATGCATGTAATATAAGTTCGATTTTCCAGTCTCAAGTCAAACAGTCTAATTTTATCTCAATCAAGTGCCATATTTATATTTCACTAAACAGCTTGAGGCAGTTTCATGCCAACAATTTCATTTTGGCTGAATTTTTTTGAGCATTGAATACCATTGAGGTAATCTTACTTAGATCAGTCGTTAACTTGAGATTTTATTACTAATGTGTCAATTTACTTGTTGCCGAATCATCATTGGTTGCTTCGTCTGCATAGGAATGAACAAGTGCGCTTCCTATAACAAAAACAAACATAATTAATATTTATCCACAACAAGCTCTACAATAATTAAAAATAAAAGTTGAGACTTAAAAAAAGTTATCTAGAACAATAATTTATAAATTAATTTTTCATTTAAACTGTTAATAAAGTGGTAGCTGTATTAAGTGAAATTACCAAACACAAAAATGTTTGATATAAATATAATTTGTGAAGAAACACTACATTACATAACCACTTCATTTAATTTGTTTGGCAGTTTGGCAGATGTTAACCTACATTTTATTCTTTTATTTTTCAACATATCTGGACTAAGAACGTTTCGTACTACACTGTGTTGTATCTCATATTTTTTTGTATTAATATTTTAATGTGTCAACTTATGTTTTAGACTTTTTGATAACTTGTTTGAGATTTATATTTTAGTTGATGCATTATAGTTTTATATAAATGTTCATATCTTACACTATGTTTCGTCACTAAAATTATATTTAAATCATACATTTTTGTGTTTGGTAATTTCACTTAATACATCTACCACTTTATTAACTGTTTAATTTATAAATTAATTTTTCATCTATTGTTCTAGATCAACTTTTCTAAGTCTTAACTTTTATTATAACCACTCCTTACTTTCAACCATTTATTAGAATGCTTTCTAAAATGTTCTACAGTAATTAACAGACCAGAGAGTGAATTGCTGTACCATATATTATTATAAAATTTCCCCGTGGCTTCACATTTGTTAATTTTTAGTAGAAAGTGTGTTGGTTTAGAGGATTTGGGTTCTCACAATTTAGTGCACTGAATTTGATCAATTTAATTTTTGCTAACAAATTAAGAAAAGTTTACATGAATGTGATGAAAAAAAATTATGGTTTATTTTCTTACACTTAAAAAAAATCATTAGTGTCTCATTTAAACTCTGGCATGTTTTAAACACTAAATTCTTTTGGACAAAGATTATGATATTATAATACTTATTTTTCACAATGATGAGCTAGTTGGACTACTAGCTATTCAACATGGCCTGATGGGCAATAATTGCAATAAGTATTCTTTTGAAACTTGACATTTTAGATATTAGTAACCCAAGCAAATAGACTACTAATAAAAGCTTTCTTAGCCATTGATTACTTTTTTTTAAAACAAAACACCAGGCTGGTAAACTTTTAAAACCGTTTATGACTTGACAAAATATAGGGTTGCCATTATGTTATTACTAACAAATTCCCGGTGTTTTCAAGAAGGAATTTACCATTATTCCAGGCAGCTATGATTGAAGATAAGAGTAATAAAATTTAATTTTTCATTAAACTGACTAGTGTGAAGTCATGTAACGTGTTTAAAACAGGATTATTCAAACTTGATGGGGAAATACATTAATACATTCAGTGTGTGTGTAAGTAATTCTTCAGTTCACTTTTTCGTCCATACAAAGAACTAATTAAGCTTTTAGTTAAATGTCCTAAATTAACAAATATTCCAGTATTTTTACTAGATTTTTCAAAATTTTGAGTGTTCCAGGGTTTTTTCAGATACAAAAAAGTAGGTTTTCTGATATGTGGAAACCCTGTAAATAGTAATGCATAAAAAATTAAAATTTTATGAGGAAAAATGTAAAATGAAACAGTTGATAATTATGTTATTTGATTGTCTTGGTCAATCAAAACAAGTGCATAGTTTTGACACACTAGCCACAATTAATTTCTTATGTTGAAAAAAAATACTGACATTAAAAAATACACACAGACTAAAATACATATAAACATATCACACACAAATTCGACTCACCATAAAACTAGGTAGATTTAAAACAGATTTAAGGCAATGTTTAAAAGCAGTAGTTGTAGTTGGTTAGTGCTGAGGTGGACACACAAAAAAACAATAAAATGGTTAATTAAATTACTCTAAGAATATTAGGCAACAATACAGTCATCACTTATCTTCAAGTAGAGTGTATAAACTATCTGTTGTAGTGAAAGCTTGTTTTTAATATGTTTTTTTGTGTGTATTATCTCAACAACTTCTACTATAGCACTAGGCCTACCCAGTTAAGCTGCTGGTTATCCTTATTTTTGGCCCAGACCTGATATTTATTCAAAATCTTTATAATTTTTAAAATAAGTGCCAAGCATTCAGAAAACACAAAATAGCAGCCAAGAATGGAAATAAATAGTAATGTGAAAGGGAACTTTATAGGACTAGGCGCCACACAGACACATGAGGTGCATGTATCACTGATCTCAATTAGGGATGGACATAAAGCAAAAAAATATAATGTTTACATCAATGTCCCCATCAATAACTAAACAATGCTGAAAAAATAACATTTATATGCAAATTATTTATGTTATACAACTAAAAATATTAATGTTTTTATAGTAAAAACACTTGATTTTTTCAAACCCCTTGAATATATTACAAATTCACTTAAATTAAATGAATAAGTCAAACTTCAATATAAATCTTATAAAAACTATTCATAAATACACACCAGTAATAAAAAATATTTTTAAAATAAACATATTCATATGTTGGTGTCTAGGACATTGCTACAAAGCATCGCTTCTTGATAATAATCTACCAAAAAACATTTTTTATCAAACACTGAACCTTCAACATTGATGTTTTGAAAAAACATATTTTTAATGTCCATCCCTAATCTTTATAGCCACATTTAAAGTCAGTCCATCCTAGTGAGTGTGTGACAAAACGATGTCATGTTGTGAAGTTTAGACCATGAAAAGTTTGCAAGACAGGTTACTTAAGTATTAAAGGTGTTAATCTTTGTGGTTCTTCAAGTCTGTTGCTGTTCTTTAGGCATATTTTTAGAGGGGTGGCAAGGATTGGGGGGAGGGGGGGGTCACGTCTACTCCAATTATCTGCTCTGATAGAACACTTATTAACATGCTGAATCTGGGAAAAAAACTGTACTCTAGGTAAATAAGTTAAAAGCATGGTGGCTACAAGCAGGAAAAAAACCCTGGAAAAGTCAGGGAAAATGTTAGACAGTTGAATTGAAAATACAGAAATCTCAGGGAATTTAAATACTTTTTTATCTATTTTTTTAAAATTAATTTTGTATAAAAATACTGGGCACAAACCTGGTTATTTCTGTTCTCTCCAATAAATAAGAGCTAGCAACACCAACGTGTTGTCTCTTTATCCTACATTCATTTCTTATCAACTATTCAGTACTTTTACTGACTATTTACTTTTGTACAGAAGTAATTTTCTTTGCTTTAAGTAATAATATAATGTGCTCAATTTTCTCTTATACTTTTGGTGATGGTATTAGTTATTTTAGTTTAAATTATATTAAAATACGTTTATATTTTGCATTTTACATAACTATAATGTTGTGATGTGTAGAATGTGCTTATACAGCAGGGCCCCCATATCTGTGGGTGATACGTTCCCAGATCTACCGCGGTTATGTGAAACCACGGATAATACCAAACTATTATATATTGTAATATTCATGTAACGTACATAAATATGGCAAATTTTAATTGATAAACAGTGCGAAAGCTAGAAGCAGACTGGCGTCAAGTTCTGCCGGAAAAAGTGGGTACTGGAACAAAGAATGATGAGTCAAGTAATGTACAGTACATAGTTGCGTCTGTGCTGTTAGTATGGCCGGTTCACACTTGACACGTGGTTTGAAACTTTTAAACAAATTTTTTCTTTAATTCAAAATAAATAAATTGGACTGTGGTAAACCGCTGATAACGGAAACCGCGAATAGTGAATCAGCGGAACTCGCTTTGGTGGTGTAGTTAGCTAACGTGCTAGTGCTGCCGAGGATGGTGAGATTGAGATTCAAATCTCGCTTGGGTGAACTGGGGTGGTTTTTCCTAAATAGTTTTTCACTCTCCCTCCATGCAAATGTGGGTTCACTCCCTCTATATTAAACCTTCCCAATTCCTAACCCATTAGCATAATTAATATTGGAGCGTATAACCCGAACGGGTAGTAAGACACGATGCTAAGTAGGA
>CABFWO010000299.1:341220-352226 GCA_902155825.1 Timema genevievae | reverse complement strand
TACGCACTTACGCTAATGTGTAATGGTAGGGTGATTGTGAGATGAAATGGAGGACCTACAGTTTAACGTGGAATCCGAACCACGGTGGAGGCCTGGCATTCCTCACATTCACAAGTTGTGATTAATACACGTCTTGTCAGAGGTGAAGGAAGGGTTTGGCAATCAGATAAATCTGTGCCGGGACCTGGGATTGAACCCCGGACCTCAGCACAGAAGTCTGACACTTTACCCCTAGACCGCCAGGTCACCATAAAATATTAAAGATGGTGGTTATTTCCTGGACTGATGGTATATTAGTGAAATTACATTAGGAGTATCTTGACAACAGATTTCCGAGCTCAGTATTTGGAGTTTTTAAATAAAGAGATCTTCTGAAATAATATGCAGATTGGTCACTACTGCCAATAATTTAGGATGCTGTTTGAGTAAAAGAAAAAATGTGACTCAAGAGATTTTACCTTTCTATTGATATATTTGTACACTCAGCAATAATCCGCTGATTCTGATAGAACAGTACCTCTCAAAATATCTTACATTCGTCAATGAAACTTAAATAAGGAATTCCTCAAATACATTTATTTATTTCCATAATATTTCCTGTTTTAGTCATCTATGCCTTGTTAATTATCTTCCTGTAATATGGGCCTAAAAATTTGTCTACGTTATATTTTCTCTTTTAGAAAGTTGGGTTGCATGTTTTACCCTCCTTCATGAGACCATACTGAGGGGAAAACAGGGATATGGGGATGTTTTGAGGGTTCAACACCTCACTTTTTACATCCTCAAAATAGTCCTATAATTTATTTTTGTATTCGTCTTCATTAACTGGTAATAGCTTACTAAAGTATAATAAAATTTACAACCATTCAAGAAGGAATGTACTTTACATTTCTTGTTGTGGGGTTAGGGGACTGCCCCACAAACCACTGAAGATAAATTCTTAAAGACTACACTTTTTCTTTATCCAAAGTATTTTTATTTCTTTTATGTTAGAAACATAACCACATACAGGTTGCACGAGCTAAAGAAGTAGCAAATATGATGGTTTTAACTTTGAAAACTTAACTTTAGAACAATATTAACAACTTATTTAAAGTTAGTTATATTTAATATCTGTACTTCACCATATAATCGTCACACCCTGTTTTCTCATTCAAAAAATTGGTCTATAAGATGTCACCACATAATTATCGCATGGGATATAGTCCTGTTCATCATGTCAATTTAAGAGGTAAAAGGAAGCACGCTACTTCCTACTCTCTTCCTCATTTCCATGCACCACTAAAGATCTATAACTGTTGAACTTTAGTATTAACGCACACTGCAAGCCTAGAATTCTTTTCACAGCGCATGCATAGTGTCAGTAGGTATATTTCCAAAAGCCAATTTGCGTGGTTTGTAGCAAGGTGAGTGGGCAGGCAGGCTTATTAAGTCTCATAATATGGTTGGCCTCCTGTCTTTTAGTGTAAGCTAAACTAGTGATTGCCTGCTAGCAATACTTTTTTTAATTTTCACATAATGGTCGTACCCTACTTTTTTCCATAAAAATTAGGCATAAAATATGTGACAATCATGCGGTGAAATACGGTAGTATTTGGTGAAATGCATAGATAACTTTGCACTGTATATTTATTAAACAAGATGCTTAGTTTAATGAAACACTGACATCTAAGCAATCTTACAGTGATACATTCGCTTGACAGCAGTCCCCCGATATCACTTATATTTACAATTGGGAATCCAATTTCCACCATAACCAACAAAAACCCTCCACCAACTACACCCATGGATGTGTTCAGACTGACCTAGAGATGAGTCACTATCCAAACTTTAGAGCCTAGCTCTTTTTCCACAGCTGTAAAGAAAACAAGCCACATGTAACAAGAGCAAGCATCCCATGCCTTAACCAACAACTGTCGCTGGTTCACAGTCTAGCCAGGGGACATTCAATATTGTAAATTATATAGCCCTAGAAGTGGTGCTAAAGAAGGTATAAGACACTCTTGGTGCTTAAATAAAGAACATCTATCAAGGTGTCTGACGATTATGTAAACCATTTTTCATGACTTTTTTTTATGAGCTATACATAAATATTCCCAAATAAAAAGACAAAAGAATGCCCACCCACATCCTTTACATGATATCAAGCCCACTTTCAACCACCAACATTGATTGAAATTCATTAACATTTGGCATTATAGAAATTATCTTATGTAATTTATTAATTATGAAATTAATCTAAGTTTCAAAAGCTTGCATTAATACTTCCCTATGAATAACTGTATAATTTTTCCTTAAATTAATAACTCAAGGAGCCAAGAGTGTAAATAAAACAAGTGTAATATTTTTTTCACAACATTGTGGCAACATGAGTTTCCTGTTTTCAAATAATGGGCTTCCTATAAAAATATAATTTTACTATTGTTGTCCTTGCTTGCATTCTTTGTTACTCATTTTAATTTCAGTCGTTTTTTTTTTTTTTTTAATGTTCATTTCTGAACCATGTTGAAGATTTAAGCTAATTTTGAGTAAGGCATGGACCAAATTCTATACTTACCTGCACGATAAACTTGACTCATAAAAATTCAAGACCTAAAAGATAATTTAGTGTTTTTTTTTTTGCGACTTTAAGACTAGTTAGTAGTCATCACACTTATTTAACTTTTAAATGTATTTTTAGTTATTTTGGCATCAAAATTTACAGTAAAAAAATACTTTCATCTGAACGTTGCCCAGCTAGACTATTTCAATGTTAACATCAGCATGTATTATTATTTTAGTGATTATTTAACATCGATACAAACAAAATATAGTAAGAACATAGTAAGCTGGGTGGTATGTGCCAGTTATTTAAGTTACTAATATAACTGTGATATAAAGGTATATGATCTGCAGCTGTCACTTTTGACAGATAATATTGATATGCCATTTGTTTACTGTAAACAAATATTTTATTTTGTAAAAGAAAAAACTTTATATATAGATGGTAAAAACTGGCTATTGAGTTTACTTTCTTATCAGAGGCTAAATAAAAAAAAAACACGCTTGAGCCTGAGCTAAAAGTGAATGAAGGACTAACATGAATCTTTTTAAGTTCTGGCTATTTAAAAAAATATATACAAAGGCAACAATTGAATTTCCCAAAAAGGTAAATTTTATTACTCAAGTAATAGTTACTAAATTCTAATCATGCTTTAAGATAGAGGGAAGGATAGAGTAAGATGGAGGCATTTCACTAAACTTTCCCGGCCATAGACTGTAAAGAGTTGATGATGAACTAATATAAATACAAGCTTTCCTAATTTAGTAATAATAATAAAAGAAGAATGTCAATGAATATTACCAAAGCTCTTCCACATTTTTTTATATGAAAAATGTAGATTACTGGGGAGTTTAAGGAGAACTAAAAAAAATGCATTAGTCTATATTTTAGATATTATTGATAAATCACTTATTATAAAAATGTATGCTTAAATTTATTTTGAAATTGTTATTTTAAAAAATAAAAAAAAATTATGTGTTTAGCGAAGGCTAGAGAGAACATGTAAAATCAAACAAATTGCTTATAAGACTGACACAGCTAAGCCACAACACTCAGTTTAGGAGGAGAAAACAAAAGTATGATATTAGTTTGAGATAAGGACCAGCTGGTTTGTATATTTATCTTAATATGATAAGTTGTCAGAAACACCCAGCTCTGCAAAATCTGCTAATTACAGCATAGTGACTCATTTCATTAATTAACTCAGCAGTTTGTCAATATAAAAGTTTAATACTTAACTCTCACAAATACATGCTATTTTGCAAAATTAATATATTTATTTTCCAATACAACAAACTTCTGATAAAGTAGTTAGAGAGTAAAGAAAATATGTTTCACGATCTTACTAGGAAAACAAAATTAATATGATATTAATAAGAAAAAAGTTTTATTTTTGATTTTATTATATGAGTATACTAATAAATTAAGACCCTCCAATATTATATTAAGAGTTAAAACACAGAAAGCATTTCCTTAATGGCTTGGATTATTTTTCTAACTATAGAGTGTGAGATCTTAAACAATAATGCATAGTAATCAGAAGCAATACAAATTCCAGGATTTAATTTTATCAAACATAAGGCCCAATAGCTCAAATTGAATTCAAAAGATTATAATTGAGATTACTGTATTAAAAAAAGATTAATTAGTAAAATAAAAAAGTTAGAAAGAGGAATTTCAAGCCTACTTTCTCTTGAGAGGGTTTTCTCCTCTTATTTCTATTCGTCAGTTTAGAATTTTATAAGAAATAGGCTCAAATTCTTTAAAGTTTTCTAAGTATCCTTCTTCTCTTTTTGATAAAGGAAATAATGTAAAAATATACAAACTTAATTGGGTTTAAATGTGTATGTGACCTTCTGTTATAAAAGAAAGCAAGAAAGAAAGATGTAACATTATGTGTATTAGATTATTTCAACATTTTTAACTCTTTCACTCAATATTCACGTAATTTGTATATCTTTAATTATTTTTATCAACTTCAATCATTTGTACAGTAAAATCATTGAGGACATTCATGGATTTGAAAAAGAAAAAAAAGGATTCAAAATTAAAATATAGATTTTTCAAATTTATAGTCCAAATTTATTTTTTCAAAGCTATTATGGTTCAAACAAACATAGCTATAGTAAAAACCAAAACCTAATACATTATTTTACCATTTAATGTGAACAAAATCAAAATGGAAGAGAAGAAAAGTCATACCCCTGAGAGAAAAGTTACACACACATACTTGGCATATTTTCTAAGATTCAGAGATTCATAGATAAAATAAAGATTCAAATTAGACCCATATTTAGTTCTTATATTTTTCTCAGTTTGGTAAGGAATGTCAGTGATAAACTAAGCTATAGTTCTTGATTCATGTTCTCTCCAATAGGCAAGATTACACTAAACAATGTTCTCTAAGAATGCAAGATAGTCAGGGCCAAACCACTTTAAACCAAAATTTCAGTTTAGGTAATATATTTTGATGGCTCCTGCATGGAAAAAGGGTTCCGAAATCGAATATGATGAGTATAAGTTTCATACCCTTGAGTGTTTTTAGATATGACATAAATATGGTGGTTCTATAATACATACCCGTTATTATGATGATCAGTTTACACTAAATATTTCCATGTTTAGTATCAAATGAAAGCTCTAAACACCTGAATTTCATCAAACAACATAGCTTCCATTCTTTCCTCCTCGAATTTTCTTGCTACTTTGTTCATGACCATTTCCATTTCCATTACAAATAGTAATGGTGAAAGGGCACTCTCCTGCTTCACTCAATTTTTTTTATTTGGAACTACTCCGTCCTACTCTCCAACTTAAGTCAACTCCTGTTATCCTCATACATGCTTTTCACTCATTACAACTCCTCTTACCACTTCGGCCTCCATCGTTTTCCAAACTTTATTTCTATCCACGCTATCATATGCCTTCTCCACATCCATAAAAACTATTACTCAGTCTTTCCCAAATTAACACCAACCTTCTTTTCATCAGCTATCATATGACAAAAATCAAGTCCAATGTAGACCTATGTACCCTAAATCCGTACTGTTCCTCTCCACCTTCCTTTCATTTTATTTCTTATTCTCTTTGACAGTATCTTATTATATATTTTTGTAAAATGGCACATCAGCATTATCCCCCCATAATTTGTATACCTCTTCCTGTTTCCTTTCTGAGAAATAGGTATTATAACTTTTTCTGATGAACATCCTATTAACACACATACATTAAATAACCAAGATTTTTTAACGTGATATCTAAGAAATTCAAGGTTATGAACCTTATACCCATCATATTCGGTTTCAGCACCCTTATTCCATGTAGGAACCATCTAATTATTTTATATGTACAGAAATTTTGGGTTACGGTGGAAAAGCTCCTTAGGGCCCCAGCCTAATACAGTCTTATCTCTCATTCGCCAAAACAATAAATAAACAAATTAATTCAATAAGTCTAAATCAAGGTTCTTGAATACAAAATTAAAAATACAATATTTAATTTTAATGTGTTAAATTTATCCTACCAATAATCTAAGGAACTTAGAAAAGCATAAAAAAATTAATTAATCATTGCACTATTCCCAAACTACATCAAGCAAGCCTGTACATTAGTTTTGAGTAAATTTCTTCTAAACAGTAGAGATAGGTCCTTAAAATTGTTCAGGATGTTCAAATTTAAAGAGTTAAAAAAAAAGTTTCAAGATATTTATATATATATTAAATCAATACTTTTTTAGAATAACTATTTTTACCAGTGATTTAGCTATGATGCTATTTTTTTTAAAAGAACTAAGGAATTAATGTAAATAAAATCAAAATGATTAAAAAAATAAATCATACCAATGTGAAAAAGTAAACTGCTGATACTATGCATATTTTTAATATTCACAATCAAGTAAAAGAGGACCCATCTCTACTATAGAGTGATATAACTCACAAGTTAAACTCTTTACCATAAAGTAAAGTTTTTAAAGATAATTTCACAACTTAAGCTTTGCAATCAAATAATGCAATATAAAATAATACAGAAATTTCTTGGACATACTTTATTAAAACAAGTTTCAACCATTTCAATAGTGCAAATAAACAAAATGAAAGAGATAGAAGCAAAAAGTATAATCTTTTCAATGCAATAGACAGCCCAAAATAATATAAAATAGCAAAAGTGTATGCTTACGATTGTTTGCCAAATCCACTGTAGCTTTGTCCTTTACAACATACTTGGCTGCAGCGAGGAAAAATGCCCCGCCTATGACTTCAACAATGCAGGTCATGAAAAGTGCATATTGAAGACTTCTGAACTCAACATCCCAATTCCGCGAGCTTGTAGTCACCGTACTATTGAGTGCAGCTGCAATTACTGAGGTAGAATTCAAACTTGAAGTTGCAACCACTGAATCAGCATAATGTGCCTTGATACTTTCGGAAATCTAAAAGAAAAATGAGAAACTTATTTCTTACTTGAAATAAAAGTTGATATTTTGATAAATCTCTACAACAAAAAACATATTATGTCAGTAAAAAAAAGAGTAATTTACATGATGCAATTTACCAGTAATATGGTTTATCTATAATTAAAAATGTCAAGTACTTACCACACCAACCAGATACGGACTGCCAGCATCTCCGAAGGCATGAGAAACAAGGATCTGAAATGCCTGCGCTGTTGAACGTCTCGGTGGAACCACCACATACTGGAAACAAAATGCTAAACTAGTATGACATTTTTTTAAAGTTTGCAAATGATGTGTATTAAAAAATTTAGCAACTTAGAGTGAGAAAAATAAACTGCTATATTCTTTACAAACTTATAAGAAATATATGTAATTTTAAAAAGTCTCTGCAAGAGTTTTTCTATATATTTTGTTCTGTATGTAAATATTTTTAATAAAACATTGTTTTTCTTCCAAGTTGCTGATCAATAATTATAATAACAAATAATTGCCGAGTGATTAGAAAGTCAGATTTAGTACACCTCAAGCAGAGCACTACACTAAATACAAGACAGCACCTACCTAAACTGGAATGTAATAGGCCAGTTATGCATAAGAATCTGACCATTACATTCTGATCTAAATAGGTGCCATTCTGTATTTAGTGTAGCGTCATACTTTAAGCGTTTTGAGTCTGATTATATAAATGGCCCATATACACAATATTAATGATTCAGTGATAACATTAAACAAAAATATTTTAAAACTAAAATACAGATAATTCACAAGCCATTTTAAGAAAATTATACAATTTTGTTTGTTACAAGAAAACATTTATTCTAGAGTGCTCAGTACAAAGAAAAAGGTTACTTAAAAGCTAAAGTTAAGAACTTTGAAAGGAAGAAGGAAGATAAGGCTCACTGAAACCAAAGCAAAAAGAAAGACCAGAGTAGAGATTCATATCATGTTCACAGAAATGTTTGTAACACCAACTAGAAACAGCACAATATAAACATATTATGTGGATGGATGAACAAAAATGTATGCTATTTTAGAATTATAATCAGTGTAGCCAAAGATATTGCCATACTTCACCACATAATCGTCACACCTCGTATTTTCAGTCCAAAAATTGGTTTATAAAATTTCATCATTGTTTCTTACAAGAAAGTAGGTGTTCTAGAGTGGAGACAAAGCTGAACATACCTCAACTCACCATGAGTAAACAAAGTAAATTGCATGGAAGTTTTGTGATGCCTCAGAGCTCACCATGGGACCACGTTTATATGTTCCTTTATTGGTTCGGTTAGTGTCTAGAGTCATGGTAAGTTCTGTGCACTTTCCGGTTTACAGAATATAAAACACTACAAGATCAAAGTTTCAAGTTTTCAAGTTCCTAGTGTTAAATAAGCTTAATGTTGCTTTAAAAACAGGTTTAATGGTTTATCGCAGTGTCTCTCATTCACTATTTAATGAGGGAAAGAGTAACTTTATAGAGAACATAACATTTTAAAGAGATAAATAATTAATTTATACAAGAAATAAAAGTTAAATTGGTATTAATTGTATTTCTGTTTCATTGTATATCATATCCAAATAGTTTTTTTCTGTTTTCCCAAAGAAATAATTTTATTGATGATAAAATTTAACTTAACAAAAATTCAAGATAGTGAAAATACCTCTAGATAGTTACTAAAATGCTGCTTACTTAAAGGCATCAGGTAAATAAACAGACTTGAACTCTTTGTGTGAAGCACAACAACAAATCAGTGAAAGAAGTTTGGCTTAGTGTGTTTAGTTTTATCTTGAAAATACCTTCATTTACTAACAGAATCAAAGGTCAGGTCCTTGTTATATCCAAACACTTCCACAGTACAGTTTTGAAGAAGAAAAGAATGGCAAAGCACAAAAGAAAGCACAACAGAAGACATCACCACTCAATGGAAGCAGTCCGAGTTCTCAAACAGTAAATCGTTAACACATGTTCCTACTGTGCTTACCAAGGACATGTCTGATACTACAGCCCAAGTCCAATTCAATGAGACTGATGCAAAGAATACGAAAACCATGCAAACGATGAAATTCCCACTGGCGTAAAAGGCTGCTCCCGTAAGACAAGGCACACTGAGCAGGAGACCGGCTCCACAGACGCAGGGGTCCATGTAGGGTAACCTTGGTCTCAGTAACGAACTGATGACTGCGCCAAACGGGACACCCACCACGCCTGCGATCATGGCTACCAGTCCAAACACTAGCGACACACTGCAACACGGGCCACATGGCATGCAGGGAGGTTAGAATGGGGGGGTCACTCGCATGAGACACTCACCAGGACCATGTCCGCCACAATGGACCAGTTGAGGTTGAGAACAAGCTCGCCCAAGAACATCAGCGTGTAGCAAATCTCCACCTGCGCTCTCGCCGTAAGCATGGCCACATAGAGAAGAGGTGTGCTGATAAGCATACCAGCGGCACACACCAGGGGGTCAACATTGGAGACACGGGAGCGCAATGTCTGAGCGATGAAAGAGCCCAGAGGTACACCTATTAACCCCGACACCATCGCGATGATGCCAAATTTATACGAGATGCTGTGAACAAACACGTACTGTAGACAAGCTAAATTGCTTGCCAACAAACAAAATTTTGAACTAACAACTACTACCACTTGTGTGTCAAAACTATATTTCTGACATAAAAAAAATAAATCTTAGTAAAATTTTATCTATGAAATTAATGCTAAGAAGCATGTTAAGAATAAAAGGATATGGTAAAACCATCTTCATTTAGAAACGGAAATTAATGTCATATGTAATGGCATCTAGTATCCCTCAATATTATTATCATCTAATTATCACTTTAATTAAATCTTAACAATACTGTTAAAAAATTAAAACCTAAAAAGTGCAAAAACTAGATAACATTAGTGGAGCCCAACCATTTATTACTTAAAATGTCCTAAAAAGATTGCAAAATCACATTTTTTTATAAACATTACTAAGGTGCACCAAGGTTTTTTAAAGATTTACTAAGCTAACAAACTTCAGACAAACGAAACTTATCAGTTGTTAAGATGCACTATCTAGGTCAGTTTAATTTCCATATTTTTAATTCCAGTCTTAAGAAAAACAACATATTTTTTATAGCCAACAGTGATATTATTTTACATATTGTGGTTTTTATTTAAATGTATCCATACGATTTTCCAAAAGTAAAAGCTACCGGCCTCAGTGGCTGAATGGTCTAAGGCTTCATTCACTTGTTCAAGTGGCCTGCAGAAGATGGGAATATCGGTGTTCAAATCCTGGTAAATTTAATTGAAGGTAGAAAAAAGATTTTGGCAGCAAAATTAGTACTAAAACTGTCAAGTAGTGTGATTTTTGAGTACATTTAATACCAAATCGAGCTTAGGAAAAAACATGTAGCCTAATCTTTGAATAAAGATTAATATTTTTACACTCCCGAGAAATGTCAAAATTCAAGCCCTTTTCCCACGTTATTTTTTTGATGCTTTGTATTCAAGCATAATTCCTGGTTTTTGCTGATAATATAACACCGTTTTTAAAATGAAAAAACACATCTCGGTGTTTTAAAATAGTAAGATATTACAAATAGTAAATATTTTATTAAATTCTATGAAAATCCCCTCGATGGGCACCAAATGTTGTATTTTAAAGATCCCACTGATGGGTCGTCAATTATAAAACTCTACGAAACTATGAATTATAATGTTAACATCTATCCCTTGCTAGCTCAGCTTCTCTTATCGACGCGATTATCATATGAAGAAATTCCCACTTATGCAATAAATATACTTTGATCACGTTTATGTTAATTTATTATTATTAAGTATTCCTTTATACATTATTACTATAACAATTTACAACTTCAGCTTGTACAATTGACCCGTCCCTACGTCAGTCACCATAACATAATACCCGCCTCGGTGGCGTAGTTGGCTAACGCGCTAGTCGTGTTGAGCTCGACCGCCGAGGACGGGGAGATCGAGGTTCGAATCTCGGTCGGGTGAAC
>CABFWO010000299.1:322764-341173 GCA_902155825.1 Timema genevievae | reverse complement strand
GGGGGGGTTTCCTAAATGGTTTTCCACTCTCCCTCCACGCAAATGCAGGTTCACTTCCTCTAAATTCAACCCTCCCAATTCATAATCCATTAGCGTAATTAGTACTTAAGCGTATAACCCGAACGGGTAGTAAGACGCGGTGCTAAATAATAATAATAATAATAATAATAACATAACATAACATATGTGGCGACAAGCAACGCACGTCTTGTCGCCACCCCAGTCACTGCGCGTCTCTTTTCTGGTGTAATAGTAGTTTCTCCTTTGTGTATTTTTCAAATTCTAATGACATCGACGATTGCACAAGAGTGGATTGACAATATTGACTTATCACATGAGAGTAGTTTTAATTCTGGCTTTCTGGATGGCTGGACAATGCAACCGCTCCATACTAAGGAAAAGGTGTATTTATCTTAGAACGAAAACTAAGTGCAAAATTAGCTCTTTCCGTTTTGGTTTCATCGTCCAACGCATCCAGTAAGCTCATTTAAAATAAAATAAATGTATTGCCTTCCAAACTGCCTGAAGGGCTTCAATATTCTAAAATGCAAGTGATTAATTAAATATAATATTATAAAATAAAGATAATTCCCGAATTTAAATATAAAATGCAAATAAAATATTAAAACTGCAGTCTCATCCTTCCTTTTCGAAACAACATAGGGGTTTACAAGTTGGGGCATTACAATTTTCTTATGAAATGTGATTCTTTGGTAGTTTATTTGAATTTAACCGTTTTGTTTGCTGTCTATAGTATTTTAATTGTATTATCAAAAACCATTATTCAGTCACTTTCTATTATATCATTATAGTTAACTAACAATGAAATGAAATATTTAAAAGGGCAGGTATGTGCTGAAATGGCCCATGATATCTATGACTAAGGGGGCTGCCTCAATAAGTGAGGAATTGACATGTAGAAGTCGCCAACACATTCAATTCTATGATGTGTTATTTCAGAATATGGTTCCACGCCAAAATAAAGTTGAAGGATCTCAACAGGGCTCTTTTTCCTTAACACCACTAGTTGAGTTTAATTAGTAGAAAAAATGTGTGAATATGTTAAATTAGCTTATTTTCAATGAGCTTTTAAACATATTTGCACAGCCATGAGAATAGGCTTGATGAAAAAGGTCTCTAGATTTAGCGTTCCTCACAAATACAATATTTTTTTAAAGGCTCACAATAGAATTTTTTATATATTTGAGAACTGATAGTGAGCTTTCCTCTTTACCTTGAGATAAAAAGTTTGTTTTCTTTCACCTCTTTATTATTGACATGACAAAATGTGGTTGTATGTGCAGGGCGAAAGGAATGAATTTATAAATAGTTCCAGAAAAGGACACAGAGCTGTTTGGCTTGATAGTGATTGAAACCTTCTCGATGACAGACAGCCACCTTATGTCAATTACTGTGTATGGGAAACATTAAAAATTGAAAACACCACAATAAGTAGGCTGCTTTAGCCATATAAAATTACTTATATGAATAAGCATAAACACATATAATGATTTGCCATTTTGTAGTAAAACAAAAAATGCATAAATTATGTAATTATGATTTTGGTTAGAATTAAATTTATTAACAAAATGCCACTATTATGATTAATTGTCAACTAAAATAGCCCTATTTCTAGAAACCCTAGATTATGGTAAATAAATCTTTGATATATTGTCTTAAAAAATAGCAAATTTTGATCTAAAGTTATCAAATAAAAATAAATTTAATCATAAAAAAGTTATAGATGACTTGAAAAATTGCAAATACCTCAATAGAAAAATATCGCTTCTGGCTGTTCCTAATTTTATCAAATGTATGAATAAAAATCAATTATTTTTATTTCTTTTCTTCATATTAGCCTTTTTTTTTGGCATTTAACCAGGCAGTATACCAAATAAAATTATAGGAGAATAAATAATCCCACATATATGTCATTAGTCTATAATATAATAAGTAGATATCAAAAATCATGGTTGTGGTAATATTTTCACTATTGCAATCTAACAATAACATTAAAAAAAATAGTTATGGGCCCTCAAATCTTTAAGAATATATGAGATCGAGGATTCGAGACTCAAATCCTTAGAATTTTTAAAAAAAATTTCTAGTGAAATTTGTATAAAGTAGGTATGCCAAACTTGTGGCCCAATTATATTAATGAATCATAAAAACTTAAATCAATTGTTGGATATGTGAAACACTTAAAATTAAAAATAACATGATTTTATAAATATTTTGGAATGTGATATTTGGGAATTTTGAAATAATTTATAGAATTTTGGCCTGTAAGGTTGGTGTACCCAATAAATACCAGTTTTTCAACAAGGATTAACTTCTCCCCAAAAAAGTTAAATTTGCAAATCAAATCTGTGCAATGTTTGGCAGCACACACATATTAACTCAGTTGTTTTCTCACATTAAATGAAACCAAATAGCCGAGAGATCTCAGTTAACACACACACACACACTTGTCAACAGTATTAAAAATTAGTACTTGGGCATAAGATTTAAAGCCCAAATTAACACTATTGTTGCCACATTTACATAGTTGCTACAAATAACAGGTTTCAAATTTTTGGTTAAAACTTTAGGATATGTTTTAGGTAGATGGATAAGTTTGACATGCCTGGTATTAACTGTCAACAGAAGTAAAAAATTATGTTTTAAATACTTTACCAAGTAAGGGTGCAGCCATAAACCCCATAGCACTTTTCCTTACTTTTTTTTTAATTTCCATCTCTCATGTAACACTAAGTAAACATTTTTAGCATGAATACCCCCCTCCTTACCCAAAACTTGTTTTACCTAACTTTTCACATTAAGGACCAGTTTCATAGTCAAACTTAGTGCATCTCAAGTGCGGCGCTATACTAAATACAGGATGGCACCTACCTAGAATAGAATGGAATGGGCCAGCTTCACATATGAAACTGGCCCATCCCATTTTGGTCTAGGTAGTTGTCATCCTACATTGAGTATAGTGCCGCACTTGAGATGCACTAAGTCTGACTATGAAACCGGCCCTAAGACTGAATGTAATTTTGTCATTATTTATATCGGGGAGCAAAAAGTGCTTAACTTACATTTTCAACGCCATATTGTTTTGGAAGTTATCTATAGTAAGATTAATTTTTCAACATTATAATTTAATCATAAGATCTGTGCTACTTAACACTGATGTACCCCCCTTCCCCCTCCCGTGCCTTATCCCCTTCACTTCAGTGGTATGTGGTTTATAAGAAGTACTTACACAGAAAACTTTACATTTTCCTCGCCTAGGTAAAGTACCTGGCCCTGCCAGATGAAGGTAGGTCCCCACCACGCCAGCGCGCCAGTCACAAACGCAACACATGTGAATCCAGCAGTTGTCAACATGAAGGTCTTACTACAAACAAACCATTCTTTGTTTTAAGTCAGATAATTTATTAGTAAAGATGACTATGGATATGTGCAATATTGTCAATGAGAGCTGTGCTGAACTGGAGTTTATCTTATTTGGAAAATAGTTTAAAGGTATTTGCCTTGTAAAATGATACATAAAAGTTATCCATTGAAATTTAAATATTTGGATGTACCATAGAATTCTGAGCTTTTTTTATATTGCAATTTTAACTAAATATTCTTTGGTATCCAAATGATCTAAGACGCAAATCGCGATATAGGCTGGGAGATCAGGGTTTGAACCTTGATTGGGTGTGCTGAGGGTGGGTTTTTTTCTTTTATGATTTCCCACTCTTTCTCCATGCAATTTCAAGTATAATTAATTTTAATTATACCTTCATCACTAAGATATTAACTATATATATATATATATATATAAAAACCTGAATGAGCAGCGAGATGTTGTCAAAAATAATAGTTAAAACAATTTGGTTGAAATGAAAGTGTTTCAATTAATAGTAAGTGTATAGCCCGAACTGGTAACAAGACACAGTGCTAAAAACAATAATAATATGAATATAATCTAAACAATTATATTTACAAGAAAGATTATTTTGAATTAGAAAATTATCGAGTAAGGTGGTGTGATATAAACTTTAATACAAGCTTATGAATTTCGAGTAACCTTCCTTTCTCTACCTCTCCAGCTTGATGAGGCTGTCTTTTGGCCATGAAATCTTGAAGCTTGTGTGTTCTATATTTTCAACAATTATAGGGGTAAGTTGGACTGCCCTCGCTCCCCTGGTTTCCCGATTCAAGTCAGAAATACTAACTGATTTACTAGTCCAGTAGTTACATAATATTTTGAATATGGGATGTGAACTTAATAATAAAACCCCAGAGTTATATTTTATAGTAGTGAACTGTGTTTGAATTAAGAGCTGTCCCTTACTTCCTGACTAACTGCTTGATGTCCTGTTTCCATGGGGTGGGTGCGAGGTTGGAGCCCTCACTCTCCCCTCGGACCGGGTCCTTCAACACCAGCAACACCAGCAACACTGCCACACACCCTACGATAGGAGTCACACGTAGACCCCACTGCCACTGGTTTGTGGCCCTTGCAGTCTCTGAGCCCACAATGTAGCCAAGACCGCTGAAAACAATAGATCGACTCTTAACAATGTGTAGTGAGCCAGCAGAGATCACGGAACTAGTCTAAGAGGCGTCTCCATCTTGGCCAGGGCAAGGACACACATCCACGAAATGCAGGAAATGGCAATGTGATGCAATCGAGGTGATCCTTTAGTCCAAGAACCTAAAGTGATTTGAATAATACTAAGGGCAGGTTGCACAAACAATCAGTGGCTTGATCAGAGACCAGAAGTAAGTTTATCTCATATCAATGTCTCAAACCTCATCTTCAGTTGCATCACCAACAATTAGAACGTGATTGTCAATCAGATCTCTAATCCAAGCTTACCAGCAAATTCTCGCCCATAAACCATTTGATTCTCAGCTCATCTTGTTAATGGAGAACATAAACTGTAGGTTTTAATAATTTAATTGGTTGTTGCATCTTTATTTAAGTGATGTTATGGCAAATGGTTGAGATCCAAAGTAGCTAAATGAAAGAAATTAACTTTTCATTAATCATAGAGAAATAAAATTTGAAATAAGGTTTACAGTGAGTGAATTTTATTGTGTAGACTTATTAATATCCCTCCAAATGTGTTTAAAACATTTTTCTTAGGGTGCCTAGGGTGCTGGAGGTAAAACGTTTATATAGATAACCTACTTTAAGTATGAATTTAAATTATATCAGAATAAAATTTTCCAAATACAGCGTTTTTAACAGTGTTGCCATGTTTGTTTTACTTAATTATTTGATCAAATCTATGGTCAGGTGATCTCTTCTAATATTTTGATTTCTAATTAACTTTATTGTAACTCACACTTTTCTTGATCTAGGATCAATCTTTTTTTTGACAATCCGGTGATTGAAGAATCAATATTATGTTTGTGCGGCCCTAACTATTCTTAAATGACAAGCAGAGACAAAATCAAAATAAAGATACAAGTACAGGTTTTAGTTAAAACATTATTTTTTAAAATAGATAACAAGTACTATGACTTTTGAAAACAATATGATTTAGATTATTTTTGGAAGAAAATTATTTCATATTTATTTTCTTTATTGGTAAATTTTACTTGAATTTCAATCAATATTCGGTCACTAAATTTAAATTCAATTTTTCGGCTATAAATTTTGACTTTAAAATGTCTATTGAAACCCCCCCAAAAAAATGTTGTCAGATACCTTAATACAAATGATTTCTCTCAAAATATATGTATGATATAAAAGTAACCATTTTTGGATCCTTGTTTGTATCTGAATCCTCACAAACACAGTATCTGAATCCTCACAAACACACAGACCAACTGAACAAAAATAGAAATCCTATTGATAAACTGACCTGCCAACAGGGATGGCGAAGTAGAAAAGTGCCAGCATGATAGATCTAAGTTGGCCAACAAACATGTCACTTATAATGGTGGGGGCAATAGTCGAGTAGCTGGCTTCTCCGATGCCAACCAAGGCGCGACTGGTGATGAACAAGTCGTAGGTCTTAAAGCAAATCACAAAAATATAATTTTATTGGTGCTGGAAATAGATGGTAAGAAATTGTCATCTAAAATAGATACTTAGATGAAAATATATACTTGTGGATTTTTTTTTTAATCTTTATAAAGATTATAAATCAAAATGGGTGTAGTTTGACCAATAACAAATTAACTTATATTTTACAATAATTGAAGGAGGGAGTGACAGAACCAATATCTTAGTAATTTAAAACTTTATTTTTTCCTCGCATAGTTTTTATAAAAATAACTAACTAGAGATGGCTCAAAACCTATATTTCTCTAATCTGAATCTTAAATTTTCTTTCCAATATGAATTCAAACTTGAATCCTCGAATATTTACAAATATACCATTTTAGTCTTAAGTGAAAATATTCCAAATTTAATTTAAAATAAGTTGTTTAAGGCTTTCTGCCACTCGTAAATTCTAATTTGTTTTTCATGTCTATTACATCATAAAAAATAACTTAATAAATTATTAATTTTTAATAAAAGTTCATCCTTTTTTGTTATTTCCAAACCACATAAGTATACAGAATTCCTTTTACCAATGGCTTAAAATTCTTATTTGAAGGAAAGATCTTTCTTTATTTGTCTAGGTGCTTTTTTTAGATTTCTACAAATGTATGATCTCTCTAATACCATATGATTCAAGGTAATTGAGTATTTAGTGCCCCAGCTCAATTAACATAATTATTACTATTATTTTTAAATATTTATGCTTTTACTACTTGCATACTATTTATTATTTTTATCATCCCTCATTAATAACTATGTACTTTTTTTGTAAGTATCCATCAGTGTTTATCATTATTTAACGATTATTGTTTATTTTATTTTGTTATTAGTAGTCTATACATATTTGTAAGGTGCTTGTGTACTAGTCAGTTATGGCTCGTCATAGGTCTCATGACTGTTGGCCAGCACTATAACAAATTAAATTGAAATTGAAATTGTTTAAAAAGAAGGCTAAAAAGATCAACCCAAGAGAGAACAAGAACATATGTTTATGAAGAAAACGTCAAATCACCGAAAAAATAAAAGTAGGCCTTTGATATAAAATTTAAAAGAAATGCATAAAATAATGTTTCATTTTGTTTGAAGCCCAAGCGAAACAGCATACTCACCAAAATATTCCAAAAAGTAAAAAGAAAATCACTAGCTTACAAATAAACAAAAAATAAAGAATGAACAATACACACAAAATAAAATCTAATGAGTGAAAATTGTAAACTTGACGATTGCCGGTTATCGACCGCAATTTACGTGATTAACTTGTTCAAACTGGTGGATAGTGGAAATGAGTGTTGGTTTCTAACATCCACCGGTGATTTTTGGAGAAATTAAGTGCACCCTTTGTATTTAGGAAAAAATAGAGCAGCAACTATTTTACTTCACTGCAGTTACCTGGAAATTAATAATTGAACCCCAGAACCAAATGCCCCACTATAGATAACTTGTAAATAATTACAAATAATAACACCACAACTGTCGTTACACCCTTACAGAAAGACAAAAAGATTAAGCCACCATAGTTTAAAGTTATTTAGGTAAGGTTATTGTAGGTTAAGTTAGTATAGATTAGGTTACTCAACAGAAAAAATAACACAGGGCACAACTTCGGCAGCACGCCGTCCCTGAAACCTGTGGTTTCTGTTGCGCAGATAGAAATAAAGGAATAGTGCATTGCACATTTAACATACACAGGCGTACTCTTACAATTATTGGTATTCGCCATTTTGGATCTTTCGACTACGGATACACACCGAAGAAAGACTGTTAGAAAAATCGAATTTCCAACATCCAACAGTGTGAAACTGTGAATCTCGGGAATCGTGGTCTAATACTGGCAAACTTCTCGTTTCCAATTTTCATGGTAACGTATATATTAAGTTATTTAATCAGTTTGTTAGTTATGTTTAACACAGTTTTTAAAGAATATGTTATAGTGTTTTAGTTATTTCCAAGGTAAAAGAATATTTGGGCAAAAATCAATTTAACTGGAAATAAGCAAAGTTTAACATTTTTGCTTTGGGAGTACAGTGCAAATATTGCACATACTGTCCACTAATTCTGGTCCAGGACTTACGTTTGCGAAGGATCCTAGCAGAGTGGTCAAACTCCATAGGGTGATACCAAAGGCCATGATATACTTCCTGCTGTACCGGTCACCCAGGTAGCCAAACAAGGGGGCGAAGACCATGTAACTGAGCACAAACGCCGTTTGCAGGAGCCCACTTCTGTCGTTCCCGATCTGGTACTGCGTCTTTATGTCCTCCAATATACCTAGGGTGACAAGAACATCCCATGAAGCATCCATACCAAGGAATGACACTCAAATTAGGATTGTATACGCTAAAAACACAAATCTGTAATTATTACGGCCAGGATTTTTACTACCTAAAAATGGTCCATTCTTCCTCCACACGAATGCGGACACATTTCCTCTAAATATAACCTTACTAATCCCCAAAACTATTAGTGTAATTGACACATAAGCTTATAGCCCGAACGGCTAGTAAGAAGTAAGACGTTGTGTTAAAAAATAATATCTATCAAAAGTGATAGCTGCAGATAACAATCCGACACATGAATCCGTGAAATTAGAGCTAGTATTTCTTTCTAGCTGCCAGTTAAGGCCATTTATATGAAAATCAGGAGTACACTTCATATGAGGTTTACATGTTTGTAGGCCTACTACAGAGAGATCTTGCAGAAGGGAGGCTGGGTAACGTACGTGTCCAGACACTTCACCTTCATGGCTATTTAACAGATTTGCGGCTTTTTTTTATTTCTAAGTTCGAACTATTTTATATCCGCTTCCTTCTCTAAAAGTGGCAACATCGTATCTATTCTGAGAGTTTACCCCCGCCCCCTCCACTTAGCTGTCTGCGGTGAGGCGGAGCAAGGAAAGACAGAGAGAAACCGAATATGAGATGGGATATAGGGTTGGTTCCGTCTCAAGTCTACCAGCCGTGTTTCAACATTAGAATTCAATTTTTGGAGGCGGGGTGGGGCCCCACACACAAATTATCATCATCATCTCCACAAACATTTTTGTGGTTTCCTTCTACATGACCCGCACAACGCCTGGCTTCATCGCCTACTCAACCTCGGCAACGTCGGGCTTCTTCCATACGTACCTCAAAAGTAATGTATGTTTTCCCTTTCCTTGCCATTTAATACAGTAATGGAGCTCAGAATAGGTTTAGGTTACCATCTTGGATGGAATAGAATCTGGTTTTAAAATCATTCGTTAGGTTTTCGTTAGTATTTTTAACAACATAGTAGAGACTTAATATAAGCGTTCAGGGTGAGGTGGGTAGTTCAGAGAAAGTGCACTCGCGTTAGCGCGGAATTAGGGATTAAAAAACCATAGTGTTGAATCATACGTGGAAAATCACCACCGATGACATCGGGTTGAGATTTGAACTATGACCTTTCTCGTCATCGACAATCCGCTGTATTGTGAGCTTGAAGTCTTAGACCACGTGATCACCAGTTTGGCACACGATAGTGGCAGTGTCCTAGACTAAGTAAGTTTGCAAGTCATTTGTTGATATGGTGTGTATTTAGAAGTGCATTTGTTGATATGGTGTGTATTTAGAAGTGCATTTGTTGATATGGTGTGTATTTAGAAGTGCATTTGTTGGTATGGTGTGTATTTAGAAAGTATATGTCACATATGATGAAATAAAAATAAATATAAGGCTATATTTATAAAATATACGATGATTTATTTAGGAACTAAATCAATTGAACATTAGAATTGAAATTACTAAGTAAAATACATGTCCCTGTCTTCGGCGACCCATAAATCATGTGATCCTGTGTTTTATGAGCTTATTTGAAAATGATGGGAATGGCAAATAATATTAAGTGTATGAGAAAAAGGTGAAGAATGGAAGCAAATAAAGGAGGTAAAATGGTACAAGGAAAGAAGAAAGTGGAGCTATTTTTCCAAACAGACCCGGACGCAAGCTGTAATAAGAGATGAGGATTTGTAAATAAAAACTATGCATTTGCCTTGGAGTGACATTGAGATCCTGAAAGATTATTATTATTATTATAGGTGACCTGGCGGTCTAGGGGTAAGGTGTCAAGACTTCTGTATTGGGGTCCGGGGTTCAATCCTCTGTCCCGGCACACATTTATTTGATTGCCAAACCCTTCCTTCACCTCTGATAAGACGTATTAATCACAACTTATGAATGAATGTGTGTAATGCCAGGCCTCCACCGTGGTTCGGATCCCATGTTAAACTGTAGGTCCTCCATTTCATCTCACAATCATTTTACCATTCACATTAGCATAATTGCGTATAATCCGAACGGGTAGTAAGACTTGGTGCTAATAATAATAGTAATAATAGTAATAATAATAATAATATTAATACCACCCCTAGACCACCAGGTAACCCGAGATCCTGAAAGAACTACGCAAATAGAATCAATTAGTAAGATTGTACTTATGTGCGGACCAAGATAAATCTGAGTCAGTCGATATCAGTAGTCGAGTGTTGATATTTTACATAGTAAAATTTAAGTTTGTAATTAACTTTGTGGTTTCTGTTAATGTTTTTATTATATGATCTACTATAATTCTTTCTTTAGAACATGGTTGCTCTCATGAACGCTTAGCTACATTACTCCGCAATAAAGGTGTTTCGAAGTTAGATTGTGTAAAGTACTTCCTAGTTTAAATTGTTTCCTCTTCCAAGCCTCGCGTGAACATGCTAAGTAATTACCTCTAAACAAGAACACGAGGAATAATTCAGCGCCTAAGTCAGGTTATAGCTTGTTTGGTGTAAAAACAATCACTTATCGAGTTTTCATAAGAGCCATTTGGAAAATTGAAACTTTATTTTCTGCGGCCAGCCTTTATAACATTTTACTATCTTATTCTATATGTATTGATACTATCTATTCAAAGTGACAGCTAACACGGCTTGACGTATGAATAGACTATATGAAAATAGCTCTAGTAATGTCGGATAAGACCCTTCCTATGAAAATTCGATTGTGTTCCTTCGTGCCTTCCGCACTTATGAGATAGGTACTATACAGTAAATAGATGTGCAAATTACTTGGAGAAAGATTACAAAAATAGGTAGGATACACCAAACGGGATTCGAACCTAACCACACTCCTTTTTACCGACAAACCGGACCAGACGAGGTCTGCGTGTCCACCAATGTGAGGGAGCAAAGTGTTGTCCCGGTACTCCAAGTAATTTACTTTTCCAATCAGAAGCTGCAATTGTGAAGGCTTTTCTTGGGGTTCATTGAAGGAGGACGGGAGGGGTTGGGGGATACGTGGGCCCCCGTATTGATATTCCACTCCAGCCCACTGACTTCAGTCCAATTTTCATTGGGAAAATAAACATTTATCATTTATTTGCGGACATTTGATAACATTCCCAACAAATATTGATTATTATCCATCAAAAGCAACAGCCGCCGATAAAATGACTTGACGCATGAATACGTGAAAGTTGGATCTTGTAGCTTTTATAGCTGTCAAAAGGACCTTCCTATGAAAATTGGATTGTACATCTACCTGGTCCTGCTAGGAGTATCCTACCTTCAAACAAATGTCACACACACACATAAGAGCGAAATGCTAGGTGGGAGTGTGACGAACGCGGATTAAGTGCAATTTTTTTTGTAATTTATATATAAAAACTTTTTTGGCCAAAATAAATCAAATATTGCTCCAATAGAAACAGAGTCAAATTTTCTTCACGTGATAATATCAATAGTTGTTGAATATCTGTCATGAGCATAGCGGTATTAGATGATAAACTTTTTAAATTAAAAGCAAGAGCTGTCATTAAATTTCAGGACACCCTTGAAGAACTTTAGATATCATCATGGAAAGATAATCCTATATATTATTTCTGTTGTCAACATCCCTTTTTCTCAACTAATACAAAACCTACAGCGATGAATAAGTTATCAGTGGAGATGATTTTTTACCGACTTCTGACATAGCATACTCAGTTTACGTTAAAACAAATGGTTTGTTTAAAATTTAAGTTAAAATAAAAATCTAAATTCTAGATGATTGCATTCAGGCATCAAATATTGTATACAAAGATGTAGGCCCTATTGTAAATGGTAAGTATGTTCACATTAATAAACTCTTTGCTATTTTGTGTACACACTTCGCTGAGTATTTAATTTCAACAACCCAACAAAATACATTTTGGGCGGGGGGAAAGGTTGAATGCGCTAAAGTTTCGCCAAGGATTTACTGGTTAAATTATGTTTTTACTGGAGAATCAATTGATTTCTTTTGACAAGAAATTGTTTCTATATAAAAACGACAAAAATAATGCCCTCAACTCACGTTCCTTACACTCTCAACCTAAGGACGCGCTTCAACAGAAGAGCTTCAATTTTGCAATTAATGTGATTACAAAATAGTTTGAAACTTATTTTAAAAACTGGCAATGCACATTAATACAGATTACACAGTTTATAAAATAACGTTGAAATATTGCTACCAAAGACTAGAAAATGGTTTAATGTCTAATATAGTTTTTTTTTAAAAGAAACCCACCTATTTTGGTTATATTTTACATAATTTTAACTATTCCAAACAAATATACTTAGTAAATTATCATATTGCTTATTATAACAAACTTTTTCAATATATGTTGAAAATGTGAAACTGCCCAGTTAAGAGCCCAATGCACAGCGATCACCGGGAAATTAAATACAATTTTTACGCTACATCTCAAATTGAGATTCCGTGCATTCTTCATTTGACAACTGTCAAGTTGAGAAGCTAAAAAAAGTTTTATTTTATTTTAAAATAAACACTTGTATATAGTAAAACAGTTTCACTTGTCTTAGTTCAATTGTTTTCTAATGTAGAATACAGAAAACTGCACCACGAATCGACTTAAGTTTCGAACTGTATTACCTAAGTTTGGAGCTATCCGGGGAAAGAGTTTATACATTATAATAGGGGTAAGAGCAGTTAGCGATAAATCTAATAAGAAGATTTCATTACCTCGTATTTACAATTTAAAAAATACAATTCTGAAGAAATGCAAAGTATAGTAATTATGTGATCAGAATTATGAATGGTGGTTCCCATCTTCTGCTTCAACAGAAACCAGAAGACAAAGGGGCATCGCAGCCAACAAGAACCATGGGAGGTCCCCAATCTACCCCCCTTCCCAAATAATGATAATTTAAACACACACACAATGTTAAACGTGTCCCCTCGGAGTTTCTAATGAATCATATTTGTGGCATATGGTGGCGAGTAATTCATCTGTTGAATGAAAGGATAGTGGACGCCAGAGTCCCCAGACAATGCAGTGGGTGGCAGAGCAACAGGGTTGAGAGGGACTTCCACCCCTACTCTACCCAGGGGGGCTATAACCCATTTATCATCATGATCCCACTCGTGTGAGGGGATGGAGAGGGAGTCAACCCCCTCCTCACACCCCTCCCTGGAGACAGGGCTGGCTCGCGCAGATAGACTACAACACAAGTCTTGTGTGTGCTTGCTTGGAGAGCAGCCTTTTACATTACAAGCCCACTGTAAGGGTTGAGGGGCGGAAGGGGGGGGGACTGAGATATGAGGGACCTACGTTTCTAACCACTGACACTCTCCTTGCGGTAGTTATATATATAGGCGTAGTCTTGAAACGCGGAAGTACATATAACAAATATTACGTTAGANCAATACAATGTCAAATCATTTATACCTACTTACCCGTAATCATTTAAACTTGGGGGAAGCCGCAATACTACCAAAGACGCCATAATTCAAATACCGACTAATCCAAGGTGTCAGAAAAATAAGAACACTGCATCCCCCCGTTCCAGTGAACACGAGGACAAAGGCGCCAGTCTCGTCTTGTATGGTTCGACAGTGACGAGGAAGTCAAAGTTCGAATCCCCACCAGATGTGTAAAGGTGTTTTCACTTTCCCCTACAACTATACCTTCCTCATCCCTAAATGCGGATATCGTGGAAGTGTAGTAAGACGAAGAGCGCGGAAAAATAAAATAAAATTGGTACATCCAGAAAATAGAAAGCTTATCTCATAGTCAAGACGGTTTTTTTTCGAATCTTAAGAAATGGAATGATTTCATTTTGTGTCATGAATTAATCAGTCTCTATCTCGCCCAATTCCCCAACTGTTACTCTCGTGGAGACTCCGCAGACCAAACTAACACTCGGGGCCCATGTTGGGCTGTCCACGGGAACCCTATCAATTAGGATGACCGTTCTTTCCGCCGAGCAAAGGTTGTCTCAGTCACGGTGTCTCCACCAATTGGAGGAGACCTTGTGTGACTAACCTAGTTCACTTGGTAGCCAATGTGGGAGAGGTAGAGTTAACTCTGTGTGATTCAGTCACTTCTGGATGACCAAGCTCGAGAGAAACCGGTTACTTTATTCACTTTCTGCAGGGACAGACTAGCAGACAACTCTGTGGGTAAGGATGTGAAAAAGTATCGATACTTTACTAACATCGATATTTTCCTTTCGATACCAGTAGGTTTTTACTCGATACCTTTTCCCCGATACTTTTACTGATATTAGTACTCACACTACGGTATCGGATCGGTATCGAAAGAAACAACTTGTGATATCTTCACTCTTGCTGGGATTAAATGTTTACTAGGGTGGACTGTGGAGGAAGAACAAATGACACTATTTCTCAATTCTCACTCATTTTCTGCATGACAAGCAAGAAGCAACTCTAGCATTCAATCTCTTTTAGCTCCTCATAATTCATATTTGTTCATCAATACACAATGATACCCGACGGGTCTAGTGGCGACCAGTCTACTATACCTTTTATCAATGAGCACGGTCATCTCAAACTAAACAAAATAAGCTTTTGTAGAGCTCAATGAACTCACTCAACTTAAGGTGCTTCCAAGCAAATGAAGCAGAAAAGTTTATGTGTGTTGTTCAAGAAGATGAAGCAGGGCAGGGCGTCAATTCTTCTATTGTGTCAATAATTAATCATATATCTTAATAAAGAATAAAAACGACGAATGTAGTTAAAAAAATGGCACCCCCTAAAAGGGAATTATAGAAGATTTTTTAATAAGTTGGATAGCGAAAAATGAATCTTTTAAAATTTGTTTATAAGTATTAAAAAACATTTTAATTTTCAGGATTTAAATAAATATGAAAATACATTATGAAGAAAAAGTTGAAATTATTATTAAAAGAGATTTATTTTTTCCAGATTAAGATTTCAATACGTATACACTGTTTTCGATACTTTTCTTTCGATACCACATCCGTATCTGTGGGCTCGTTTTAGGACTCGACACTATAGGACTAACAATTACTTTAGGGCTTGGGGTGGGCAATCTTATAGGAATAGCTGATCCCGTAAATTAGTTTGGGGCACTATCACTAGGAGCGTCTTGCAATGACGTCACAGAGGAATGCTCATGTGTGGACGTGAAATCCATAGCAAAGGAAGTGTGAATTCTATGTAAAACTCGCCATTACCGTTTTGTTAGCCATTTGTAGTTTATTTTAAAGAAGGAATTAAGCTAGATTTTCTATATTTTACATTTTATAACGTGGTTTTTATATAAAATAATATATTTAGTTACATTTGATTGAATTTGATATATAAGAATTTATTAATTAACGTTCCGAAATCAAATATGCGATGTGTTTCAAGTGTAACGTTCCGCTTCAAATATTTTAGTTCGCAGCACTAACACCGCGAGCGCTAGAGATGTTCTACTTGCCAATATTAGAGTGACGTTTCTATACTTAAACCTTTTATATGGCATCCACAGTAGCAGAGGTGGTAAGTGACAGCTATGAAAAGCTACCATACATCCACTCGCCAAATCACATGATCGGTAAGACCGTTGATTTATTGTTACGTTTGGCGGTTAAAACATTCACACAAACACTTGTTTTTAATTATTAACAGTTCTTTACATTAGTGAAACACGAACGTATGAACGTGTAATAAGCGTGTGGATGTTTTTTTTTGTGAAAGCTGCGTCTATGGGTCATTTAAAAAATGCTTTTCAAACGTGAGCTTATAAAATGTGGCGTGTCGTGCGAGCTTGTGAAATGAAGATGGCAAACCGGCCGAAACAAGGGCGGTTTAAGACGTCACATGAACCGCTTGCGTTTTTACTGTTTACAATATAAAAACCTTTTATTTGCCAACTAATATTTTGTATTCAGGTTCAAGTCCCATTCAGTTTTTATTTCTGTACTAACCCATTCACTCCACCATGTCATGTGAGAAGTATTTATTTTACGAGCACAAGTCAAGCCGTGCTCCTGTAGGGATGGAAGTTTCCGTGGATCACTAGTGTTCATCGCGTCAGACGGAACGTCACCATTCCGCTTCCTAGTTGGCCGACCCTCGGTGGGTGTCGCCTGGACGACAAGGAGCAGCTGTGCGCGAAGCGGGGGCGTAGTTCGAGGAGCGCTCACGGCTAACTTTTTAAAATTATTAGTCCAACATAGGGAGTTGTTAAAAACTGTTTCAAGGGGTATGGATGATTAGGAGCAAGTGCCCCCTCGCATTAGCGTTAACATAGGGTGAGAAAATAAGAGAGGTGATAACCTTCAATGCATCTGATTCATTTTATAACAAACCTTCCCGTCAACGGAGAACCAAGTGCAATGTGAGTCCAACTCTTGAAACCACTCTGCCAAAGACGTGGTTTGTACACAAAGAGTTAATCGGATTATAATTGAGGAAGTGACGCAAATTTGATCAAAATACTTTTGAGTTGATTCAGCTAGATAAACATATAGTAGATTATTGACCTGCACGGAATCGCGATTATCTGTTTTTAATTATCTATAAAAAAGCGTAATAAAGTTTCCTTTTAACAAAAACTAATTTTTTCTAGGATAACCTGTTTAGGCTTTAACTATCCTTTGAAATGATCATATAACATATATGCAAAATAAAATCTTTATGTTATCACCATTCGACTTAAAGTGTTTTTCAACTTACGTGGAAACCTTGGGAACGAATTAACCGCGTAAGTCGAGGACTTACTGTGGTCCAAAGGCTTATCCATGTGAGATCGCTTCAACCAGCAGAAAGAACCTTATTTTTAGCAATCTAAGCAAGTTTACACATCAATTTGCGTTTGCATTCCTTGAACAATGTTTTATTTTACCCTCTTCTATAATTTATTAGTTTTGAAATTGTTTAAGGGAAAAAATTAAAAGGTTAGTTTTAGTAAGTTTAACAAAAAAAAATTATTAAAATATAAATTCAAGGGGTAATTTAGATAAGCGGTTCTCAAACTTCTTTAAGATTGCACCTCTTGGTCATAACTAAAAAGTCTAATGTACCCCCACGATGAAATTTTCCCAAATGACGAATGTGAGGTAATTAAAAAAAGAAAATTTCCCTCATTTGCCCCAAAAATTCACCACCACGTTTGGTTCTCTTGTCATTTTCCCCCATTTTCCCTCGAGAGCTGCTCGCGTACCCCCTGAAAGTTTAGCTTGTACCCCTGGGGGGTACGCGTACCAAAGTTGAGCGCCTCTGATAAAGAGGCTACTTTAGAGGAAGTGATTGCACTTGCAATAGTGGGCAGACAGGATGGGAAAACCAGCGAAAACTGATAAAATCACTTGTGTAAAATCATTCTCTAATGCGCCTAGTGCTGGTTAGGATTATAATTCCAACTTTCTAATTAATATCAGCCTTGTGTAAAGTCAGACTAACGCCTTAGATCTCTCTCCCCCTTTCTAACTGGAGAGTAACTTTAGCAGTGGCGCATTCAGGATTGTGTAGGGGATATGGGGGACGCTACAAGGGAATTTAGGGTGTTTTCATACTGCTACATCAAGGTGGAAAACTAGAGAACGCGAGAAAAAGGCCAGTGTTTTGCAAAACTTTTCTTTTGCTAAAATAAATAATATATTGCTCAGTACAAAGATTTTCTCCCCATGTACAATTCCTAAATATCTGTCATGAGCATATTTGCATCAGATGACAAGCTCTTTAAATAAAAATAAGATGTCATTAAATTCCAGGACATAAATTAAAAAATGGTTGAAATTAGCATGTGAAGACAAACTAGCATTCTACTGAATCAATATTTGATTTATTTTAGAAAAAAT
This sequence comes from Timema genevievae, assembly GCA_902155825.1. Taxonomy (NCBI): domain Eukaryota; kingdom Metazoa; phylum Arthropoda; class Insecta; order Phasmatodea; family Timematidae; genus Timema; species Timema genevievae. The sequence goes on along the minus strand of CABFWO010000299.1, from coordinate 323,042 downwards.
AATATTTTGATGTAAAAACTGCAAAAATAGTGACTTTCTTGCTTCTTTACAAACCTACCTTAAAACAGGGCCAGTATGATAATATTTAGCAATGTGAAAATTATATTTGTAATAGTAATAATAATAAGCACCACGTCTTACTACCCGTTCAAATCATACGCTAAAGTACTAATTAGGCTAATGGGTTAGGAATTTGGAAGATTGAATATAAAGGAAGTGAACCCACATATGCGTGGAGGGAGAGTGGAAAACCATTTAGGAACCCCCCCCCCCCCCCC
>CABFWO010000299.1:310454-322712 GCA_902155825.1 Timema genevievae | reverse complement strand
GGAAAACCACCCCCCGTTCACCCGAGCGAGATTCAAACCTCGATCTCCCCAACCTCGGTAGTATAGCTCAACACGAAACTAGCACATTAGCTAACTACGCCACCGAAGCGGGTTATTTGTAGTAAAAATAATATTAAATATGTGTAAGTATTTGACGTTACTTTCCCACAAGATATGTATACGTACATTTTGGATACAGTACTATTTAATATTGTTATGAGATATAGTTAAGTTATCAAAATAATTCAAACAATTCACAACATTAATATGTGTATATTTATTTGTTAAAATAGAACAGTCAAAGAATAATAAGAACAATTATTCACATTGCTAATTTTGTTAATAGAACACACAATAAAACTTTTTTTTTTAGCTTTAAAGATTAGACATTTGCCAAGCAGGTTTTTTTAGTTCAAATTGAAGCAAATATTATTTGCGAATTTCGAATAATTTTTGAATCGAACATATCCTAGTTAAACATGCTAAAATTGTTATGTTAAATATAAAGCTTTGCACATTATAAAATAAAAAAATCAATTTTGGACCATAGTTCTACACAGAAGTCGTGTTAAGTTCAGCAAGTTCATGCAACAATAGTTCACTTTGTCAAAGCTATGCTTTAAAGATCACCATCTGTTCTGGTGATTAAAGCCATTTGAATATATATAAGTCCTCAGAGTTAACACACCTGTTACATATTATCCAAACGTGAGCTATATGAAGGTTTTATAAAGGCTGCTTTTGGTATATAAAAAAAGAACGGCTTATTTTTCGGTCAATATGATAATAGTTACTAAGCATTTAACTTACCTCACAAGAATAAGTACTAAAGTTATATTGACATTTTACCTTCTTCCAAATATAACAATACTTTAGGCATATTGTGGGATTTGCAATAGCCTTTAAATGAACCTTGTCCATTTTTTAAAATCTGGTTTAATTCGAGTTATTGAATCGAATAACAAAATTCCAATCGATATTGTTACTTCCCAGCCCGCCTCAGCCCTCCTAGAAATACTGTGATTATTCTTTTAAACAATTACAATAAATTTAAAACAAGAAAGACTCATAGTTTTATTTTATTTATCTTTGAAAAACAAACATTATAAATCCGCAAGATGAAGGGAACAATTTTTTTTTTTTAACTTTTCAATAATGTCACCCAAGTCCGCGTCCACAACCAGCCTTTGTTCGAGGAATGGAACCATAAGGTGTTGAAGCAGGATCTCATCCCTATACTCCATTCACGGTAGGAATTACTCTCTGAAAGGTCTTTTTTTCCTACCAAAATCCTACTATATAATAGCTTTCTGGTAGGGAAAAAGGCCTTTCAGAAAACAATTCCTACGATGAACAGACTTTACATTAGCCACTACCCTTGGAACACACATCGACGCGGTTTCTAAAATAAATAGGTACTTCTTCCTCACTCCAACTTTTCCTCTTGTTTGTGGCATGAGAAGGTGCCCCCTCCCGACTTGGCTACTAGACGCCGGACCAGCAATTGGCGCTCTCACCCACGGAAGACCCTCTCCAACTTGGCCACGTCACTATATTAAAGTTACAGACTTGACAGTAACTATAGAAACACCCCCCCTCTCGAAGAGCAAACAAGAAGAGTTTCCCCCAGGAAGCAATAAAAGAGAAAGAGTCAGTCGGGCGAGTGTTTCAATCATGACTCGTTCCATATTGACTGAGCTTGACACAACAAAGAATTTCATTACGTGACGCGAGGAAGAAATACAAGTGGGAGAGTATATTATTACCTGGGTAAGGAGAGAGGTAACTACTAGCAGTCTTATTACAGTCCTCTCCAAGAGCGCAAGACAACACCAATAACTGTGTAGAGTGAACACGCTCGCGCAATGGAGACTTATCTCGGCTCCAATTTGAGAGCACTTTCATACACACTTTTAGAGATGGTAACGGATTTTTAGCTGACATTCGAAGAAAACAAATGTGAGAGGGAGGAAAAAAACTACCCAAGTGTCTTGGCGGAGGTTTGACCGTTAAAAATAGTTTCCCGTGGTGGTGATAGTAGCACCAACAGTTTCTTAAAGGTGAGATGGAAATGACAAGAGTTTTTTCTTTTCTTTTAGAACCACGTCTTAATAACCTTTCGGGTTATACGCTTATGTACTAATTACTCTAATGTGCAAGAGATTAGGAAGGTTGAAATTAGATTAAGTGTACTCGCATTTGCGTGAATTGAGAGTAGAGAACCATGTAGAAATGAACCCTCGATACAAACACTTGACTGGGATTGAACTTCGATCTCCCCGTCATCTGTAGTCTAGTCTATTGCGAGAGTTGCGCCTTAGACCATTCAGCCACAAGGCTGAATTTCATACATCCTAATTCCTACTCTATGGATTTAATGTCGATAATAACTTTCTCCAGCAACGGTGGGTACCTGGGGAAAGGAATAAGTTTTGGCTTTCCGATGACAGAATTTTAAGTTACAAATGCCAGCCGGGTGTACAAAGCTTTAGTTTTACTTCACTTTCCCTTCACGCAAATGCAGGTAAACTTTATCTATACTATCCCTTTACCAACCCTATCAAATTATTGTAAATACGCGGACGGTTCGGACGGACAGTAAAAGCACAGCCTCATGTTAAAAATCTCATGTTCTATCATCCGACTGATTTGAAAATAATAAGAGAGGCAAAAGTCGTGTTTCCGTGGGTCAAATGTTTGTATGAGATATTAAAGGTGGTTGTAGGTGTTTAAAAACTGTATATAGCTGAAAAAACAAATTTAAATTTAAAACAAATAAAAAACCCATTCATTTCACATTGAATTATTCCAGCTAAATTAGTAAAGTAATTCCCACTGTGTTTAAATATCCTCTTTTTATTTAATTTAAGCTACATTTTGTGTAAAGTCAACATAATCGATAAAATAATCCTGGCTTGAAAGAGCGACAAATCATTACTTCAAAGAACTATATAGGCTGTAACCAAGCCGAATATGATTAAGTTTTCTTTCAGCCAAATCTTACTACACGCCTGGGCTGTGCGAATTAAAAAAAAAAAGTAGAAATGAAGATATAACAAGGGAAAATATACCTCATTTACGTGTTGAGATTGGTGAAAATATTAAGGAAAAAAATACCCTCAGTACACCCGACCGGAATTCGAGCCCAGACTCGTAGAATCTGACTCTTGTGTCCACGTACCCAACCACGAGAGTCCAGAATAATCGATACAATTCCTGCCGATACTCCCTCTGTACGTAAAAACCATCATTTCAACTTTGTGTTCCCATCCCTAGCCGACAAACAATACACCACTAGCGCTTCAATCACAGCGGCAACTGTACGACATTCGCCACCCTGCACGAAGAGAGAATAGCGGCCCCAAACTTTCCCACGGTCCCTGCTCGTCTCAGCCCCAGTCCAAGCCTAATAGCCCTTATTGCGATGCAAGACGCTGTGTGTTCTAGGCGCGAGGACATATTATAATAAGGGCACGCTACTACGCGCTCAAAAAACATCGGACCCGCTCTAGGTACAGTCGACCGACGGGAAGAAGGTAGGAAAATTGCCCTTTCCGCTTCTGGGCACTGTAATTATTATTGGATAGTTAAACAAACGAGTTGCGTAATAATTATGTGATATTTAGGAGATATAGCCGCATGGACTAGACAAGATCGTTAAGTGTGATTATCCTGTGACAGAGAGGTCACTGTTCGAATCTCGGCCGGGGGTAGCCAGATGGGTATTAGGATGCGGTGTAAAATAACACATTAAATGTGAATATTGTATGTATGTTATAAAAGTGGTAACTAGTTGCCTGTAATGTAACAAAGAAAAATATAAAAAGAGAAAACACTAACTATTAATTTCTTATATATTAAATAGCAAAGAGTAAAACAATAATAAAATATACAAAATATTGCACATTTAATATTTTCATGTGTGTAAGGTAAAAAAAATATTCTTAAGTTTTTTTTGCTTATGTAGTAGATATGAAGAGAGTATAATTTAGAGGAAAAGTAGACACATTTTCGTAAAGTTAGATGTCAAGACACTTTGACAAAAAAAACCAGTACGAGTAACCGGGATTTAAACCAAGATATCCTTGTATCCAACAATCCAGTATAATGGTAATAACACGTTAGATTAAGGTAGGTTTTTTTAAAGTTTATTTTGTTCTTAAAAACAGTATAGCTTTCGATATTTTTTTAAATACAATAATAAGACATACAATTAAATTGAGTGTCAAAGTGAGATTTTCACACATAAATTATGGACGCAGTCTTATGCTTTGAATTGAATGATTAATCCATGCATTATTACAATGAGCTATTCACATAAGTGAAGTTAAAACGATTGTTCGGGCTGTATTCGTTTTAGGTGTAATGTAAGCACTATTTATATACAAGCTAATATTAAATTCAAGCAAAATTTAAATATTGAAAAACAACAAATTGTATGAAAACTGGCAATTCCCTCTAAGAACTAAAACAATGGGCGGGCTAAAGAAAAAATCTGGTCCCTTTCTTTACACCTATATATAAGCAATTGTACCCGCAATTGCGTGGGAGGGTAAAATTATTTTTGGAAAAACCACGCTCATTACACCTGACCGAGATTCGAACCTCAATATCCCAGTTATCGGTAGTCTAGTTTACTACAATAGTAGCACCTTAGACCATGCAGCCACCAAATCAGGTTTTGGGGGCCTATTATGACCAGCGAGAGATTACTTTGTACCCTTACCCTTCCATAAATCAGAAAAATTCAATCAAAATCTTTGAAGCTTTGCGCTTTGATCAAAGTAAAATACTTGATTTTTGTGCATCTGCATTTAATATTCACACGCAAACAGATTGAAAGAAATAGTCTGAAAAACAAAATAAAACATTGCACCATCCAAATAGGTTTTTAAGAGGTGCGTATATACATATATAAATATGGAAGACTTTTTTCAGTATCTGGGCCACGATTTTTTGTTCCATGTGAATTAGTCGATAAATAAACCAATGTCAAGCAAGAAAACGCGTCGTTGAAACAAATTATTACTATGAAGAAAGTGCGAAAAAAAATATCAAAATTATTATTTTATCAGATAACTTCTTCGCATAAAACAAGCATTATATTTTATCCATAAAAATCCATAAAGGCAAACAAGACTATGTCCAACTGAGCAATGGACATCTTTCCTGTTCACATAAGGCTGGGCTTAGATTCACGAACAATGTCCAAGACCTTGTAATTATTTACAAGGTCTTAGCATAATACATTACTAATAGCGAATAGTGCATAATTTACTGTGCACAGATTCATTCTTTCACAATATGTATAGTCACCTAGTAGTCAACTTGTAGGCCTACATAGAATAAATCTAATTAATTCGGAGGTCAATAATCCGGACCGCCAAGAAAAATTATCATGTATTAAAAAATAGCCAGAGAGGTATCAATTTCAGCGACATGGCCGCCAAAATCTCAATTCAACCCCTTTTTAAAAAACTTTTCTCGTTAAATTCTGCCTTATTATATTCCTGCAGAATGTGATGTTTAGCAACAACAAAAAGTCTAGTTTCGTTATTTAAATAAAGTCAAAATGTTTCTACCTAAACACAGAGTTTTCGAAAGTATCCCGTCAATGCTTATTTTTAATTTTTCGTATAGGTATGCCCTAATGTATTTTCGAAAATCCGGACTGGTCGATTCCCAATTAGTTTAAATTATCAACGCTCCATTGTACTCGCTATTTAAGGCACAATTTTTTTTAATTTGACTAGTTTTTTAGATTACAAATCGGCTGGCTCATTTAACGGAATCTTGTATGGGCTCCAATTTTCACTTGGTCAAATTTTTTTTTAAAGTAGCCATCTTTTAATAGGGTATCATCATTTAATTTCAAAGGAAACTGTATGGTTACTTTTGGGAAAGTGCTGTCACTCTATTTTGTCTTCGTGTAATCATTCTTCCCTCAAATATACGACAAATTTAGCATAGGTGGTTCGTTGATGTTGCCAATAGCTCCTTCTTACTCCAACACGGCACCTTCCGACATAACTGAAAGCTATGATATTTGGCAAACATTTAACCGATAGTGAGAATAAAGATTTTCTCCATGAGACAGTTCCTTCAGAGGTGGTATTTGGTGTAGTTGAAGCTAGCTAGATTTATTAGTTCATCAACAGTTTTCAGAGATTCCAGTATGTTGGGAAGAATATGCTTTTCGAGGGCTTCCAAGAAAAATCTTATTTATCATTAATTGATATTTTACCAGAGAGCCTAATAGTTTACCTACTATGATTTACAAATATGTTTCGCGTTGCTTCTTTTGAATAGGTATTTTTAAGGGGTTTGATTTTAAAAGGTTTTCTAAACTTATTTGAGATAGATAAAGCTTTATAAGAAACAAATCCCACGAGTAGAGAGCCTGATGCGTGGTAAATAAAAGAATGGGTTTTGTTCGTTATATTAAAAGTTGGATTTCGGTTTAAGCCAGTAAATAAAATATTTATTTTTGGTTAAAAATGTTAACAAATCAACCATAACAAGTGGTATAGCGTAACAAATATAAAAATCACGGCTAAGATTTATAAATACCAAACAAACTTAAACTCGGAAGTTAAAAACATATATTATAGTTTGCTTTCTTTTTATATTAATTTTTTTTTAAATATTTGCCTGTGGTCACAATATGGCCTCTATAATGGTAAACACAGAGACATACAGTACATTATTAAACTATTTATGACTGAGCGAAACACATTTACAAGACTAATTAATACCCGCCTCGGAGTAGTTAGCTAACGCGCTAGTTTCGTGTTTAGCTAGACTGCCGAGGACGGGGAGATCAAGGTTCGAATCTTGCTCGNGTTTCCTAAATGTTTTTACATTCTCCTTCCACGCAAGTGCGGGTTCACTTCCTCTATATTCAACCTTACCAATTCCTAACCCATTAGTGTAATTAGTACTTAAGCGTATAACCCGAACGGGTGGTAAGGCGCGGCGCTAAATAAATAAATACAATACTTTTTTGTTTGTTATTGGAATGTTTTAAATTGGATGTTAATGAACAAAATTAATCATAATTCGTATTTAAAGGGTCTAACTAATTTCACGATTGTTTTTATTTCATTTCGCGCAAATATTATGAATGTGGAAATACTACAGTGAACCTTAAATGTGTTTCAACATCGATTTTAACGTTTAAGTAAAAAAAAAACACGTAAACAATTATTCTCAAGAAACCTCAATGTGCGTACATATGGGTTATCAAGAAATAGTACACTACTGCAAAACATAAGTTTGAAGAAAGTATTTTTAACATAGGTCTACAATCTAAAGGTATAACCTATATTTTCGGATCAGTTAGTACGGTTGTTCCAGTAGCAGTTTAGTCCACAGGGGGATTTCGTGGCCGGGGCCTTGCTTATCTGCCTCGCGCAGGCAAGCCTAGAGAACCCATTCAGCCCATAAATCCCCCCCTTGGGGCTTCCAGTGACAGCGACAATAAATCAGAGCGGTGATGTGACACACCACGTGCTCCCCCTTTACTCTGGGGATCAGCCTTCAAGCCCCGGACACACGTGTGGTTAAATGGGTGGGATTATAAAATAACCGGACGGATTATGCTTGCGTCAATCACACGTTCACTGAAAATAAAGAACAGGACATAAAGAAAAACGTACCAATTCACGAGATCGCAGAGAGACACACCGATGGCCGAGCGGCTCTAGACAATAGACCAGCGGATCACCTTGAAAGGGAAGGACAGGGTTCGAATCTCTGCCGAGTGCATTGAGGTGTTCTCTCCCCCTAGGCTAATGAAGGTGCATTTCCCTAACCTCCCTTACCCAGTCCTATCCAATAGTAGCTTGTGTTAGAAAAACAAATTAAAAATAATGCAGACATGTACTTACCGATGATGCTTTGCAACGCAAACTAGAAACAGTTTACCATTACTTTTTTTTTTTCCAAACTAAATATACAGCTTTTATAGGTTATCTTAGCATTGACAATAATGTTGGTTTGAGCGAATATGACGCATATCAAAGTGTGAATAAAATGTACAGTTCGAATTTCATCGGAAGAGATTTTTACAGAATAAAAACTTTTTAAAGCCAAAATTGATATTATTTTACTATATTATTAACGTAATTTTATAGTTAGTGATATCTATTAAAAGTGACATTTGTAGATCACATGACCTGGGGTATGACTACATTTGAACATGTATCTATTAGCTGTTTTAGCTCTAAGTTAAGACCCCTTCTATGAAAATCTAACTATATCCACACCTGATGGATTTAACAAGCAGCCCGGCGTAGTGCAGGGTAAACAAGACAACATTATTTCAACTAGCGCTAAGTTGACAGTTCACATACCTCTCATCACGTGGACAGAGTTCTGCTAGGTTCAAGCAGAGAACACTTTACAATCCCGGTCAGTCCCTCCTCAAAGCCCTGTACAAACGCAATATTGTGGAACCAGACGACACTGCAAGAATAAGCAGCAAGAGGGAGGGAGGGGGTGGGAAGGAGAGTTTGAATTTTTATAAAATAGTTTATTTAGAAGCTAGACGGGGCTATTGGCGTTTGGGACCACACTTATTCCAATTTGCTCGCACACCACCCGATTCATACCCCACAGGAAATCGAACCAAAGTCTCCAAAAATAATGTCGCTGTAGTTTGAGGTACAATGCCTCTGTTATAATGAGCATGGGAAAGACTGTGGGGAAGTTTAATAATAATCTGTTCACCTAAAACTGGTTTTGGATCAAAGAAACTCAGGTTTGCCACTATTTTCTTATTACAAAATTCCCTGGTTTTTTTTTTTTCAGATTCTACATAGGAAATTTAATAAAAATGTTAACACCCATAAAGATTTAAACAGACAATATTGATACCTTGGCAGTTTCTAAAAAAATTAAAAATAGTCAAAATGGTAAGATAGGTAGGGTACAGTCTTAAAACATCACACTAATAAACAATATCTTTCAATAGGAGTAATCTTTTTTAAACAGACAAATAACACACCAAAATCCAAAGAATGAATTCATTCAACTGCCAGCAGCATGGGCTTGATGAAGTTGGGAAACGGGGGTGGAGGAAACGAGACGTTTGTGGTATTGGTGGGGGTTAAAGGAAAAAGCCGAAAAGGCGCGGAATTTTCCAAACAAGTCGTCTCGGTTGCACTCAGGACTTGTCTCAAGCTGATGAGGTGCTGGTAAGCATAATCATCATAAATGAGACTTGTTCCAATCAGACTGCTCAGTTCTCCAGTTACAAATTTTAGTCTATATTGTTCCTAATATTTTAAGCTTGCAATCACTGTATTGCCCAAATTCACTAACAAATTCCAGTAAATTCTAGCTTTTTTTGTGAAATTCCCTGTGTTTTCACGGTTTTTTCCAGACACAAAAAAATTCCCTGTATTTTCCCGGTTTTCCTTGTTTTCCAGGTGCGTGGCAACCCTAAAACTTATATTGGTTACTCTCAAGTCCAAGGGGAGAGGATGAGGGCAATTTTAAATGAGAAGTACCGGCGATATTTTGGAGAGAGGGTGAGAAGTCACAATGTACTACAAGCCCTCAGCCTCGACCCCTGTAGTCAGGCACACTATCGATGCGGCCAACCCTGAGGCATAGAGAAAGGATATCCTTGTCTATGCTGCCAGTGTATGAGAGTCACTAGAAATGGTTTGGAGGGCTGATAATGGGAAGAACTGAATATTGTTCACTAAACACAAAAACAAGCCTTTAGATTCGAGTCCAGTAATTACACCCCCCACCACCCCCAACACAGGAAGGGGAAAATTAAAATAGGACATTGAAGCGTAGTTGTCAACGTGATGTATACTCCATTCACGGTAGGAATTACTCTCTGAAAGGTCTTTTTTCCTACCAAAATCCTACTATATAATAGCTTTCTGGTTGATGTAGATCTTAAGTTTTTTTTAGTTCCGCGTCTTACCCATTCGAGTTAACCGCTTATGTACTAATTACTATAATGTGTTAGGGATGAAGAAGGTTGAATTTAGACAAAGAGTGTACCCACATTTGCAAGTTGGGAGGGTGTAAAACTATTTAGGGGAAAACCCTCATTAAATCTGACTGGGATCTAACACCGATCTACCCGTCATCGGCAGTATTGTCTAGTACAAGAGTGATGCCTTAGACCATGCGGTCGCCGAAGCGCGTTAATATTTTCTTAAAACTGGCATTTATTTAATAACAGAAATATTTATACATCTCAATTTTGCATCATTTTCTATTGTTCAACATTTTACAGGGTTTTTGTAAATGCCACAATTGACAGACTAACAGCTTTATTCCCACTCCGAAGGAAGTTGTGCTAATCTATAGATATTTATCAATCAAGATATTCGTTGGGTTTGAGACCTCATACAACTGTGTCCTGAGACATACAAAGTTATTCTTATGGCGATCCAACTATAACACTGGGAATTTAATAATTCATCGCTCCCCCCCTTTTTTTCACGCCACACCCCTAAATATTGTATGTACCTCAGTGCAGCTGTCCGCATACTTCCCTACCTCGCAATATAGAATGGACCACTTGCCCTCAAATAAATAAAAACGCCTTTATTAAAAAAAAAGGTGTTAGGTGACATGCTCGTTGGGTAGTTACAATAAAGTGGGGTGACTTTGCTCCCTGATGGGAAACTTTACCAGCAGGATCTTTTTTTTGATGGGGGACATAACCTTTCTAAAAACAGATCAAAATTTGTCTCACCAGCAAAAAAATAGATTTCTAACATTATTTTGTATTTACTTACTCTATGGCATTAAGCACTCGAAAGTTCATTGCCGCACTTACTAAAGTACGCCACCTCTCCCTATCTTGAGCTAGTTCTATCTTGAGCTAGTTCTATCTTGAGCTAGTTCTATCTTGAGCTAGTTCTATCTTGAGCTAGTTCTATCTTGAGCTAGTTCTATCTTGAGCTAGTTCTATCTTGAGCTAGTTCTATCTTGAGCTAGTTCTATCTTGAGCTAGTTCTATCCAGACCACCTCATTACACCCTATCTCTATCTTGAGCTAGTTCTATCAGTCCACCTCATTACACCCTAGCCCTTTCTTGAGATAGTTCTATCCAGTCCAACTCGTTACACCCTCTCTTTTAGGTCCATTCTAATACTAAATATAGCTATGTAAGTATTACTTTGTAACATGCTCAAAAAAAATTGAGTCTCGTAAAGCATCGATGCTTGGCTTTCGATTTTTTGATGTTCTGTTTCATTAAAATGGTATCGATGATAAACAGAAATTTTCCTTTCGATGTGGTACCCTATATACATAGGTCAAAGAGTTGAATTAAAAAAAAAACTAGTCTCGATTATCCAACCAAAACGGGACCAATAATTGGTCTGATAGTATGGAAACCGGGGTGGACGATACCGAAACAAATACAAATTAAATGTAAGTGCAGAATAAGTATGAAATATACATTACATAACTTTTTTATTCGCGTAAACAGAAAAATGAATTCTGGATTTATTAAATGCAACATTTATTATTTCAAAAGCAAAATGGAAAAGTCACCTTTTTAAAAAGAATTAGTGAATGATGTTTGTTTCCCAGCTTTGATTTTCTCCCTTGTTGCGAGGTCACGGCAGGGTCTTAATAACATTACATCAATAGCAATATATGTGCGTACGCTGCACAACAATGTAAATACGCACGTTTTATGGACATGGTAGGAATACTGCATGGATATACTTAGCTAAAATTCCTTAGAAAATTGATTTTTCTAAGTTAACCCCTCAATTTATACATACAAAGCAGTACTCATACTTAAAAAAAAAAAGATATTTAACCCGCAAGATTTGGCTCACAATACGAAAATATTGCAAACCTTGGATCTAATCTATTTATTGCGAGATTGACGCCGAAGACCACGTATCCACCGGGTAGGTTAAGTAATAGTAGAATTTGTGGTTCGTAGAGGTTGAATAGTTGGGTGTTGGGAGGGGGACATAATCGTCAACTCGAAAGATTGTACCCGTCATCAACTCGTCAAGTGAAAAACAGGTGTGTGAGATTCGAGTCAGCCACGGAAAACAATCTGTCGACTTCTGCTGACACGTAGTAGTAGACAAGTCAAGCTGAGCCAGGAGTATGACTCCAGTCATATCATATGAGTTCGTAAGCAGATTACATAATGAGCCGTAGGACAACGATTGCTGACCAGTGAAAGAATAACTATGATGAATTTGAAGAAATTTACCAGATTTTGCACTGAGAGAGGACATAAAACCATCGTGGGG
>CABFWO010000299.1:123167-310280 GCA_902155825.1 Timema genevievae | reverse complement strand
GGGGGGGGGAGAGAATGGAGAAAACTCGTTTCCTCAATATTCCCAGTCATGAATTCCAACCAGTCTTTCAGAGGATGTGACAAGACAGGATTCTAGGAAGGATGCCTCAACGCTTTTAACTCCAGCAGAGGCTCCTTATCAAGAAGAGACCACGTTTTACACCCATAGAGAACAACCGGTAATATTGTTTTGTATATTCTGAGTTTCACATTCCTTGACAGCAGGCGAGATGTCAGAGTACTGACCGAGTAATAAAATGGCATGGATTTACCAACTGTATTCTTTTCCTAATTTCCAATCTAATATAGTTATTGCTAGTTAAAATTTTTCCTGAATATCAAAACTCATTAATCCTGTCAAATGATATGTTGCTCAAAGTAATCTCTTAATGATCTTCCTCAATGTGTGTTCTCTGTGAGACCATATGCTTATTCTTTTCAGCGTTTACTTATAAACTTATTTCCTTACTAGCCTTTAAAAAATTAGGTATCTACATTTCTCGCAACAGCTTCCTTACTAAAAATAAACTAGTAAAATAGGGAAAGCTTGAAATAAATATATTTTAAAACTACAGATAAATATATTCAAGGCAGAATGTTTTAGATTACGAGTTAAGGGTAGTAGTTTTGTAGTTTTAAGGCAAAAACTTCTCTCTGCCAGAAAAATAAAATATTTCTCTAGTCTAAACAATTTTATTTTCTTCACATACTAATTTCAACAGTTCTTTAATATCCGCCAAGGGTGTCCTGGAATTTGATGAGAACTATCTCTTCAGTTAAAAAGTTTATCATCAAATGTTTAAATGTTCATGACAAATATTTAAGAAACGTAGAAATTACCATTTGTTAATATTTTTACTCCGTATTTTTACTGAAGCAATATTTGATTCAAAAAAAGAAGTTTGCTATGGAAACTACAAAGACTCTTCACCTTTTCTTACGTCCCCTTCCATCCCACATCAAGAATCAAAGATCTTGTTCCGGATTCTGTCACGTGCCTCAACTCTGCTTTCAGGCATGTAGCCTAAAGTTCTTTCATAACAGTGGCTTTGAACTTTTATTGGACGACAAAATCAAAGACAATATGTCACTGCTCTTCACAAACTTGCATCCAGATCCAAAGACGTGAGAGCGTGTTTTGTTTGATGGGGTACAAGTAAAAGATTGTTCAATGACCGTCATTTTATCCTACTGTTATTTATGTTTAGGTTATTGATAATATATATGAAGAGTGTCTGCTGCAATTCATATGACTTGACGTATGAATATGTGAAGGCTGATACAGTAATTTTTATAACCATCAGATGTCATTCTTATAAAAAGTGGACTGTAACAGAGTAGTTGATATTTTATTCAGTTATTGCATAGATATCTGAAAATTTAAAACTCTACCGACTTGTGATTTTATCCGGGGACAGGAAGTCCCAGGTTCGTATAAACCCTGTAAAGGCAAGCAGGCAGGCAGATGCCATGGAAAACACCCACGAGGAAAAGCGAGCGAGATCAAGCTTGACACGGGCCAATGGCGGTAATTGACCCGGGGGGCACGCCAATTAACGTCCCCCTCACACCCCCTTCACATTCCACGGGCTGTAAAGGGAGCAATGCGTGTCACGTCAGTTAAGTCACGGGACTCGGAAATGGATCCCTTCAAAAAATCAATCTCATCACCAATCGAGAGTACACACATTAAAGATGTTTACAGCCCAATTTTCATAGAAAGGGTCTTATCTAATAGCAACTAGATCTACTTTCACGTATCCATACATAATGTCAGGTGTTCTGCAGTTGTAGCTTGTGATGGATATTATTAATACCTATCAAGTTTTTTTAACGCCACGTCTTACTACCCGTTTGGGTTATACGCCTATACACTAATTACACCAATGATTTAGGGACTAGGAACGTTTGACTGAGAGGAAGTGCATCCACATTTGCGTGGAAGAAGAGTGAAAAACCACTTAGGAAAACTCCTTCAATGCATCTGATCGGGATCGAACCCCGATATCCCCATCTTCGGCAGTCTGGTCTAAAAGGAGAGTAGCGCGTTATACCACGTGGCCACTGAAGCGGGTATGAAAATTAATAATATGGTAAAATGTTATCAGTGTTAAGTACAAAAAAAAAGTTTGTATCACCTATGAGAATTGGACTATAGGTAGGCTGCAAGGATAGTGTGCCTGTCTGACTTGAAAGACTGAATGCGATGAGGATGACAAAGTAGGCAGGCCTACGTGTTTGGTTACTTGGACTGCTCTCGACCAATGTGAGTGGCGCCACACTGGACAGAAGATGCGCCGCGTATTTTCGGCGACGGATCTCCCGCCGTTGTTAGAATCGTACACACTACAGCGGAACATCCACGGAGTATTTCTAACCATAGTAGATTATACAGCATTTAATTCAGTCCTTTGCATTGGCGGATACAGGGGGAAAGGGGGCGATCCCCCCCCCCCTTGCATATAAAATTATCAAAAATATTGAAAACCATACCTAATATTATAAAGAATGACTGACTAACCCCTCCCTCTGTCTATCTACATGAACTAATCAATAACTCTTCCAACTTAGCTTTAATGTGTAGAAAAGCAAGTGACTTAAAACAAACTCTCCAGAAAGTTTAGTATGATAACCAATTATTTGTACTTAAATACATATATTTCAATTAACACTTACTAAACCATTTTAGGCCCATGAACATGATTATTAGTTTAATTATGAGAATGACTTTAGTTTTATGTCACCCCCTTCTTCAACAGGTCCTTGCTTCTCTGACAGTGTATTGGGTGATCACGATGAAGGCATTACAAATTATCTACATACGAGGCGTTACAGCCAGACACAAGAAAAAGGAAACTTAGTCATCAATTAAATACCAGTAGAATATCTATTTGACAGTTTAATTGCTTATATAATGAACTAAGTTACAAGGAGATTTTTTAAAAATATTTACGCATGTCTTGAAAAACCTTTGAAAGCTCCTAATGTTAATGAAAGAATATATTCAAAAGAAATGACAACTCTTAAGGCGGGTATCCATGCGTACCAGTGGAGACGGGAAATCGTTGCAAAGTGGCGTGCCAAATGTGATATAAAGATACGCAAAGGGCCTGATCGGTCATTTGTAGGTTTTTCACCGTCACAACAAAGGAATGATATGGTACTAGGTTGAAACATATGTGGACGGGCTACCATTTTATTGCGTTGCACGTTCATTCATGCCAAGGACGCCCAGCGGAAACCTTTTGTAGAGTTTTTTTTGTTAGTATGGTTTTTTCGTATATTTTTATTACAATATTTGGCAAAATAGAGAGGAGTAAGGAGACCATACGGTTTATAGGAACATACCTGTTGGAATCAACTGAAGATAACAAAAACTAAAAATCAGTTTGGTGCATCCTAGTGAAATTTTTGTAGAATCCAATGACAGATTGTAAATTTAAGTCAACCAATAAACTGGTTTCACTATACACCTTCCTGCTTGGATACAATTTTGACACCCACCAACGATTTTTTTTTTCTTCCCCAAAATCGATTAATGAATAAAAAAATTTAAGAGGCTGCTGCTATTTGTAGAGATGTGCTCATTGCTGCAGAATAACTAGAAGTGAACACTAAAGTTCGATACGTATTGCAGTCCCATATCCTCCGTTTAAATATGCACACACAGTGATGATATAAAAAAAATTAAAAATCAGTGGTGCACTGTATCGTATCACTAGATGATACGAAACGATGACACGATACGTGGATACCCGCCTTAAGGCAAGCATTGTGCTGGTAGGAATGCTAGCGCCCAGCTATACCTCAGTTTTAGCTTATGTGGTGCTGACTGACAGTTCACAGCTGACTTCTGACAGTCAACATTTAGGTATATACCTAAATTTTGACTGTCAGAAGTGACAACTGCTAAAGACATGTTTTTTGCAGATCATATGGTTCGGCGTAGGGATACATAATTTGGTCTGGTAGCTTTTTAAAGCCGTCAGAAGTCACCTGTGAGCTGTCAGTCAGCACCACATAAGCTAAAACTGAGGTTTACCAGTGTGGAGCCTCACACTTTAAAACATGTAGTTATAACTTGACAGATTCTCCAACTAACGGATTATCGGCCGGACGAAACCAAAAAGACGCTCATACGAGACGTATCTTTGGTCCAATATGGCACCAGACCTACGCTCTTTGACAGGCCTTATCTAAATTAATTTTGGCGTGAGAAGATGGGCTTCTACTTGCGGTGGCTCATGGTAAAGTTTTCCTAAAACAGTTGTCGAGCTGTGGCGTGTTGCTAGGGAAAAGAGAGGTATAGCTAAGCTACGGTGGGAGTGTATGTGACAGCTATAAGATGGTTTTAGATTGCAAACATTGGCTGGAAGTACACTAAAGTCACGATTATCCGGCCAAAAGTGGCGGAATTCTGAGCCGGATAGTACGAAATCAGAGTGAGAATAATTTTCAGTATGGGTTTTCCTACTTTTCTTAATCTTCACAGAACATTCGACTTTATTTTTAATAGAATCTGCCTATTTTCTTATTACGATGTAAAATAGGAATAGAGTAACTGTAGGGGACAGTAAAGATTAAACGAGAAAGAAATTATCTTTACTATAGGCCTACAGTACTTTATTTTGAAAATGGAACATTGGATATGAAGCAAGATCAAAAAGTTACCCGCCTCGGTGGCGTAGTTAGCTAACGCGCCAGTCGTGTTGAGCTAGACCACCGAGGTCGGGGAACTCTAGGTTCGAATCTCGGTCGGGTGAACTGGGGGGGGTTCCTAAATGGTTTTCCACTCTCCCTCCACGCAAATGCGGGTTCACTTCATCTAAATTCAACCTTCCCAATTTCTAATCCATTAGTGCAATTAGTACTTAAGCGTATAACCCGAACGGGTAGTAAGACACGGTGCTAAATTTTAATTTTAAGATCAAGTGAAAATAGAGCGTCAAACGGATTAGATTATAAATTCAGTAAATGTTTCATAGTGGTTATGTACCGGTTCACTTATTTTAACCGCACTTGTTAACACCGAAAACTACGTCTTACTAACCGTTCGGGTTACAGGCATATATAGTATTACTTATACAGTTAAAATTATTTTCGAATAGGCTTACATAAATGATTTTCAGCCAATATTTGCAATACATAACTTTCTGCTAGCTATCACCTACTTACATTCCCAAATAGATGAGTTTTAGTTTAAACTGTACGTATGAATTATCTCATTGTATATTCCCTTAAGATTAGTGCAGAGCTTATGCGTGACTGGTCGAATGAAGACAGTAGGTGAGATTATCGCGGCAAGGATTACCCTGGTAACACTATGAATCGCTAAGAGATATCCCGGTGGGCCGGTTTGATTCGGGCCGACACAACTACTTTAAACTAGAATAAAACTATTGTTTTAATACATTTTTAATAAAGAGTTTCTATGAATACGTCTGAGGGTACAGTACACATCATTTGTAAAGATATACGATGAGATTAAAATTAAAAACGTTCCATTGGTTGTTTCTTATAGCCAAACATAAAGCATATGTTTAGTGAATACTAACTGGTACTATCTCTGTAATTTACACAGGTTGTGGGTGGAGAAACCTTTTTGCAAACAAATATTTAAAAAACTAGATTACCAAATAATGTCTAACAATCTAGGAGCATTTTTGCTCGCGACAGCAGAAAGAATTTGGTGTTTTAATTAGATTGAATAGCGACGTAATCCTCGATTATATATCCGAAATGGCCCCTGGATTTAACCTTCTAGCTAATTATAAAAAAAAAAGATTAATACTTCACAACACCACTTCAGCCTACAGTGATTTTTGTGAATGTGTGTTAAGGGTAGTCATATTTATAACCCTGAGCTATTTGGAACCTGCCAGTCCACCCTTGACTCGCCACTGCTCAAAAGGATATATCAAGGATTGTTTTTAAAATAAACTCTTCTTGGAGCCATTTTAAGGTTTTAAGAACATAATTAGGTCAAAAAGGTGTTATTATTTTCATAAAAACCCAATGAGCTACTGGCTTTTACATTAAGAAAGAAAACTGAAATAAATAATTCGTGGGAGAGCATCAATGCGACCCTGGTTTGGTATTGTGATTGTGATTTGTGACAGAGTTATTTCCTTTATGTTTCAAATTTAAAACGCGTCATATGTTTAGGGATGGTTGTGGTGAAGCATTATTTATACGTGTATTTATATTTCATGTTTTTGTACCTCAATTATAAGTGTTGAATAAACGGGCCATGTTTAAATTTCACCCTCCCTTCTATTTTAGAAATAACTACCCGCTCTTCTTCTCAGACGATGAGAGTATACTTACCCTAAATTCTACCTTTCTTATCACTACCCCATTAAGTGACTATGCGTATAACCCGAATTATTACTGTATGACGCAGTAAAAAACCCTAGCTTGAGCTGAATATGCATTTACTGAAGTTCTTCAGGCACCTCATAGGTTCTTTCAACCACCAAGACTTGGGTGGCCATTTTCCTCGGAAATTTGAATGTCCCTGAATGATTTTGTTCCCGATTTGTTAAATTAATCAATGCAATTTGAAATAAGATACATTTAAATGCCATTGCAAGGACCTCTTCTTCAAAGTAATCTAAGTAGCCTACACAATATTACATAGTTATATTGTCACATGTATAGCTACAGCGCTAAGATTAGTTTACTACTTTCTTGTACCGTATCCTATCACTTTCATTAGCCTATATTAAGGCTGGTAAATCTATAGCACGCGAACAAGATTTGGGTGGCACCCGACATGAAAACAATCTGCACCAAATTAAACTTTTCCTAGCGTGGTATTATTTTTTGAAGTTAATAAAATATCGATAGCCTTGTCATTCACATGTCACAACGTTGTGGAAGTCACCGGCTATAAATCGTACAGTGTCTGTTGAAGACAAGTTATGAACCGAACAAACATATCTTGGCTAGAAAAATATAGTTTCAAACTATAATAAAAAAGGTTTTGTATTTTTTTAAATTTCAACTAACATTTTTAGCATATATATATATATAGTCTCTCCCACCTCGCCCCCCAAGTGTTACTCTCAATTTTTTTTTTACTTTAAGTTAGTGATATTAATATTATCTAAGACACCCACTTTGAAAATTTAATAAATTTTACTTCTTAAAATTTATTCATTAAAAAAATAAAAGGTGAGGCCGAAATATTTATGCTATTAATAACTTGAAAATTAACAGTTTAATTGAAATTCATTAACAAAATAAAAGAAAACTACATACTACAGTTTTTCACTTTTTGAAGATAATGTCACCCAGGTGAGATCCACCGGACGTCAGGCAAACCTCAGCACGTTGCCCATCACTTTCCTCGGCCCAGATTGTCCATCACTTTCCTCGGCCCAGATTGTCCATCACTTTCCTCGGCCCAGATTGTCCATCACTTTCCTCGGCCCAGATTGTCCATCACTTTCCTCGGCCCAGATTGTCCATCACTTTCCTCGGCCCAGATTGTCCATCACTTTCCTCGGCCCAGATTGTCCATCACTTTCCTCGGCCCAGATTGTCCATCACTTTCCTCGGCCCAGATTGTCCATCACTTTCCTCGGCCCAGATTGTCCATCACTTTCCTCGGCCCAGATTGTCCATCACTTTCCTCGGCCCAGATTGTCCATCACTTTCCTCGGCCCAGATTGTCCATCACTTTCCTCGGCCCAGATTGTCCATCACTTTCCTCGGCCCAGATTGTCCATCACTTTCCTCGGCCCAGATTGTCCATCACTTTCCTCGGCCCAGATTGTCCATCACTTTCCTCGGCCCAGATTGTCCATCACTTTCCTCGGCCCAGATTGTCCATCACTTTCCTCGGCCCAGATTGTCCATCACTTTCCTCGGCCCAGATTGTCCATCACTTTCCTCGGCCCAGATTGTCCATCACTTTCCTCGGCCCAGATTGTCCATCACTTTCCTCGGCCCAGATTGTCCATCACTTTCCTCGGCCCAGATTGTCCATCACTTTCCTCGGCCCAGATTGTCCATCACTTTCCTCGGCCCAGATTGTCTATCACTTTCCTCGGCCCAGATTGTCTATCACTTTCCTCGGCCCAGATTGTCTATCACTTTCCTCGGCCCAGATTGTCTAATTATTTCCACCCCACCCTGTATTTACCATTTTATTTGAGTTGCTCATTATATTTCATAAGTCAAAAGTTTTGATTTTTAAATACTCATTAAAAACGTGAAAAAAAGGTGGCATAATGAACTAGTTCAAAATTCATCTAGTTCTTAAGTGACACGCTGGTCTGAAAAGTTTTGCCATTTTGGCCTAAATCTATCTATATTTAATATACCTAATTTGACGCTGTCCAATAACGGTAGCTACGACAGTCCCCCTTGTGGACCACGGCCGTCCCAATTCACTAGGCGGGAATCATGTATGTCCAATAACACGAACAAAATATTAAAAAACCATGACTTCAGACGCAGAACATCTAAGGCGCACAAGAGGGAGAAACTTCATATCAAAAGAGCACAGGGAGAGACCAATTGCATAAATTGGTAGCATCGCTAACATTTATTGTAAGCAAACTCCTTAATCTCGATAATAATTACAGTAAAATAATAAAACTAGGTTAGGTTAGAAAGACAATACAACTCAAAATGAAAGAAAGATGTGTCTTTAGTGAACGAACCAACAATGGGTGTTGCCATATGGGGGCTCAAGAGTTTACAAACGATGATGCGCTTTTGAGAGACACAAATTCGGCCTGTGCGCATTGAGAACGTAGCCGACCACAGGGTGCATTAGTACTATTTAAATGGCAACTGCCTTCTCCGGCTTCCACCAGTGATTATAAGGTGGCTATCCCCGAATATGCCAAGGAAAATAAAGGTCACTTTTGCCTCGACTCGTGGAAGACTCCTATAACCACTCAGACTCTATTAGGGGGAGTGGAGGTAGTGCTACGACTCAAGGGTGTCTAGTTTATTTGAACATTCTGTAGGGTGATGTGTTTTACCCTCCACCCGACTAGTCTAACACACAAACTGAAACTAAATAAATACTCGACATGGAGCCGTCTGGTTTGTCGGTTCAGTGTCTAGTAGTTAGAAGCTCCAAAATCTTTCCCACCCAACCCTTCACTACCCCCTTCCCCCACGTTCTTGTAAATAAAAATTAGAGGGGATATAAGGAAAGGAACACACAGCTCGTATATTTTACTTGTTTATGACGGCACGTATTTTCTTGTCTAAGTTTTGGTTTATGGCCACATAAAACTCGAGTTCCGCCGATGACAATGTTGCTCGTGTAAAATATTTTATTTACGTTATAGGAACACCCTGTAATTTGAATATCTTACTGTCCTAAGACTCGGAATCAGTTGTGTAATCGGTGATTTTTTTTTAATACAAACATAAGTTTTAAAACGATTATGACGACGGCTCACTTTATATATGCAATAAAAGTTGTTTTTAATATTTGATAAATAAAAATAAGAACATACATTAAATTAGTATTTGTTTGTATCACGAAGGCGTAAGGTATTGTTTATTATTTAATACGTTTTCCTATTCATAAACCAAAACTATTTACGATTATGAAGAGTAAAGTCATTACTAGTGTTTTATAATCTGTTGAACAATAAATTGGGATCAATATATTAAGTCATTTTTACGACCGTTGAAAAAAGTAAACTTTCACGCACAGTAAATCCCACACACGCATGCGTGATAAGCGCCAGATTCGAATAATACGTCGACAACAAAGCTACTCGCATTTAAGGACACGTAGACTAGATGCCACCATGCTCATTTAGTTCAGCTTACCAGTGATGGGGAGGTCGGTGCTGGAGTCCCGGTAGAATGTACTGAGGGTGTTCTTTCTTTGGTATGTTTTCCCACTCCCCCTCTCCGAGCAAATGCAGGTACATTTATTTTGAATTCTACTTTCCTCATCTCTAGCTTATTAGCTAATTAAAATGAGTATAGGCCGGACGGACAGTAGGGCATGGCGGGAACGCATGAGTTTAGGATCTAAAGTTTGATCCTAGTATCTACCTCCACGGGAATAAGACATTGTCCTGTTTTATAGGTAGGACATCCTTCGTGCTAGGTTTGTACTGTTCTGTAACAGGGTTGTAGTTCCACTGGTTCGTTATATTAAGATCGGCATTTCTTATACCCTTTCATCACAACGGCACAACAAATTAATGTACATAATATATCTCGAGGTCGGGTGTGTTTTTTCATTAAACAACTTTTAATTCGTTAACCACGGCCTCATATTTTGTCTTGACATTCAAGGAGTTTATTTTTAGGAGATTATTAAAACTTTTTTTTGTGGAAAAGGCTAAATAAATGCAATAGAAAACAAAATTTTGCGGCACAGTTGAAAAACAGCAGAGTGGCCACATAATCTTAGAAAAAGAATTATCCTTTCTAAAAATCCAAATTTCACTGGCAAACCCATATAGGAATCAATAAATATGTTACAAATAATTACTTTTAAATTAACTCAAAAATAAATAAACAGAGAAACAAGTGTTTTAATAAGATGCAATAAATATGTATTTTCCCAAGACAGCCAAAAATGTATTCAATTTTACCTGATCAATTATAAAATTCAGTTGTTTAGAAAGTTATATTTCAAATAAAACAAAATTTCTTGACATTTCCAGATTTTCCTGGCTGTGGCCACGGGAAGGTTATAAATGTGATTCCCCCCCCTCCCTACCGTCAGGCAAATGTGGAGTATATTTCCTCTAGATTATACCTTAATCATCCCGGCCACGTTAGAGTCATACGTATAACTTGAACGGTTGGTAAGACGTGATGAGGAAAATAAATGAGACATTTAATATGAGACCAGTTTGTAAAATATTACAGAATCAAGACAATATTTTCTAATAAAATTTGATTTTTTTTTAACTAAGGACATTTACTTTAGGCCTATATTCGTAAATTTGAAAAATGACCCCAAGACGTGGGAATAGAGGTCGGGACCGTTGGCGTAGCGCGCCAATGAGGCATTCAGGATTTTACAAATTTATGATTTGAATATGATACTTGGTGCGGGTATATCCGTAACCTATAGATCGTTTCTATCTCTCAAGATTCGCTATTAATGTAGGCCAACAAATGATAATGAATAAGTCAACTTTATCCGCATTAGTATAGTACATATGTAAGCATAGCTTTTTTTTTAAATTCAGACAAGATTGTTTCAAACACTTTAGTAGCCAATTTTTCTTATACTTTACATTAGATAAAAACTTATTTTAAGAAAGTTTTTTCCTTCTTTTTTTCTTTTAGCAAACTGGAGCTGCCACCGCCTGGTTGCCATCACCGGCTGTTATTCGAGAGTTGGAGGAAATTTCCAATTCGAAATACAACACTCCAAGGACGATTTATCATCCAGTAAAACATTCTAGAACCCTACTCCTAGATGGTATCGACATGAGAATATTTGTCAGCAAGAGAAACATACTACGAACAAGTGGGTTGAGAAGGGAAGGAAAATGGTGGTTGCCTAACGTAAGCTGACAACAATTTTCAGCATCAAGAGAGGCTAAAAACAAAGATAAACAAGTTCCAAAAATATTTTTAACACTCAAAATTACGAAAGACTTAGACTTAAGTTTTAGCAATAAGGACAATAGGAGAAAAAAAAAACTTTGGGAGCAATTATCTAGATCACATAAAAATAGTTTTTTTAAGAATCATGGTTCCCTTTACTGTGGGCCGCGCAAAGTTTTTGAAATGTGAAACTTTGTGGTTATTTTATAATAGAAGATCATGAAAAAAAATGGAAAGTGAAATAACTCTGGTAAAAATAAAAATACTCCCTCCTCCACACCCTTCATGTACATTTGATCTAGGTGGGTCACGAAAGTCTTTCGTTCCAAGAATTTGGTCATGGTTTAAAAAAATATAGGAAGTAATGTTTTAGAGCAGTAGCCAAATTTACATATGAATAGCCGTTTAGACTAGAGGTTATATGCCACTAATAAATTATATACACAATATTGACAAACGGGAACAATATTTAGCTTTTACATTTCTGTAAAAGTTAACCCCCGCTCCCCCCACCATAAGTGACAGAAGCAACTCACACGGCTTGGCGTATCAAAGCAGATTCAGCAGATTTTCTGATCTCTTACACAGTCCTTTCAATGGCGATACCAATATAATCCAATTGCATTGGGGGGAAAATAATTTAATCTGCCATTTTCAAGCTATTAAACAACTTTCATTTTGGCTACTCATTCGATAAACCATGGGTTCTGCAACCCTCCCTTTAGAAAAAAGAAAGATATTCATAATTATATTTTGAAAGTGCTGGCTACACGTATACATTCTACAAGGTTCGTCTTAGAGCAATAGACTGTACAGTTGGCTACTCTATTGAATATATTCTAAGAGGTTCTACCTATGGCGATGCAAACAAATGTAAGGTTGGCTACTCTTTATTAACTACCTTCTAAAAGGTTCTATCTATGGCGATGAGATTGTATAGTTGTCCCCGCACCTGACGCAACGCCTGAAGACAGGTTCATTCTAAAGCACGTGACAATCATTAGTCTCATCTCTGGAACAGACTGCAGTCACACTATTGTTTTTACCGTGTAGACTGCCTAGCTCACCAGTTCTCTCGTGACAGAAACAAAACAAGTCCTCTGATGCACACGGCTATTTCCATACCACGAGGACATCCCCAACACAAATCAGCCAAGAAGAGTTTAAAAAGTTCCAATGTAAACAAATTCAAATTTCTTAGCAAACAGATTTAAGAGGCACATTTCAAACTTGAGCCTTATTTTCTTATTTAATTTAAACAATTAATGTAAGACTGACTCGCACCAGTGGACACGCGGATTAAGCTCTAAGTCCATTTGGTCTGGTTTGTCGGAAATTGAGAGGTCAGGGTTCATGCCCGGCCACGTGTGATATGAGAGTTTTTTGCAAACTTATTTTTTACAAACCTAAGAAATGTTGGGAGTTTTTTTAGACAAATGATTTGTTTTTCTATCAAGAATAGATTTTTCTAACAAATTAGAGGACAAGCTGCTGGCAAAGACATTCTTTAAAGTTGCGAGAAGATTTATTTTTTGACATCTTGTTCTTTGCTGAAAATTTTGTCCAAGGTGCATTTTGAAACCCATGCTTCTTAGGCAAGAACTGTACCACACGTAATCTTATTGACTGAGGGCGGGACTGAAGCTAAACTTTTGTATCAACCTTGGATGGAGTAAACAAACAAAAGGAAATACGAGAAAATACGTCCCTGAAGCAAAGAGCAGAAGGAGAATAAATACCAGATACTCCAGTCGCACCCGAAATATAAAATTAACACCACTTTCAGTGCCAAGTATTTTCAGCCATGTCTCCGCTGTATTTATAGATTATCTTGGGCCTCATCAGTCACTTCCGGAACGTTTGCGTAGCTACACATAATATTTGGGCTTTAATTGGTACACAAGTGAACGGTTCTAAACTTTCCTAGACAGCGTAGGTGGAAACTTCGAATTTGTATTTTCGAGTAGGGCCTACTAATGTCGAGCGTGGAGAGCATTCCGATTTATCTAAGAAAAATTAGACAAATTAAACAAGATAAAGTTTTGAAAATCCCGACTTTTGGAGATCAAAAAACGTTAATTTTTCTAGTATTTTAAAAGCAAGCCAATAAATAAAGCAAATTTAGTTATTTTCGCTGGTTTTTTATATTAAATTCTTTACAGAATAATTATTAAAGACATTTTATATTAGTGCTCTCTGCGAAATCGGTTACACAGTTGTTCATAAATCTTCTTCGTATGCGATTCCACCGTGTATTTCAAAAACTATTACGGAAACATCTGTAAAGATTCCAGTAACCTTAAAATTTAACTAACTTCTACCCAACTTTTCCAGGTTTTACAAGTGCAAATCAATCCAGTTTTTACTCAAAATTTTAGATTGCCAAATTTCAAATAGAAGGCCTAAAACCTTAATCCTTTAAGCAGGGTTCTATTAGATTACTACAAATTGCATCAGTTAGTATTGGTTTCAAAGTGTTTATCCTAACCGTTAACACAAATTTAAGCAGTTAAAATCAGTATGGCACAAAAACTATACAACATATTCGCAGATAAGTATAATTTTCCATTTTATTCTTTACACAATTTACAAAATTTAAAATCTATTGTTCACTAATTTAAAAAATAAATATTCTTTACTGAGACCACTGACCACAAGCATCGTGTGAGAGAAAATTAAAGTTTTTTTTTTGTTTATAGTTATTATGTAAATACAACCACTATAGATAAGCATTCAATCGCTTACTATTGGCTTAGTGGCCACTCCAATTGAGTCGACAGAAAATTAACAAGCAACACAAGAACAAAATATATACTATGAAGCTATGAATACAGCTCATATGGAAGAACATGAAAACATGATTGTTAAAATTGTTAGTAGTTTGATTTTCTCCCAATGATATCCTCTGCCCTACTTTACGTTAAAATACTACAAGGCAACCATTTGCAGATTTCAGGTGGAATGAGTCACTCCGATAGCTATTGAGAATTAAACCCTAAGGTCAAGAGAACTGACATGAGACGTACGTGACTCGTTGCGAACTGAAGCAAACCCACGACAATAGCGGGTTACAACAGCCTCATATCTTGAACCTAGTTCGTGACAACCTACCTCAACCCAGCGCATGAATGGCCTAAGTTGGCAGGGCGACAGCGCGCACGACGCAAACTCCGCCTACGTTGGCAGGGCGACAGCGCGCACTACGAAAACTCCGCCTACGTTGGCAGGGCGACAGCGCGCACGACGCAAACTCCGCCTACGTTGGCAGGGCGACAGCGCGCACGACGCAAACTCCGCCTACGTTGGCAGGGCGACAGCACGCACGACGCAAACTCCGCCTACGTTGGCAGGGCGACAGCACGCACGACGCAAACTCCGCCTACGTTGGCAGGGCGACAGTACGCACGACGCAAACTCCGCCTACGTTGGCAGGGCGACAGCACGCACGACGCAAACTCCACCTACGTTGGCAGGGCGACAGCGCGCACGACGCAAACATGTGAGGCAATACCTTTCTGACCCTCTCGGGAGTAGGTTCAGGTAGTAAAAAAAGGATGTGAGTGGCGGCCATCCGACTAACGTTTCTGTGAGTCGCATTTCACAAATATATGAGACGTTTTCTAACATGATAAGAGAAAAAAGAAACATATTTCCGACGTTACTAGCGCTCAGCTAAACCACACGTTTGTTGAGTTATAACAGAGCACCTAGAGTGACTGTCTAACAACGTCAATTAATGCCCAGGTGTAAGTGTGATTAACTGCTTTGTCCACTGAATATATATTTATGCTAATTCAAATCAACCTCTCCAACAGATGATTACATAACGTTTCCCATGCCCTGTTATTGGGGGAACAAGTAGAGTCCAAATTGACTGGTTGATGCTAAATAAAAACAGCTCTGTACTCGTCCATCTGGCAAACATGTTTATAGTCACTCCAGCAAGTCTAGTTAATCTGAATTACTTGTCAACATGGCAAAGCACGAGTATAATCTAAGAGGATGATTATGAACCTGCTATTTTTAAATCAACTTTTAAAGTGTTAGAAAAATCTTCAAGTCTCTAAATGGGCAATATATATTGATTTCCCTATTCCATAATGTAAATATGAATGACCTTAAAAGTTGAACGGTTCTCCCTTTAACAGCTACGAAAAAGTGACCGATGGTTGCACTATAAATTCATCCCCAAAAATCAAATTACGTAACCTATTCAAAACACCAGCAAGGAAATCAATCAAGGAATTGAGTTAGAAGTTACTCATAATTCATCGAACACGACCTTCAAGAGCTTCATTGATGGTCTCAAATTACATTCAACAGTTGACAAAATCAAAAGTTCTATATTTTTACTCGTTGATCGGCCGTTTATTTGATGAAGAGGAAACATGATTTAGTACTTTAAAAGATGGTTAAAAGAGTTTATAATTTTTTCTCACTAAACTAACCTAGATGTTAGATAAATGAAGTGAGGAGTAGCTAACACTTTATCAAAGCAATACATAATTGAGGGTAGGAGTGATTAGCTCAAAATAATAGTTTCTCCTCATGATCAAAAATGGGTCGAACTGTTCTCCTGTACCATTAGCGGCTGTGCCGTGAGTGGTCCAAAATAGGAAAATAAGCTACCCCTCCTAGAAGCTTTTATGGCGCTACTGTTTTGGGCCGGCGACTATCACAGTAAGGCTGGTTTTCCTTAATACCTGGTTAGCAGGTTATTGACCTTGCAAAAAACCCATTATTGCCTACAAGATTGCTTAAAACATCTTATTTTATATAATTATTAATAAAAATTGCAGCTAGTTTAGGATTGAAAGTCAAGCCAACTGCATTTGTTCGAAACGTTTTATTTGGAAAGACAAACCAGTACTAACCGTACCCCCAAAACACAGACCTCAAGCTATACGACAAATGTACACAAATATGATAGAATAACAAACACAAAAAGGAAATGATTATAGTCTAGAGAGGCAAGTATAGTCTAATAGCGATAAAGACGTCATGGAAGAAACTAAGTGCCATATGTTTAGTCTCGCGAGTCAAACAAACTAAAACCCCTCATCCAATGCTGCAAGTAGGTACGTTTTATTATAAAATGTTAGAGTATTGCAGACATACTGTAAAAGGTTAGATTAATGAGAATATAGGCCAGTTAAAATATTTAAGAGAACAATCCTTGCCTTTCCTGATAAATCCTATTCGGAACTAATAAGAACATCCAAAAATGAGCAGAATACTTAATTTGTTTTGAATTACTTTTGGAATGCACATCCGAAAATAAATTCAGCAGAGATTGAACACCGTAAATTAGCTAAGAAGACGCCCGCCTCTCTTCAATCGTCAAACAAATAACATTTTCTGTTACCAATAATCAAATTCAAGAGAGATTTCCTTGACAGTGCGCATGAACACACCCACAGCTTGGACGGCGTATTGGCGCCGAGCCATGTGGAAGGACGTCGCGATGCCCCCGGCTCGTCTTTCATCATGACGCTTATGTACAAGCTTACATAACGTACAGTATGCCAACGAACATGCCAAAACATTCTAAGGTAGAAACTCGATAGGAAGGGCCTTTTAAAAAATAAAAAACTTATTTTAGTGTGATAAATAATGATAGATTATTATTATTATTATTATTTTAGCACGGCGTCTTATCACCCGTTCGGGTTATACGTTAGTGTACTAATTACGTTAATGATTTTAGTGATTAGGGAGGTTATATTGATATGAAGTGTACCCGCATTTGTGCGGAGATAGTGTAAAACCATTTTGGAAAACCACCCTCAGTACACCCGACCGAGATTCGAACCTCTATCTTCCCGTCATCGGCAGTCTAATCTACTCCGAGAGCAGTGCATTAGATCACGCAGCCACCAAAGCGGGTAATTTTATTATTAACATTCTATGGGTATCGAAATTATCCATAAAATGTGACAGCTGCGGATCACATTGACTTGAGGTTAAAGAGTTTTTTTTTATCACCGCGCCATACTACCTGTTCCAAGTTTTACGCATATATGATAATTACGCGTATGGAGTGGTGTCGAGGAATTAAGCATTTTAGAGGTAGTCTTCCCACATTTGCGTGGAAAGAGAATCGGGAAACCATTTAGGAAAAACTATCGTCAGTAGACCCGATCGGGATTCGAACTAATGGTATATGAAAGTAGTTTCAGCAGATCTTGTAACTGTCAGATAATGACTTATCCTACTATGTTCTTAGTAGAACTAGGATCTTCCCGTCATTCAAACGATACAAATAAGACATATATACACCACTTCAAAAAATAAAATAAACATGTGTATTTATCAACGCGTCTTACTACCCGTTTGTCCTATACGCATATGTACTAATTATGCGAATGAGTTACAAATGAGAAGTGTTGAATTTAGAGAGTATTCCAGAAATTGCGTGGAGAAAAAATATTGGAAAACCATTCAGGAAAAACTACCCTTAGTACACCGGACTTGGATTTAAACATCCGATTTTTTTAATCAGTAAAAGTATATTAAAATGTTAATTAAGGATTAAAGATAAAAATACACCAGGAGATTACTAAGGATGGCTTTTTTTTACTTCTTGGATTATCGATGTTGGCAGTGTTTACTTGTGACTTGCCTTAAGAGCCAGTGTCAGCCTCACAAATAACACCTGAATTAATTGGAGAATACAGATCGAACCAAGCATCGTGTCGTGGTGTGGTGTGGTTTTCTGTATTCTACTTAATAAAACAGTGAAATTGATACCAATGAAACTGTTTTACTACATTTAAAAAAAGTATTGCTTTAATTAAAGAAACTATTACACCTATACTAACTTTGATGCTACCGTATTCCTTCGATTCTAAGACGCACTCTCATTTAAACGTCTCTTAAAACGGGGTGCGTTTTAGGGCCCTTTTACACGAGCGTTTTCGTGTGGGTGAAGTCTACCACAAAAATTGGTCCAAATGTCGACGACCCGACCACTGCAGTGGTCCAACCCAGTCACATTTTGTGGTATAGCCAGCATCAAAATGTGGTATAGCCCGCTTCAAATGGCCTGGAGATTCCCACGCTTGACAAGGGAAATTCGGTCATTCATAGTTTGGATTCAGACGAAGAAGTATTACTACTTTTAGTGCTCCTCCAACGACGCAGGTGGAGAAGGAAATTACGGAGGTTCTGGGTTCATCCCATTGTTGGGGTGGGGCTACAATTTGGTCAGTTTCACACTCCATTCCATGAACTTTACATTTATCTGGATAAGTTTTTTTCAGTTCTAAATGCGAAGTTACTTTGAAACACTCCACACATTTTTCCCACGCTTTAATCTTCTCGATTCGGTTGCTGTATACATCACTAGTGTACCTAGTTCCAAAATCGCGGGTTCAGCTTGGACCTCTTCAATTAACGTGTCTTGTGTCGAACGTTTCCGTCATGTTAACTGACAAAACATACCGTCAAAATGTGGTTGATAAGAGACCCTTGTGGAAAAAGGGAAATGCCTGTGGTCAGCGGACGGGTCTGGCGACAGCCGGCCACAACGGTTCGCATGTGGTCATAAAAGCACGCGTAGTGAAGAGGGGACGTACTATTTCCATTGCATTAAATAGTAACTGCAAGCGGGCGACAGTCAACCACACAGGGACCACTTTTGGTGGTCGACTTCGGCCACACGAAAACGCTCGTGTAAAAGGGCCCTTAGAATCTCACTTCTTTCTTTACCAACGCTTTCGAGGGCTAAGAAAGCGATATATTATACGATGGTAAAAATAAAGAGGGCTCAGATGAATCAGCCATATATTGATTCAGAAGGAAGTGATGAATAACATACCTACTGATAAATAAGATACTATGGTTACTATGCAATTGAATTTTGTAATCAAAATAGTTCTTAAATACGGGGTAGCTTAGCTTTCTATTTTGATTTATTTTACTAGAATCGAAGTTTTTTTTCTGTTGGTGGTGCTGAAAAACGATAGAAATACGGTAATTGAAGAATGCGAAAAACCTAATTTAAATAATTTTTTGGTTCAATCGGGCGTGAGTTGGGCTTTCTTGAAGGTAAATGGAGATATTTGCCCAAATATCTGCAGTTCTTTTAAAGGTAGTCAAAGTGTAGTTCTAAATGGTTCCACCCCATCTTGGATTCACGGATAGTATAGTTTTCTCCACGGTATGAACCGGAGTTTTTTTTTTTTCCAAACTGTTTTTCGAAAAGTTCTTGGCCTTAACCATAGTTACCTCAGGCTTCGTTATACAATTTGATATTTATATTTGAAAAAAATTGGAGTCATAATTACTTATGCTATTTGATATAGAGAAAAACAAAGGACAATTGCCAAAGGCGCAGCCAGAACATGTGATGTTTTCAGTTTGTTTTATACTTTTATAATTTAACCGTCGTTATTGAATGTTCATAATATTTGTGAAGTATTTTATGAGTACACCAGCGTGTATTTTTTTTGGTGCAAGGGTTCCTTAAGGTCTAAAAAGTTTTAGAGCCCCTGGTACAGAAAACAGATTACACAGGTGCTGTGTTTACCTTACTGACTAGACTCTCCCAGACGACATAACTACCCTGCCTGTACCTGTTTACTTTCACACGATGTGTAATATCCCGACACTTGAAAGGGCGTGAGAGGGAACCAAACTGTATATCCTCGGTATTCAAAGATTTATTTTAAAGGGTAGAAGAGGTCAACATTTTATAGAGTTTCAAAGTAATTTATGTCAAATTTTTCTAAAAAGGAAATTATCAATAACTATTACCACGCAGAATATTTTATTTTAGCACCATGTATTATACTACCTGTTCTGGTTACAAGCCTATGTATTATTTACGCTAATATTATAGGAATAAGGAAGCTTGACTTTTGAGCAAGTGCACCCACGTTTGCATGGAGTTAGAGTGGAAAAACAATTGGTAGAAAACACACGACCAGGATTTTTTTATTTATTTAAATGTGGCTCCATTAATCAATTTGTTACAGCTAATATTAGTTATGTGAAGGGTTAACTTTTGGTAGCTTTGATTGCTGAAATAAATAAATGTATAAAAAACTGTTTTAAGTTGTCAAACATTCTCAAAATGCTTTATTTTTTCCTAGAAAATAATTGTATCCTAGAACAAGGTCTTGAGAGCTAAAGACATTCTCTTAAGGCGATAACCATTTTGCAACATAACTTATGAAATAATAATTTAAAAAAACTTGCAATGCACCAAGTTTTATCAGGGTTAAGTTACCACTATTTTAAAAAATAAAATTCCCTTTTGGCTTTTAAGTTTTTCTGAAATAATTTTTATTTTTCCAGGTCACTTTAGAGAGTAGACTCTTGAGGAATGAAATTTCAGTTTTAATAAAAGTGAATAGACTAATGTAAAGTGATTTGAATGATGGGAGAATGTATTCAGATGCCAAGCAAACAATGTTTCAAAAGGGAAAACCTGTTTTGGATGGTCAAATAAGACATGCGTTCGTATCGGTGGGCTTATTTCTTCAGTTCATTGTCTCTCTTAAGGCAAATTCTCAGTTTAGCGTCCGAAATTCACCAATATTAGAGTGTTTTTTAGTGTGTGAAATTGCTTGTTTTTCCCGTTGATCTTTTAAATACGTGACAGCCCAATCAAATATCTTCCGCGTGATTACACTTCTAGGTTAGCGATAAGAAAGGTCCATTTTTAGTGAAAATAATTGGAGAAAAAAACATCTCAACAAACCCAATCGGTATTTAAGTCCAAACCTCTCCATCACCAGCAAACTAGACGAGACTGACGCCTTTATCAGCATTACATCAGTACGATTAAGTTAGAGAAAGCAATCCAATCAAAAATAAATTTGTGGACACGAGTGGGTGGCAAAGTGGGCTAGTATATTTTTAAGCAAGTATAGTTTAATCGCCCCTGCCGTAGCGTTTGTGATAAACATTTTACTCCCCTAAATGTTCAATTATTGAAAGAGCTTCAGTGGTGATTCAATTAATAATAAATGACCTGCTTCAGTGGCTGTATGGTAAAGAGATTGGGGTTCGAGTCACGGTCGGTGTACTAATGGTGGTTTCCCTAAATGGTTTTCCACTATTAACTTCACGCAAATGAGAGAACATTTCCTTTAAATTCAACCTTTCGCATCCCCAATTCATTAGCGTAGTTAGTATGTATGAGCATAGCATAAACTGTTAATAAGAAGCGGTGCTAATACAAAAATATTGGTTAGGCCTATATTTTGTACCAAGAAACACTATTATTTCATTGTCTTACGCACTTAAACTTAATTTAAAAAAATATTTTTTTTTGACGTAAGTATGTCCTAAATGTTGAAACGCTGACCTACGGTATCTATATTAGCCTCTTAACCTAAAACCTTCAGTCCTACTGTCTTATCTCCGAATACTCCTGCACTTAACCGTGTCTGAATGGTTTGAGGGTCAGGCAGGCCTATTACCCAGATATCCTATGGGCTGATCATTAATTTTACTGTCCTTAAGTTGAGTTTAGTTTAAAATGGTTTATTGATCACCGCGTCTTACTACCTGTTCAGGTTACACACATATATTATAATATGTATTTTAACGTGGTAGGGGCGAGGAAGGAAGCATTTTAAAGGTAATCTACCCATATTTGCGTGGATGGAGGGTAGGAAACTATTTAGAGAAAAACACCCACATTAGACCGACCGGGATTTGAGCACCAATCTCCTCGTCTTCAGCAGGCCAGCCTTACACGAGTGTGACGTCATTCGGACAATGAAACTGGTGTTAAATTCACCAAATAAAAGTGTTTTCCATGCTCGTCCCAAAGAGTTTTCCTTTCAGTAGATGGATTCATTTTTGTCCCCTTATCTAACACTTTTTATTTCATACTAGCACAAATTAAGGATTGATAAGCGCTTAAGACAGCCTTGAAACATTTCTATCACACTTGATTTCACACACCACATTTCAATCTCACTAGAATTAGAATTAACAATATTCGACGACAGAAGGCAAATTTGAAATTATTTATTATTATCATACATCTCCTTCCACTGGGATTCAATCATCTGAAAATTGTTACATATTAAAAAACTAATTTGCATTATTTATTTGGATTTAACATTTGCTAACCACCTTCCCACCTTCTTTCTCCCTCCCCTTTTTGAAGGTTAAATGGGATGTATTGTATTCCTCACCCGACACAACCCCTCACCTCCTTGGAAGGTCACAAGCCGCCACTGCAAAAACCTTTCATCTCTACTCACATCCGAGGCCCACATGACTTAGAAATGTAACTACACGGTCCGTTCACAGCGAGTGTCAATTTCT
The DNA here is from genome assembly GCA_902155825.1 of Timema genevievae. Lineage (NCBI taxonomy): Eukaryota > Metazoa > Arthropoda > Insecta > Phasmatodea > Timematidae > Timema > Timema genevievae. Next base: position 287,436 of record CABFWO010000299.1, on the reverse strand, counting down.
AAAAACTGAAGACTTACTAAATCAGTTATATATTAGTACAACTCTTAGGTAAATGTTTTCCATTTACATCACGCGCTAAAATGAAATTTTTTAAAAATATATATTTGCGAAACTGATGGATACACCAACAGTTTAATTATTTTTTCACTTTTAGAAAAAACAAAGATACTGTGAACAGACTGACTCCTTAGAGAATGTAATCTTTTGACTCATAAAGCGGTGAGTGTAGGGGCCGCTAGTTAAAAGAGCAGTGTTTTTGGCAGTTTAAAGCAACACCTTTTTGACCAAAATAAATCAAACATTTCTCCATGGTGATATAAACAGTTAATTAATATCATGAGCATAGAAGCATTAGATGATAAACATTTAAATGAAGAGAAAAAGTTTTCATTAAATTTCAGGATACCCTTGACAGAGAGTCAAGAAAGGTTGAGGTTACCATGGGGGGACAAAATCAAGCTCTGTATCTGCTGAAGAGTTATTTGATTTTGAACATTTTTTTTTAAAGATAAAAACTGTAAAAACAGTTTCCTTAACTCGCGTTCTCTACATCCCCACCTTAACATTAATTTCGTGTGCCCTGCAAAAACTTTAGATATAATTTAAGGCGACTATTGAATTATTTAAGCCATATTTCATTACCTATAAATAAATATCTCTGACAAAAAAAAATCAGCCCACATCCTCTATAATACTTTAATTTGTCCCTTTTTGCAATATTTCTTAATCATTTTATTTTTTGTTTCGTAAATTTAAGCTAATTTTGAGCAGAGTATAAAAAATACTATTCTTACCTGCAGAGTTAACTTTGCTTACATCAATTTATAACCTAAAAGCTAATTTCACGACTTTCGTATTTTCTACTCACTTTAAATTTATTTAAGACGCAAGATATATTACTCTTACAAATAGGAATTTCCTAGCTATATTGACGTGTATGGTACAAGTGTGTTCAAACAAGGGCGTAATTAAAACTAAAGAAGGCATTAGCGAGCTCTCTCTAAAACGGTAGGGTACGGTACCCGACTGGCGGTCTGGTGATAACTAGGAGAAACAACATTACCAACTTCCTTCCGGGTGGGGAAATTTTACACCGTTCAGACTGGAAAAACAACGCGCGGACAAAAACAACAGAATTCCACAATCGTGAAGGTTTGTTTACCACGAGTAATGGGACAAGGACACATTTTAATACTGCAAAAGAGTTTATTTAAATATTAATAACACCTAACCCAAGTTAACCAATAGTTTTGTGAACAGTACATCTCGCCCTCTCTAAGTTATTATCGTTACTACACTCCGAAAATCTCTCTATATTTAAAGTTGATATTTTTTCTTTGCAATCAAGTTAGATAGAAAACAAATGGACACCATACTAAACATAAGATTGTAATAATACAGAATAACTGTAGTTTACGTGGTTTAAGACGTCAGTCTCACAATTATTTCAAAATTTAAAAATAGTTATTCGCCCTAGGTACTCAATCGATTGCTTGGAATTACAAATTAAAATCAATTGAGATAAACTATTAAACAGAACATCTTTTTGAGCAACCACCATATTTAAACTGATAGCCAAATTGAATAAAAGAAATGTAGACACTTCGCTCGACGTAAGTTCAAAGAATAAGCCTATACCCGCCAGATTTTGTCAAAGGCCTGCGTAGACCAACTCGGGACGCGGGAGCGGAATTCACGTGAAACAACAATATCATTGCAAGATATAGGAGTGCAGTAACCGGGGCGAATAAATCCCGGGTATTTGCTGGCGAACACGGGACTGCAGTATCGTCCCGCTTGGTTCGCTGCATGCACTGTCTTCTCTCGTCTCGCTTGTCGTTCTGACAGTTGGTTGCAAACAATGGTGTTGTATCATTATGTCACTTGAAGGAATATTATCAAAACCAATCCTTCTCCCCCTTTCCTAGACAACAGGCTCTTGATCCGCCCTTGCCTCCACTTCTACCCGACCAGGAAAATAACCCCAATCTTCCCGTCAGCAGCCTAGTCTATCGCGAGTGTGTCGCTTTAGGCTTGGACCAGGGGTAGGCAAGCAGCCCTTTTCGGTCCCAATCGATTTATAACTTACCAAAGGTCCCGATATCACACATAGTTTCTATACTCCACTTTTTCTTTATTTTTTCATCTTTACATATACTGGTATCCTTGAACTACCGCAAATCACTTCGCATTGGTATGACCACGCTCAATCACATCAATTTTTTCCCCGCCAGAAATTCTAGCGTTTATTTCCGCATTGATGTGTGTAAGCTTTAAAATTGGGTCACGCATTTGGCTAAAAAACAAAGGATAAACAGACGGAATTCCAAATGATAAAGTTAAAACAGGATCTCAATTGGTTCGGTCAATAAGTGCCAATCTTTTAAGGTCTGAGTAATATTCGAGAGAAAATTTTCTATAATGGTTTTCCATTCTCCTTGCAAACAAATGCAGGTACCATTATAAATGATCGCTCCCACAGTAACAGTTTGTGTGTACTAAATTTCGTAATAATTAGGTATAGAAAAATATGCCGTATTTACAGGGCCCATCTCACTCCCAACTAACAGGGAAATTAGATACAAGATTACGGTCGAACCAGAAATCGTATCGAAGTTTTTTTTAATTATTTACATGAAAACACCAACATTGGGGGCAGGGTAATAGTTTTTTAGTTATTTTTTTCTTATATTTGTTTGTATTTTTTAAGATATGTTTAAAGAGTTTCACTATTCTTAATTTCGTTGGGGTTTTTTTAAAAGTAGAATACAGAAAACCTCACCACAATACGCGACGTCTGCATTATCTACCGGTGTTGATTTTATCCAGGAGTGGAGGTGGGTGTCCGAAGACAGGACTATTGGGTCCGGCGCGAGGGTGAGCCAGTCTGAGAATAGACGAGATGATGCCACAGCGGCTAACATGGCGGATAGCCAGAGTAACCTCGTCTAGGACTTCGTCACTCAAACGGCGGGACAATATACAGTGGTGTTGAGGTAAGGGAGAATGTGGTCCCAATGAGGGCAGGGCATTTATTGAACCGACACATTTTAAATACACGCTTGTCAGAACAATACTTTCAAATAAGGAGAGTATTCAATGAAAGGGTGTAATGAGATGGACTGGATAGAACTAGCTCAAGATAGGGATAGTGTGTAGCGAGGTGGACTGGATAGAACTAGCTCAAGATATGGGATAGGGTGTCATGAGGTGGACTGGATAGAACTAGCTCAAGATAGGGATAGGGTGTCATGAGGTGGACTGGATAGAACTAGCTCAAGATAGGGATAGGTCGTGTACTTTCGTAAGTGTGGCAATGAACTCTTGAGTTCCTAATGCCATAGAGTAAGCAAGACATAACTTGAATGCCCGATCGAAGATGGGTCGTTTCAGTGAAGAGGATTTAATTTTTGTTTTTAATTTGAGGCATTTAATGTGTGCTTTCTGAACCTAATGGTTATATCAGTACACGACTTAGTTTACTTAAATCTAAAAACAGACAAACTCACGCCCGTTAATTCATCACTGTCAAAGGGGAAACCCACATTTCATCTATGATAAATTTTCTGGCCATGCCAGGAATCGAACCTGGGAACCTTAACTCAGTAGGCAGAGATGCTACCAACTGAGCTAAGGTGTCAGACTTACAGTGAAGAGGAAGGAAAGCTTTTTTCCATCCGTGTTTTGTTGGTTTTGTTTTTTGTTGAAGAGCGGGGCGATCTATATAGCGATAGCAACCCTCATCTCTCAGTCCTTGAGAATGGTGCATTTTGATCAGTTGATTTTAAGATACAATATTTGGGTTCTATGAGATTATGGGCTTTGGTTGACATAAATACTTGCCACTTATGTTTGTTTTAATTCACTAAATATATTGTCACTGCGACTATTTTAACTTAGCGCTCATCAAAGTTACAAGACAAACAAGCAAAAAAAAGCTGTAAACTATGTTTATCTTCCTGGTAAGGTGAACATCCCCATTAGAAAGGTTTACGCCCATTATAAAGGTCTCCTCAGATGAACAACGCAGGGTATGAATTGGCAAGGGTTAATTTGCCTAGTGACAAAGATAATCAAATCTATGTTCTTTTACAGTTTACACGCATGCGTGTTAAGTATGAACTCGAGTGGAAAGCCATCCCTAGTGCACTGGGCCTGAATTCAAACCCCGACCCCTCCGTCAAAGGAGTCTTTGTGCGATGCGAGTCTAACGCTTTAATGCACGCGACCACCGGTGCGAGTAAATGGGTGTTTTAGAGTCCAGTGCTGATGTCCCTAGGTTGTCCCGTTTGTAAGTCACGTGTTCATGTAGCTACCCAATTAGAAAGAGTAACTGTAATAATAATTGTATTGTCGTGCGTTCAAAGTGGGTTCTTACTTTTTAAACAAAACGTTACTGACAAGAATTCTGAATCCTTGACTAAATAGATTTATAGAACATAATGTATAGAAGATTTCACTGCCAACAACTGTTAAAAGGTGTTTGAAGTTTTTGAAATGTTTTTACGTATTATTTTATATATTGGAAAGCTATTCGTACACACTATATAAATACATCTTTGTTCTAACATAAACATTTGATTATTTTCTTTGACATTTGAATGGTTGAACTAGCACTTTTAATGTTTTTATTGAAGTTTAAGAAAGTTTCACTAATAAAACCACTTTAGTTTAGGAATAAATATCTTATTAGTAAATATAATAAAAATACAATACTGTATAAGGTCCCAAACAATGTTTATTTTACAATAAAATTGTGTTAATCCAGAAAATGCAAATGCCTGTAAAACAAAATAATTCATAGTTCACTTAACACTCTTAAGGAGATCGATCCGGTTAGCTCTAAAGAGCTGTGAAGAAGTTTCGCTCAGACTAGATATAGAAACATTCAGAATATAATTGTCTAGTTTTCACTGGATCATATACAAAAACTTTTATTTAGGCTTATTTCAACCAGGAAACGTTATTTTAAAAGAATTATACAAAACTATTTGAAATACTGCTACATAAAAGTAAATTATTATTATTATTATCATTAAAAGCCAACGAAACGAGACGGAAAGGGGGGGGGGAGGGTATTTACAGGGAATGTGCCTTTGTCTAACGAGTCCTGAGCGTTTAGGTCACAGCCAAAAATTTGCCATACGAGAATCCTTGTTTTTTTTCAATTTATTTAAATAAAACAAGAAATACGAAGCTTATTTTTACAAATAAAAATAAGCTACCTGCTATATCAAATTATATTTGTAAGTTACATGGATTGAATATACTATATTATATACAAATATTATATTAAATTTTATGGATTATTTTAGTTAAAAAACAAAACTATCAATAAAACTAAATATGTCCTAGGGCCATAAATTAAAATGCAAAAATTTTGCTATGCATATTAGGTCATATCCACTAAAAGGCGTTAATAACTGTAGATTTTGTTGTATGTATTTATTGTGAGAATATATTCACATTTTAATTACTCCTGACATTTCGCATGTAGGCTATGTTTAAATATAAAGGATGATTTATTTGTTTAGCTTTGTTTATTTTTCACGATGATTTTAATTTGAAAATGATTTGTTAAATAATTGCAGTGGACAGAAATCAGACTGCGTCAACACCCACTGGGGACTTCACAGTTCGTAATACTGTTTTATTTAGAGTCCGATTCGCCAGGTAGGGATTAATTTTAATGTGAGAAAATCACTGAAAAAAAATTAATATCTTAAAAATGCTTCTTTTGATTGTATACCTTTCAAGATAATCTAACTTAAAATTCTATTTTAGTATAATATTAATATTAATATTTAGCACCGCGTCTTACTATCCGTTCGGGTTATACGCTTAAGTACTAATTACTCTAATGGATTATAAATTGGGAGGGTTGAATCTAGAGTAAGTGAACCCGCATTTGCTGTGGAGGGAGAGTGGAAAACCATTTAGGAAAAACCACCCCCAGTTCACCCGACCGAGATTCGAACCTTGATCTCCCCGTCCTCGAAGGTCTGGCTCAACACGACTGGCGCGTTAGCCAACTACGCCACCGAGGCGGGTTTTTCTAGCATAATAGAGCTGGGTGACTACTGGAAGGATCATCAATGAATCAAGTAAAATACGGTAAAAGTAGGTCCATTAGGCATATGACATTCGATTCAAATGCACAAAACAATTTTCAAATGTGTCATGTGACCAGAAACTGCCAATTTTCAGTATAGTGCTGATAACCTAGCAAAATTTTATCAACGTTGACTGCAACTTTTATTTATTTCCAACAGTTCCTTTCAATCAGAATCTTACTATAGAGCAGAAATGTTTGTTCGGGTTCATTACACAAACCAAGGGTTATCTAGCAACTTTGACCACACTAAGTTTAGTACCCCACAACAAGGGTCTAACTCTATAAGACGTCAGTCACGCATTAGATTGTATTGTCAGTGACGGAAAGTCGAAGTTCGAATCTCGGCCGGGTAAAAGGTGGGTATACTTAGTTTAAAACAACGTCGCTCATTCCTCTGATTGTTACAGGGATAAAGGATAACATTAATTTCTAGCCCCATTCAGACTCTTATTCAGGAGTTTGATGAATTAAAAGAGTTAATCTTATGAAGTAGTTAAAAAAAAGTATAATTATTTTAAGTGGGTTTACTTGCACTAGGAAAAAAAAGTGTATTTAACTTCATAGGCCTATAGTGTGTAAAAAAATATTAACTTATTTTTCTAAATTTTAGTTTATTTAATTATACAGTTAATAACCTTTCTGTCAAGCATTTTTTAATATTTATAGTAAACGCTGAATCATTTTTATCTCACTCTTTCACCCACTTTTGCATCACATGAAGATTATGGAAGCTTCGACCTCATAGGGACTCGAACTAACAACATACCACAATAGATGGTTGGACAGGGTTTTTAAGGAAGAGAGTTTTAGAAATATTGTCTACAACACGATATCTACAAGAAATATATTCAAGAAACAAAATAGGATAGTAGATTATTCAAAAGGTTACGATCAATAGGAAAAGTATAATTTCAGATGATATATTGCTCACAATGTGAGTAAGCGTGTAATATTTACCTTATTATGCCTACTAATTATTTTAAGTACGTGTAGCAAGATTTATTGTATATTTAAGACCAATTAAAATCAAAACATTAATTATGTACTCACTCGACTGGCAGCTTGGGTCACGGGAGTAATTTGTTATTTCTCACACGAAAAACTTACCTGAAAAGATAATACATAGTTAATAAAAATATATATTCATATATCAGGCTATGTTATATATAATAATTATATTCTACTAATTTTAACTTACGGGTTTAAAAGATGGTGCAGAATGTTATCTAAACTCAAAATAGTACAAAAGAGGGGGGGCATCTTTTGAATTTTTATATTCGTATTTTAATGCAGTGGTATTCGACCTTTTTTTTGGCTGGCGTACCCCCAAGATATATGTTTTCTCTTCAAATTAGTACCCTCAAATTTGTTGGTGCATAATGCAAGCTTTATATATTCTATAATCTACATCTAAAATAAATTAATGTCGCTCCCAGATCACATGTTCTTACGTATGTAGCTAACCCTAGATATTGCCTTGACTATTAAGTGTTTATCATGAAATAATACATAAATATAATGTATATTTTAAATTTTATGTATTCTCTGAGATAGCTTCGCGTACCCCATGTTGAATATCGCTGTTTTAAATATTAGTGAGGAAAACATGCCCACGACTAAAATATAAATAAGTTTTAAAGTTTCTATAAATGTTTTGTTAGTTTTAAACTAATATAGATTAATACAAAATAATTTACTAATATTGTTTTTGTAAAGCATCCAGAAAGAGGCAGCTTCTAATTTTATTGCTAGTTTATAAGCAAATGTTTAGAATTTTTTTTTTTTGTTTGCTGTCATTTTCACTAGAGATTTAAAATAAAGTTGCCTTGACTTTGAAAGTAAATTCTTCGCAAGGATTGGTCGAAAAGAGCGTAATTGATTACGTTTATGGTGACGGCACCGCAATCTTGCCACCAGTTTGCGCCTTGTTTAATGAATACGAAAATGGAGCAAATAATAAGGAATATCTTTGCAGTATCTTGGGTGCAAAGTCGCGCCATTTCTAGACTTGCGCCGGAGCAGAATTGCACTCGTTAGTGAATCCAGGCCCAATTTCGTTTGATTTGCAGGGTGGCTGAAGGTAGTTATTTCCCAAATAATACTTAGCACCGCATATTACTACCCGTTCGGTTTATACGCTTAAGTACTAATTATTCTAATGGGTTAGGAATTGGGAAGGTTGAATATAGACGAAGCGAACTCGCATTTGCATGTAGGGAGAGTAAAACCATTTAGGAAAAACCAACCCAGTACACCTGAGCAAGATTCGAACCTCGATCTCCCCGTCCTCGGCAGTCTAGCTCAACACGAAACTTTCGCGTTAGCTAACTATGCCACCGAGATGGGTTTTTTCCCTAAATGGTTCCCCACTCTCATTTGTTACATTTAACATAAATTTTGCCTGATATTTTCCTGCCTCGTCAGTGTAAATAGCTATAAACATATGATACCTAATTCGGAATAAAGAATACACTTAATATTCCTTCGAGCTGTCAACCAAAGAAGGTACATCATGACTTTTTATAGCATCGCGTCTTACTACCCGTTCGGCTTATACGCCTATGTACTAATTACACTAATGGTTAGAGATTAATAAGGTTTAATTGTGAAGAAGTGCACCAGAATTCGCGTGGAGGGGGAGTGGACAACCATTTAGGAAAAACCACCCCCAGTTCACCCGAGCGAGATTCAAACCTCGATCTCCCCGTCTTCGACAGTCTAGCCTAACAGAGAGTAGCGCGTTAGAGCACGCGGCCATCGAAGCAGGTAAACCATGACATAATAAACATTAATACAGACAAAGAAGTGTTTTTAAGGCGCTGGAATAGTCTTATCAGAGATTTCTAAATACCATAAACCAAGTGGTTTTTTTGTGTTACTGGGTGAAAATGCCCAGCGGTAGGAGGACAAACAGGGGAGGAGAAAATACAAATGACAACATAAAATTAAAACATTTGATTCACAAAGATCCATTCTAAGCTTCTATACCAGTTACCTTCCGCTTGCCGGGAACTTATATCTTAGAAAATGTCGATTTTTGGACTTTTTAAAGTAGAAAATTTCAACTTTTAAGCTATGTTTACAAATCTGTATATGTATAGGGTCATAAAATCAATTTTTTGCTCATTCCAGTAAACAAACTCGCATAATTTAATGTCAAACCTATTTTTTATAACTTTTAATGTGGAGGCCAAATTTTACTGTTATTAGACGACGTAAATACCAGATCCAAACAATCTTTTGTAAAACTAGGAACATAAATGTATAGCCTATCTTAAATCTGTTTTACTTCTAAATTCTACCTCCCTCGTCTCTATCCCACTAACGTAATTAAAATGCATTGATTAAACAAGTAGCTAGATGCAGTGACAAACTATCCAACAAAAAATAGGTACACCTTAAATGTTCATAACGCAAAATTTAAAAAATCGAATAATAAATTCATGTAATTGATAATTTACTGTAGAAACCTGGTATCAACATTTAACTTTCATCTGAAATGTACATTTAAATAAGAATATTTCACAAAATAAACACAAATAATTCATTATTTATGACTATGCTATGTGATATAGATTTCTCAAAAATATACACGACAGTGTAAAGTTGCGTACCCCAGCATTTGACAGGCGTTTAAGCCCGCATGAACTTGTCATTTAAAAAACAGACTAGTTTCAATGAAAAAAAATACAAATTGCGTCATTTTTAATCTAATGCAAATGCTTTTATGATAAAGGCAGTTAAAGATTTTAATTAAGTGCCGTTGAAAATATGGCATTAGAGCGATGAGATTTACTAGTTTAAATTAAACTTTCTTATGCTCCTTCTTATGGCACACACACAAAGTTCATATATTTAAACGTCAAGTCTTGTGAACTGCAGGAGTAACTAGTGAAAGATAATATCATTAACTATAAATTTACAGTAGAATGTTATTGTTGTGGGAAAAAAAAATAATTCTACCAACAATGGCTTTATGTCTTGGTTTAGGATTCAACATGCCAAGTTTAAAACATTCTTACTTTGACTAATACACGCAACGATGGCAGAGCGGTTTAACGGATAAGACTTATAAAGCTTGGTCAAGTTTGAGTACCAGCCGGGTGAATCAAGGGTGGTTTTCCACATATTATGGATATTTGTGGTTTTGCCACCAAATTCCCACACTAATGCAAATGCACTTCCATCAACTTTAGAATACCCAAGAGCACTAATTAAAGAAATTTTACGCATATATATTAATTATGCTAATAAGATAGGGACGACAAAAATTTAAGGAAATGTACTCGCATTTGGGTGAAGGCAGAAGTAAACCATTTAGCGAAAAAGCCTCGAAAACCTTAACCAGGATTTGAACCCCGACCTCTCCATCACAGACAAATCGGACTAAGCGCCACGTTTAGACCACGTGCAGGTCTAAGATACTTTTCACAAACTGTTCCTATAGCGGAGTTTCTTTTGTGTAGGGGTAATTGACATCACAAAACTTGCAAACTAAATTATCGAAGAAACCCGACATACAGTTTTACTGTCATTATTTCCTCAATATAAAAGATAAAACCCCAATTTTACTAATGATACATTTTTTAGCCATGCCGGAAATTGAACTCGAGACCTTTAGCGCGGCAGAGAAATTTGGTGCCATGATAAATGGATCGTGTTTTTTTTTACTCTACCTCTGAATCTTTCACTAAGCTCTGTGCCACTAAGCTCGGTATAACACTCAGACACGGAACATACTTTATGAATGAATGGTCTACTGAGAACTGAACTGGCAAGAACATGTCACAGATACAATTTTAACAAGCTCTGAGACCACATTGACGGACATGTGGACTAAATGTCGGGGTAAAAATCCCGGTAGAGTGTACTGAGGATAGCTTTCAATTTCTAAATAATTTACCCCTCTCCCTTTCACGGGTATGCGGGTTAATCTCTACACCATTATTGCCGATGGCTCGGAAGGGGGGTAAGACGGGGGGTAAGACGCGGGGCCGAAACAAAAGAAACAAGTACTGTGTAACCTGACAACACTCCCGATCCACGCCACCGAGAAACCCCAATTTTCGGACCAAAACTAGAAAGCTTGGTCCAAGATCCCCCCCCCCTTTTTACAGACACAAGCGCGTCTATACATCCCGATCACGCAGAGCCACCCACTCCTTCCCCCATTATTTTTACTCGCGGTTGATCCTTCTCATACGCCCGGAACCATCTCCAATATGGCCAACATCATTTTATTTTATTCCCCCTTCCCCCAGTATTCCAATTTTCCTCGCCGTCTCAGGTGTTGTGGGCCATAAAAAGAGCTAAGAACGAAGCGGAGAGGCTAATGTTAATGCATGAGCCTTGCCTGCCTTCTGGCGCATTATTATGTAAAGCGAATACAGCAGCCCCCCCACCCCGCTTCGCCTTTCAAGCCGAGACCTCTCACCCCAGCCCCTCCACTCCCGCCCCAACAAACCCAGCCCTACGTCAAGCGGAAAACCCATTATTGAGATTGAATCAGTGGCTCCCAAACTGTGTACCGTTAACTAAAGGGCGGTGGAAAATATAAGGAGGGGTGCGCGAGCCAATTTTACGAAATGAAATTTTGTTTTCCGGGCTCGTGTATCTCATGTAAATTAAAGGGGTTAGAGGGGGGGAGATAAAAAGCCCGAAAGCAAAACATTTCCCCCGCTGTTCCATTACCTGTTGAATACACCGAAAATTACGAGGTTGATTTATTTATCAAAATTGCCTGAAATCCACAATTTATTTTCTTGCCTACACTTAAATGGCTCGAAAATACTTGCATCCTTGAAATAAATAGAACTAAACTACATTTATGGTATGGCAAACAGCTTAGAACTAAAGTTCCTATCTTTGTTAAACTCTTTTTTCCTTTTCCGAGACATTTTCTTCAATAGCCCAAAATCTGGAACACACGAAATAAAATTTGACTACATTTCACGGCCCCCTACAACTTGTTTGCGAGATACTGGTTACACTAGCGAATTTGTCTAGTGATCCACAAGTCTCGGATACGATAACCGGTACGGTAAGAAAATATTTGGTGACAATGGAGTTTCCCCTTTAATAGTGATAACGTCCGCTATGTGTTCAATAAATCTTCTATCGGAGAAGTCCAAGTGGAGAATTTCAGCTACAGTCTTAATGTTCACAGCAATAGCCTTTTAAAAACGCCATTTTTATTTGCGGCTGACAATGATAACATTTTACTATATTACTAGTGTTATTTATAATATCTATAGTCAGTGGCAGCTGAAAATTACATGACTACGATACGTATAAATACGTGAGAGTGGATATAGGTTTTTTTTTTTTTTTTTTGCTATCGGTTAAGGTTCTTCCCATGAAAATTTGACAATGTGTTGGGCTACAAGTGGTCCAGATACTATTATAAACAGGAAATCATAAGCATGAAAAAAAATACTGTGATTTAGGATGCACGATGACTTACACGATTTAAAGAAAAAAATTATATCTTTGCACTTCCCACTACTAGTTCATGCTATCAGCATTTACTTACACAAATGAGGTAGGGTTGAGGAAGGTAGAATTTAGATAAAAGTGTACCGATAATTTGCGTGAAGAGAGAATGGTTTTTGAGAGACCATTTAGGGAAAACCACTCAGTATACCTGAACTAAAGTCCCGAAGTCACTAGCAATCCGGTTTGATTATTCGCTCAACTTAAGGTACAGTCCATTCGTGGAAACTTTGATCTTTCATAACGTTTGAAAATGTACTAAAAACTCATTTGAATCTAAGTTTACAACTTTGTATTGCTAAATTAATTACAAGTAATTTAAACTCTTTTAGTAGCTTTTCAGATGTTTCGATAAAGTAAAAGTTCCCGTGAATCAGCCAGTCACAGCCGAACCTTTCTCTTTTAACGTGGGCGAGTATAAAAATATAATGTTTCGGGACACTTGGCCTATTCCGGTAAATGTTTGAAAAAGGGATGCACCTGTAAGCTATTTGGCGTGATCTTCCTCGAGCAATTTTCTTTAATTGGATGACTCTAGAAGCAATTTAAAGGTCTTCGTTTGGTTTTTTTTTAATGTAATGCCCTTAGAATAAATTATTTGGAGTGCTCCTTTCCTGACAAATTTTTGAAAATTGGATGCCCTGGAAGTGATTTAGAGTTTTATGCAAGGCCATCTTTCAGTTTTATTTTCAAGAACATCAGAGTCGAGTGACATAAATCTAGAGGGGGGGGGGGAATTTATTCTAGGGGAGGGGCGGATTCTATCTAGGGGTAGTAATAGCTACTCGGCCACCCCCTACCGGTTCCACCGTCACTGGAATATACTATTAATAAAGTTCTTTTACGCTCCAGATAATTTTTTTTTCTCACGAGCAACCCTTTCTCTCTTCCGAGATGGTTGCAGAAACACGGAACATCTTTATTCAACATCATTAAAAGAGGAGAAACATGAAACAAGTCCTCGGGGAAAGAACTATAGACCTGGAAAATCTTCCTTTTTGAAACAAAAGTTTGCTGCCAACAAAACAATAGCTTCCCCAAGACATACAAACAAAAACGACTCGCAGCACGGAGTACACGTTCGCCGATAGCGCTTCGAGCGGTCCGCCCCGGTTTTACGCAGAATCAAGTTAGTTCTCTCTAAGAGTAAACAATTCTGGGAAACCCGGTATTTCGATGGTCAAAAACAGAAATATTTTGAATATGAGAGTTTCGTTGGATCATCCAATATTTTGACATTAAGTATTTACTTTATATACACATAGACCACACTATTTGTATAGGCCCTACAACGAAAAGTCGCACAAGAGAAATTACACAAGAATAAATTTTTTTTAGCACTACGTCTTACTACCCGTTCGGGTTATATATATATATATATATATAAATAAATCACAATAGTGTATTAAGGATTATGAACGTTGTATATAGAGAAAGTGTAGCCGAATTTGCATGGAGTGTGGAAAGCCATTTTAAAAAAAGATTTAAAAAACGTCAAAACACCTGACTGGGATTCAGTCATCGGCAATTCAGTCTATTGCGAGTGTGACGCGGTCATCAAAGCGGGTTCTATATTTATTGGTATTTTATAATAGCTTCTTCCTACCAGAAACTTGATGGCTTATTCAAAAACTACGATACATTTTTACTTTCTCGCTATCTTACAGGTAGAGAAAGTATTGTGATCGTCAAAAATCTAACTCGAGATTTTGATGAATCTTGACGTTTTATGACTCCCCGAATCCGAAAAAGTGATTTTTGAATTTCCGTCTGTCTGTACTTCGGACTAGAGACTAAACTTGGTATCTAGGGTTTTCATAGGGTTGCTCCGAGATGTTTTTGGAATTGGATATCTACCCCTAAAATTAAGGGTAGATTACTGAAGGGCAAAAAGAGAAAAAGTCGATTTTCTCAAAATCGGCTCTAACGATTTTGATTAAATTTCATTTCTAAACATTTATAAATATTCCAAACAAAATTGCTACTCTAAATATTTCGGCAAAAAGACTTTAAGGGCTCCGGTCTGATGCGTAAATTCTAATTTTTTATCATATCTCCGAAACTATTTAAGATATGAAATTACTTATCGTTATAAATATGTATATCTATTTATAATACAAATATTTTATTCGAAACATATTTTTATAAAACAAATAACTTTCAAGCTATACGCCAATATATATATATATATTTTAATTTTTCGAACACTAAAGGTAAAGTATTGCGACCGTAAAAAAAATCTAACCTGAAATGTAAATGGATGTCGACGTTTCATGACCCCCCGGACCCTTAAAAAATGGTATTTGCAATGCCGTCTGTCTGTGTGGCTTTTAAAACTTAAAATTAAGAGTAGTTTTATAAAGGGCGAAAAGAGAAAAAAATAGATTCTCAAAATCGTCTCTAACGATTTTGATTGAAATTCGTATCTAGGCGTTGATTAAGATTATAAATAAAATGGCTTTTTTATTTTCCCATGAAAATTACTTTTAGGGTACTTTACAAAAGCGGAAATTTCCGTATCTCCGCAACTATTTGAGATACTAAATAACTTATCATTGCAAAATTGTAGTAATATTAAAAATAAAAAACTTTTACGAAATACATTTTTATAAAACCAACAATTTCTGAGATATTGGCAAATTTATTAATACAATTTTGTGAGCTTTAGTTGTAAAGATATACTACTTAAGTTTTAACGCAATAATTCTCCAATGCCATAAAATAATTAAATATAAGTCTCCCAAAAAGTTTGTTATTTTTCCTTAAACCTCTTAGGAGAAATGTTTGTACAGCAATGATCTATCTCCATTTTAGACTCAATAGTCAATATTTACATTTTTTATTGGTCAAAATTTATAAATGAGCAATTTAATATTAATGCGCTGACCTGAAGATGTGCAACACCTAATAAAATATCGATCGGAAGTTGAAATTTTAATACAAAGTGTTGACACTTGTGGACCCAATATTAATATATTTTTATTGGTCCAGACATACAAATGAGGACATTATTTAAAAATAAATATAAAATTGAAAACCGGGACTCAAAAAATGTTTTACATAAGTATAGTGCAATTTATTCTTGGGTTTGCTAGTGTATACTATTTAGTTTCACATATATTACAAGTTATGAATAAATCTCCATTTTTAAACAGTAGATCGAGAAAGTCCGTGCGGGGTTCCGTACCATTTATTTTCCATTCTCTCGCACCAGACATAATTTTCATTCTGTTACTAAGAACGTAGAGTAAGTGCTCCATCCAAAGAAAAAAAAGGCCCATCAAACGATTTAACGACTTAATTACTACTTGTCTACTTAAACTTTGAATCTGTACAGCGAGACCTACAGGTTGTAATTTGACGGTCGATTACACCGCCAAGTGTAACTGGATGACGCTTTTTTTTTCCCCTAGCGCCTCACTCGTTACTTTCTCGTGGGTGCGTCACACATTACGCGCATTCCTAGAGGTTGCGTGAAGAATTGCGATTAGCATTGACTGGTGAGAGGAATAGTAAAGTTTAACTACCTTCTAGAGTAGTGGTTCCCAAACTATGGGCCACATCGTTATACTAGGTGGTCCGCAGATGGGACAATTGGACAGAAATAAATATTATTTGAAAAAACAAACGTATGTGCATCACAAACATAGTCAAATAAAAATGCTGTCTTGTATTGATTGTACTCGCATTTTACAGTGAAAGATAACAGTCCTACTTTTACAGGTTACACTATGGGGCAGCTTAAAAGATAGGGTCATAGTATCCATAAAGATAAGAGTGTTACCTTTTTTTTTTGGGTAAATTACTTTTACATTTATACAACTACCGGCAAAAGGACAGGTACGTAGTATATTAAGGTGGGTAGTCCACATACACACTTATTACTGTGTGTTCTGTCTTACGACAGGTCCATTCCTTTTGTCAGTGAACTTAGACCGCAAATGCGCCCTGCCCTCTGCTCCCTCCTTCAGATCCCAGAATTTTCATCTTTACTTTTAAGTAATCCAATATGTTAATTCTTCCTCCCAAGCTCATCTTTCCTTCCACTTTTCTTTCTATGATGTCATGCAGAATACAATTCCTCCTAAGGATTTGTCCGATATAGTTTGCTTCACACCGAAAAATCATATCCAAAATGGTTCTATACTCTCCCATTATTCTTAGGATTTCTTCATTTGTCACCCTGCCTGTCCACCTGATCTTCTCAATTCTTCTCCAACACCATATTTCAAAGTTCTCCAAGTTTCTGTTCCATACACCATGATGCTCCAAATGTAGCATTTTAACCGTTCCTCCCTCAGTTCCAAACTCAACTTGCTAGTCAGCAGTAACCTCTTCTTGTTGAAAGCTCTTTTGGCCATGGCGATCCTCAACCCTTTTTCCTTGGTGCAGTAGGTATCTTTGTCAGCAGACTTCCCAGGTACTTTAACTGCTCTCTGTTTGCCAACTGCTGGTTTACAATTTTGATTTTCATCTAACACTTATAAAGTGGCCCACCATTGGGAACATTTTGAGAAACTACACTCGAGGAGGTATATAGCTCATTCAACCATGAGGCGCAATCGCATGGAACAGAAGCGTTATAAATATTGTTTGTGATATCCTGAGAGGGTGAGCGGGTACTCGCAGAGTGAAATAGGATCGTATTTATAGTATATTCTCGGGAATATCTCAAAATACTAATACATAGGACTGTTCAGGTCAAATTGGGGATTGGCTGACGTACGAATATTGACTATTGCATACGGCCCATATGACTTTTGGTATAATTTAATAGGACTAACTTGGTCATTTTGCAGAGGATGCATGTTCCAGAATTTAAAATAGCAAAATTACAATATATTTCCACTATACAATTTAATAGAAAACACTATTTTTGGTTAGATTTAATGTTAGACACCAACGTGATTAAAACAAGTAGAACATAAAATTAAGAAAGATTGTTTTATTTGTGAAACATTTTACCATGGAAATCTAGAGGCTCAAGGGCCTGACACAGAATCCGTAAGATTTGCATCTTTATAGTTTTAGTCCTCAATGGTCCTTAGAAATAGAAATCGCGTCTACATAGTCCGTATCCGTAATCACGTGACCGTGCCAACCAATGAGAAAGTTGGAAACAAGGTCCAATAAAACGCTTCGAAAGGAAATTTTCTAGAGCTAGGCGCAAGCAGACTATATCCCAGCGGAATAATATTATAACATAAGTAACTACTCAACATACTTTTATAAAACGTTCAGGATATTTCTGAAATAGCTCAGTCCGTAAAATTATTTTATAATTTTGTATTTGTTTCCATAGCAACGGGTGCTTTCATTTCGATGCACGCGCACGCTTACTTTGGTGTGATTGGTAGTCCTTACCAGTCCGTATCGAATAGTCCTTAGAAAAGTTCAAGTTGAGTTAACTTCTACGGAATGGTAAGGAGTAAGGAATTAAGGATATGGTCTATGTAGATAGTGCTATATATTAGTGTGAAGTCGATCTTTTACGGAGTACTTAGCACCTTACGGATACGGAATATGTAGATAGGCCTTAAACTATTATACATACGCTATGTGGGCTGCACTGTCTAAATTGTCATTCTCTCAGTAGACTAGACGGCCGATGTTGGGGAGATGGGGTTTAAATACCAGTCAGGTCTACTGAGGGTTGCTTTTCCTAATAGGTTTCCCACTCTCCCTCCATGCAAACGCTGGTAGATTTTCTTTAAAATTCCATCTTTTTAGTATTATATTTGTAGGGTGGTATAGTCAAATTGTAGTTATTCTTTATTATATTTATCTAATGGAGTAAGAAATGAGGAAGGTAGAATTCTAGAGGTTATCTACCCTCATTAACGTGAATTGAGAATATAAAACCCTTTAGGAAAAGCCACTGAGTACTCCCGACAGGTATTCGAACCCCGATCTCCACTTCAATGCCCATCTAGTCTTTATCGAGAGTGAAGCCAGGATCCAGGATCGATGTTGGAACGAAACATGAATCTAGGTATTGATAAGTTAAAGTAAAATAATTGTAGATTAATTCCAAGTATTATTTAGAAAGGTTGTATGCCTAAAATTCTTTAAATAGCTCGCTATATGATGATAATATGACTAATGAAAAGTGCATAATATTAAGAACGATGTCTTCCCCCAGCGTCAAACATCGGATGCAGGCACTTATCATCATGTAGCGCCACCACAGAAAAGGGCTATCCTAGTCAGCACATAATAGTGCCGTCTGGCTCTTACTCAGATCGCAAACCTGGCATCCAAAACATAAATATAGCAGGTTTTTCCTCATGAACCTGAAGAATTAGAGCTCGACGTCTTAACTGTCTGTATGTGTAGCCATCCATAGTTAATAATACTCTCTGAAATCATTTATGTTCAGGATTTAAAATGGATTTTAAGAAGTATCAATTTTGAATCCGTCCTCGAGTATCACTAAACTTCCTTATGAAATTAATTCTTGGTCAGAAAATTTATGTAACACAGGGTGGGGGGGCCTAGGCTAAATGTCATCATGGTGTTACATGAGGGGAGGGGGGGCTGAAAAGTTAAGAAAAAAGCGTTACGTGGTTTATGGAAAACCCCTAAATCTCAATCTTACTTTTTTTACTTATAATTCCCCTAATACATCTACCAACTTTTTAACGGTTTAAATTATAATATTAAATTCTTTGTATATATCTCTAGAACAACATATATGAGTCATATCTTTTAATCAAATTTACATTGCTAATCCTGTTCTCTTAGATTAGTATGGAGTGTGGCTGGGGATCAGTACTCACACTGGAGCGTATGACTAACATAAGAGGCATCACGTGGTCAAACATTCGTGTTATGAAGTGCTACGCACGCAAAGTCTCACACATGAATGTGTGATTCACGAATGTTAAATCCACTTAGTTATTCAGGCCGTAGATAAGCCAGCCACAAAAATAATAAATCAAGGTTGACATAAAGTCAATAGTTCTATAGGCACGAAATGAAACGAGTTCACGTCCCCCAACCAGAAACTGATAAAACGGCAGTTAAAAAAAACAGCAAAGAGACAAATGACAAACTATGATAAACTTGAGGGTTGGTAAACTACACTTATGAAAAAAATTTTTACTTTTCCAGACAAAAAAAAAATATTCATTTTCTCTGCATTTTATAGGAAAGGCCAGAAATAATCTAGTTCTCGACACAAGAATTATTTATGAGAGACAAATATAGTAGTGCGCCTCATAAAATAAACGAATGATATATAAAAGTGATATTTTATAGTTTCGTATTTAATAAAACTATTGGTAAAATATCTGAGAACTCCAGTGACTTTAAAATGCCTTTGGGTTTTATCTTTAACATCAAATTTACCTACTTTTCCAGGTTTTATAGATGCATATGAACCTTGGTTTAATTTATTTATGAATTTAAAAAATGTTGGATCAAAGTTTGTTTCACATGTTCTTAATACAGAAGAGGAGTTGTTGGCATCTGGAACTGCACTTTTAGTGAATTCACAATAGCTCGCGAGTCATGCATGACCACTTGTTTTAGCATCGCGTTAAGGCCCTTTGGTCCTGTCGAGTGCAAGTCTAAAGCCTATTTTGTAGAATGGTGGGTGAGAAGGTGAAAGGCGTGGCGTGGCTTCACAACCGACCAAAGTATCCTTCCACGCCAACAAGAACAGATGGATCACGGAAACCATAGATTGCGCTAGCTACCGGACAGGTCTTGCGGAAAAATCATACGTTTGGAAATATCAGTTTTCTCGAGAACGCGTGAAATTTTTTCAGTAATATTTTCAACACCTCTTCTAAGATAATTTATCCATGTTTATTAAGTGTTGCATTTTCTTATTTTTTGCTATGCAGCCGGCAGTTTTCTATTGAAAAAGTCATGCCAGGCCTCCACCGTGGTTCGGATTCCACGTTAAACTGTAGGTCCTCCATTTCATCTCACAATCACCCTACCATTACACATTAGCGTAAGTGCGTATAACCCGAGCGGGTAGTAAGACGCGGTGCTAATAATAATAATAATAATAATAATGAAAAAGTCAAAATTATTGATATTTATCACTTAAAATTATAGAGGTGGTGTGTATTTAAAAAGTATAACTTGATCAATATGCTTTTATACTTGAACAAACCGTTTCCGGAAAGACAAGTGCAAAACAATAAAAATTCTTGAAGATGACAGTTTGTTCCCATGGCATTTTCATGCCAAATGAAAAGGGCCAATCGCCTTAAGTAGCTCGGTATCTTTAATCAGGCAATAGATATCGTGTCAATTAATGAGAAAATAAAATATTTCAGGCAACTAAGTTTATCGAAAGAAAAAGAGAAAAAATCTGTTACCATAATTAACAATTTCATAACTTTACTATTTAATTTATTTATTGTGTAGAGTGTTCTTGGAGTTGCTATATTAGGTCGGTAGATAAACATACGATACATTTAGAAAATAGTTACATATTTGTTCACGTTGGCGCTTTCATCTTGATGCGCACCTAAACACCTCATTGAGGAATTCGTCAAACGGGAAAGTCTAATATATTTCTTGTACAAATGATTGTTGAGTTTGACATGATGGGTAGAACTGACTGATTATATCAGCACACGAGAATGTCTATTAGCGAGAGAAAAGGGTCTACCAGTTTTGCCGGTAAACGTAATTTCACGTACCTTCCAGGAGTCTTTTACATGCCGGAATCGACTAGTGTACCCCTCATATACCCTGTTAGGTAGCAGCTAGTAAGATAATCATACACTACATTATTCCACTATGGTATAGCTTATATTATACTTAGCACCGCGTCTTACTACCCATCCGGGCTATACGCTTAAGTACTAATTACGCTGATGGGTTTGGAATTTCAATGGTTGAATTTAGAGGAAGTGAGCCCGCAATTGCATGGAGGTAGCGTGGAAAACCATTTAGGGAAAACCACCCCTAGTTCACCTGAGCGAGATTCGAACCTCGATCTCCTCGTCCTCGGCAGTCTAGCTCAACACGAAACCAGCGAGTTGGCTAACTACGCCGCCGAGGCGGGTTATAGCTTATAAAAGTGATACTGTATATCATAGTCAGTGCTATGACCCTAAGTTAATGGTCATAGTGTTAACAAGCGTATAACCCGAACGGATAGTAAGACTGATTGGCAGTGTAGGGGAGGCGAGAAAGGGGCAGTATTTTTTGAGGTTTTGATGTCGAAAAAGGTTCTGGTCAAAATAAATCAAATATTGATCTAATAGAAGCAGAGTTTAATTTTCTTCACATGGTTATAACAGTAGTTGAATATCTCAAGGGTGTCCTGAGATTTGATGAAAACTTTCTTTCTTCATTTAAAATGTCTGTCATTTAATGCCGCTATGCTCATGACATATTCAACAAATTGTTGATCTCACCGTGTGAATAAATTGAAACCTCATGTTTCAATTTATTGATTTTTAAGCCAAAAAAAGTTTCAACATAAAAGTGCAAAAAACACTTCTCTTGATTCGCATTCCCTACACTCCCATCTTAAGTGTTGTAACCACTACCAACATTCTTAAAACGGATTTTTTTTGGGCATGGCTTCAGCTGCAGAGAGGATAGGATTCAGCACACACAGATCACGAGGCTAGATTCATATAGTTTTGGCCTATAGAGCAATGATATTTCTATGAATGAGAAAAATCCCTAAACTTGAAAAACTTGGTGAGAGACCCCAACTTAAAAGTTGGGTTGACAAGTAACGCAAGAAGACTAGTATTTTCTGAGTTTATATAGAAATTTTCTTTGACATAATAAATCAAATACTGCTTCAATATATGCATTTAGTTTTATTTTCTTTATGTAGCTATCCCAAAATTATTATTATTAGCACTGCGTCTTACTACCCGTTCGGGTTATACGCACTCACGCTAATGTGTAATGGTAGGGTGATTGTGAGATGAAATGGAGGACCTACAGTTTAACGTGGGGTCCAAACCACGGTGGAGGCCTGGCATTCCTCACATTCACAAGTTGTGATTAAAACACGTCTTGTCAGAGGTGAAGGAAGGGTTTGGCAATCAGATAAATCTATGCCGGGACCGAGGATTGAACCCCAGACCCTCAGCACAGAAGTATGATACCTTACCCCTAGACCACCAGGTCACCAATCAGTTAACCCAAAAGTTGTTGAATATCGGTCATGGGCATCTTGGAATTTGATGGTAATTTGTTATCGTAATTTAAAAAGTTTCTCATAAAATTCCATTACGTTAAGGACAAATATTCAAAAACTGTTGATATTGCTATGTATATCAAATTTAGCCAAACGCATCTAATGAAGCGCCATTTTATTTATTTGATTAAAAAAATTGTTATAAAAAGGAAAAAACACACATTCCACCATATCAGCGTGATTCAGAAAAATACAAAAGACGTTCAGAGCTTAACAGGCCAGTATACTGGGATCTATCAGTCTTCTAGTGATAGAACTTAAATCACATTATCGATAAATCATTCATCAACGTGTCTAGTGTCAAGTCTTCATGAGGAAAACCGGAGGCAAAGATATCTGAAGAGGTTGATTGATGATAAAAGTGAGCCGGATTTAAAAACATCCGACAATCTATCTTACCGACGGAGGTTCTTTCAAACTACTAGAAGCTGTTTTATATATATTAAATTGGAGACTTTCTATAGTATGAAAAGAATTTGGTTTATTTTCTTTGATGTGATATGTTGAGGTGGAATAAAAGGGAGCGTAAGAAGTGGTCCGTATTTACAGAAAAAACATTTTTGGCAAAATTAAGTAAAATATTGCTTTGTTAAATATAGTGAGATGAAATTATTTTTTATGATAAGAAAACCAAACTAAATGCATCCACTGAAGCAATATTTTATCTATTTTGGCAAACCAGTTTTTTTGTTATATAAAATTGCAAAAATACTGTCTTAAGTCGCGTCTCCTTCCATTACACACCGTATTTAATGCATGTACCAAAACCAGTGGTCAAACAGTCCAAGGCATTACAACTCCCATTGTACTTTGTCATCGTTTACGAGAATGTCAGGGTTTGATTCTCGGCAAAGTGGATTGGAAGGAGTCTTATACATAATTTATCTATCTTCTCTCCATGCTAATGGTGATGCATTCCTCTCAGCTATACTCTACTCATCCATAGTCCTTTGTTTAAGTCATTAATATACCTCGTGCTAAATGTAACTTCCATACACTCTAGTAAATACTTCATTTTAGAACAGAGTCCAAACTGCTTTGTTGGCACCGTGTCTTACTACCGGTTTGTATTTTACAAATATTGACTAATTATGCTAATGTGATAAGGAAGAGTAAGGTTGAATTGAGAGGTAGAGTATTCGCATTTAAGTAGAGAGAGAGAGAGCCTGGAAAACCACCCTCAATACATCGGACCAGGAATCGAACCCCAATCTCCACGTCATCGGCAAGCTAGTCTATTGCAAGAGTGACTTCTTAGAGCAGTATTATTTCAAACTGTGCCCCGTGGAGCCCTTAGGGTCCACCATGGTTATTTCAGGCCCCATGAGGAAATTTTATAATATTCTTTGTTTCTCACAATATAAAATAGCATCAATAATAATTATGATAGCCAATTTTTTAAAATTTGAATAAAGGACATTTGTCAAAGGTACAACCAGAACACGTCATGTTTTCCGTTAATTTTATACTGGTAAAATTTAACTGTCGTTGAATGTTCATGATATTAGTGTAAACAATTTTTATGAGGGCAGGTATTATTTCTGGTGCAAGAGCTCCTCCGGTCTAAAATGTTTGGGAGACCCTTCTTTAGGGCATGCGGCCACCAAAGCGGGTACCAGAATATTAACTTACCACTTGGCGAAAGATAAACCCAACCTCGCAGATACATATCTTGGGACCTAACCTCTATAACAGTAAAAAAGACGTGTCTTAATCGAATTAACTGAGGCGGATTTTTTTTTTTAATCCTTGTAGGAAGCAGCGACTGTAATCGGGCACTGCAGATACGTGTGGGCAAGTCTGATGTTGCATCAACCACATGGTCTCGAAGACCGGTTCCACGTCGCCTGACGAAACGTGCACGTGTGGGAGGACGGTCCCGTCATGGCCTCACGCAAACTACAAGGTCACCGTACTGGAGAGACTACCTTCCCAAGAAGATCCGACAGTCTAGGTATACCTGGGAGCTTACGTCATCACACCAAGAAACTGCTACACACACTATAGTCTTGTTCTCATTATGTGAACTTTTTCTAAGTCATATCGAGCTCAGTTTCGTGTGGAAAAAAAAAAAAGGTCGTAAAACCAGGTTTGATAATAAATTTGGTTCAAGCAAACTTATTTTTTTAGCGCATCGGGTTCGGGTTAAACGTGTATATTCATTAGTTGAATATGGGTGAGAGAAGTAAAGTTAAAGATAAAATATACCCACATTTTCGTGGAGGAAGAGGATAGCGAGAAACCACCAGTATGCCCAATCGGGATTCGAACAACGATCTTCCAGTCGCAGCTAATTCTGTCTATTGCAAGAGTAGCGCGGAAGACCACGCGAAAACCGATTCGGGTCTCTAGTCTTATTAAATTCATTTTTGTCTAACAGTTAAAACGCTGAGTACCGCGGTTTTATTTTAACATAATATAAGACTCTAGACCAGGGATGTGCAAACTTACTTACAAGAGGACCAAATGGATTTTTTTTAAACTCGGCGGGCCAAAGAAAGTTCCTTCAAAATTCATTAAAATAAAATGAACACATATGGATTGACATGATTAGGTTTAATTAGATCTAGAATGCATGACAATCATAAATATTTTAGTGGCTTACTAACAGTTCGTTCATAAGATTTATATGATGGTGTGCGAGATTAGTAAAACCGTAAATTAGCTTCCAGCATTTTATCACAATCTGGTTTAAACTGTGAGAAGGTGGTTTTCAAAAGAATGCATATGCTTATCAGTAATTCTATTTCTAAGATAACTTTTACTCAGTTTTATGGTTGAAAACACTTGTTCGCATGAATATAAGGATTCAAAAATTGCCATATATTTTTGGGCATGATTTACCAAGTTTGAAAAGGTTGGTTTTAGCATGGTCTTATAAAAAATACAGTAGTAGTTAGCCCATCCATGCTTTAGACCATAAATTCGCCTCTAATTCATTGACGTGACCAATTAGCTAGGTAATAGTGTTGCTATTATTAAGGGAAATGTAAATATAGATTCAACTTGACTTACATACATACACATGTGCGAGCCGGCAGATTTGGTCTCATTGATGGATACGCAGACCAGAAGGAAAGCTCGTTTAGTTTGTTTTAGCGGTAACTGTTCCAATCCCAACCGGGGCACTGACGGTGTGTTTTTCCTTGGTGGTTTCCCAATCTTCCTTCCCGCCAATGCAAGTACATTTAATCCTCATTCTTACGCCACTAAGTTGATTGAATCATTTGGTACATCACGCCAGTTTCATTGTGTTGTGTTGTGTTCAGCACTTACGTGCGACTGAAAGCACCACGTAATTACACCAACACACGTTTTGTCACGGCCCATTAGCTACGAACAATCTTGGTGGGATTAGACATGAGCTCCTAGTACTGTTATTACCGTTCGTTGTTTCGGGCGCATATTTTTCTTCTTTGTACACGTGGAGTACCCCCCAATCAATATTTGTAAGATGGTTTCATTAAACTCGTCGTCAGAGGCCAGTTAGCACGCTTGTCTCGTTTCTGAAGGTCGAGGGGATTCAATCAGTAATGTGATGTGGGCTTGGGCCTACTCTACCTTAGTTTGGAGAGGTACTAAGTAGGGATGTACTATTGAAAGGAAAGTATCGATACTGTACTCATTAAAAGTATCAGAAGAAAAATATCGATACCGTACTATTTTTGAAAGAAAAGTATCGATAACAGTACGTATCGGTATAAAAATTTTAATCTGGAATTATTATTTTTTAAATCTAGTAACAATAATTTAATTTACTGACTGTTCGCCACTCGCCCTGTCACCCGGCCAAGCATCAAGCTATATTGATAAATATTAAATAACAGCTATAAATCATAAGCTAAAAGAGATTGAATGCTAGAGTTGCTTCTTGCTTGTCATGCAGAACATGAGCAAATTGTGTCATTTGCTCTTCCTACACAGTCCATTCTAGTAAACATTTAACTCTAGCATAAGTGATGATAGCAAAAAGTAGTTTGTTTTGATACCAATCCAATACCGGAGTACTAATATCAGTAAAATTATCGAGTAAAAAAAGTACTAGTATCGAAAGGAAAATATTATTATAGTAAAGAATAAATACTTTTTTCCATCCCTAGCCCTAAGCACGAAGATTCCGCCCCCACTCCCTTAGTTTAGCGATGCCCTAAGCACGAAGATTCAGCCCCCACTCCCCAGTCTACTTTAGTTTCGAGATGGTCTAAAATCTATATACTAAGATTTTCCTAACTAGATATTATAAAACCAATACCACAAACAGGAAATACACAATCAATAGTATAATTTTCTTTGATCATTAATGTTGAAAAGGGTGTTAATTAAATACCAGTTTTAAATGGAGATATTAAAATTATAAAAATACATTAAATATAATTTATAAAAATGAAACATTTACATTGGAGTTGAACCCTGATGTTATTTCAACAAATTTAACAGAATAATGTCTCCAGATCTGGCTTTATCAGTAACTTAAGTTAATTTACATATCCATCATATTACTATGGGCTGTATTAAAAGTAAATCCCCTCAATTTGTTTTAAAATAGTTTTAACCTCTTAAGATCATGTATCATATATCAATCAACTCTGTGATACAGTCGGCTATAGAACCTAAATTTACACCAACGCTATTGCACGTGGATCGTTTCTGATTAAACATTAATTGGGATAGAAGTTCCTTATACAGAAAATTGTTGAAATATTAAATTATATTTGGATAAAAATTGCATTGAAAAGGCCGGTTTTTGACCATTTTAGAATAGCTTCACGGGTAAGCACTGTGCACAAATCTTCATTCTGTATTAATAGGGACATAATGTAGTTATTAACAAGAAACTTTGCCACTTAGTACACCATCGTCATCACGGAAAATCATTCAAATACGAATACACTGTACACATATCTGACATATCTTGGTATTTTTTTATCCCTTTTAGGGGACGGCCAGACTGGGCGGGCGAGCGACTAAAATATAAAATAGAACACATTGGTTGTAATGAGAGGTGGCCAGACTGAGCGCGCAATCGACCCGGTACAGTATAGTTTACAGGCGCTAGGCAATAATATTGTATGTTGGTTCATTGAGTGCTAGGAAAACTTCTCATTTTGACATTTGTATTACTATCGATAGGTTTAGCACACATGCTACTAACGGCCTAATTTAATTGGTAAGATTATAAACCATACCTATATGTATATATACATGTAAAACTGATATGTTAAAATACTTCAATATTATCAAAGAAGGCCTTTACAAATAAGAATCAGCATCAGCGTGGAGAGAGGATGAGAAAACCCCAACAATAAATCGCTTGTCAAAAACCACCCTCAGTTCACTGAGCCAAGATTCGGAGCCTCCACGTCAACAACTATCGAGAGCTATCTGCTAATCACGTGCTCAATCGCTCACACGCTTGTCAGTCTGGCCGACCCCTTACTCCCATACATATACAAAGGCAGATGTGAGCCGGTAGCTGAGTTGGGCCTGCTATAATAAACGCTCTTAAAGATAAAAAATATTGCTTTCACCGCGAACATTATTTCATGTTGGTGAAAAATTTCCCCCAGCGGCCCTCCCCCTTTTTTTAGAGCTTTCAGAGCTACCAAATGCACAACACCACTCCCCCCTAATAAACTTATAGTTTTAGCCCCATCTATATTTATGTCTTTTTTTTACGCCATTAGGTTCAATCTCGATGGATTGGGTGGAAACAGTTTTTTTCCCCCCCGTTTGGTTTATTGAGCGTTCTCTAAGCGGTACTATTTCTTCCTCTACCTTCCCACTTAGTTTGGCCAGTCAGCATTCGGTGATAGTGTTCCGATGACTGAAGCCACTATCTATGCTGGTATGTCTGTTCACATGTTGAAAACGGATCCTCGTGTGATAAACGCTCTTCCCAGTCCCCACCAGATATCGTCACTGGAACTCGTCTCCTGCAGACTGCATTCCTGTGTTACCGAGCTTCTATAGTCAGACCACTGGTTGAAGACCAGTTTCTGACAACTCGAAAAACTACCAGTTTCATTTAGATAGGAGGGAACTTTTTTTGAAGGTTAAAAAACTACTAAAATAATTGTTATATATTTATACGTAAAGTATTACTCTTCAAGAGAAAATTTTGATAGAAAACATCAATATCTATAATAATAATAAATTGGTGTGTGCGAAGCATCAAAATGTTGAGATCGATGGTAAAATCTCCTTCATTTGAACTTCAAAAATGAAAGTAGCCTTCACATCTTCCAAACATTTATGGAAGGAGAAAACTTCCATATTATATTATGAACAGATTTGAAATATCCATCAAATATGACATATTTTAACGTATAAGATGGATAATTTCAGATGTCAGAATAAAAGAATATAGTGTGCTTGTTCGCTTTTTCCCCTCTAAAACTTTCTCCTTTCTTATATGCAATTAATGTATAGTCTAAAAATTAAAAGTAGTGATATTGAACGACAACAAAACCTTTAACTTCGGTTCGCACGTTACAAGATTTGTTTCACATATCAAAAGTGACCTTTGTAAACCCATAACAATAGTAATAAAAATATATTAACATGTTTTCAATGTTGATTACACAAATGTGTTTATCTTCTAGACCTAGAGGCTACTTCCTTCCAAAAACCTACTTAAGATCTACTGCCAAAGAGTATGACTACCGTCACTTCCAAATGATGTTGCCAGTGAAAATTTTAGACAAACAAAGAGTGATGCCACAAGGTTTCTCGGCCGGGCTGTTGTGCACGTCCCGTGGACAAAACAGTTTTACAATCCTTGTAATAAAATGCAATACGTGTTTTCAAACGCGAACCAGCTGAGTAGTATTTTTGAGTAACTTCACCTAGAGGTATAACGAAAGCTGAGAAAGATCAATTAAAAAAAAAAGTATTGTGATAGTGATACAACTAAACAAAGAGAATTAAAATGTAGTGTTCACACTTATATCATAACAAGGCCGCCCTTAGAAGTGTGCAAACGGTGCAAGGCCCACAGGAGGCTCCCTGTATAGGCCATCTAACAAATATTGTCAAAGTGTAAAAACAAATAGAAACATAAATCATGTGGTTGGATTTATAACGAGCGGAGCGAGTTTTCCGTTTTTACTCCACCGATTTTCATTTGTCTGCCTCTCTGTGGAGGATGACTCTCACCATAGCTTTTGAACGCATTAACTGACTTAATTCGAACGTGGTACAGTTTTTTGTACCTTTATTCAGATCAAATTCGTCGGGGAAGAAAAAATAACCAAGGGTTTGGGAGAAATCAACCCTTAAATGTATCTGAAAAAAATTGCTTCTAGCATTAGTTATTACTAGAGAAAGGATTTTTATGTGATATCAACATGCAAAATATGTACATATTTATGTAATATGATTTGGTAAAAATATGTAGTTAAAATGTAAAAATATTTATTAAATATGTGATATTTAATAAAATAAACTTTTTTTTTACACAAAAATTTGGTGTTTAAAAGTCACAGATAATTTCATTTCTACGTGATATTGTATGTTGCAATAATTAATACAAAAATTACGAAAAATATAGTCAGTATTACATGTATTAATTCATGATTTTCTAGAAAAAGCAATAAAATAATTGAATGAAAATGTCACAATTTAATTTTCACAATCACCATGTAGTAGTGTTTATGTATCTGTCCAGCTGTATTGAAATTAACAAATTATTTTGCAACACACTTTATGCTTAGTAATACTTTGAATTGCAATGAATTATGAGGCACTTCTCCAAATTTTCCACGATCATGGTGTGTCGCCGGTCAGAAATTTTTTTTATATGCGGAAAACAATCTCTATATTACAGGAAGTCGCCGGTGTAAATTTAACCAAGTGAAATTTTGCTGGGGAGATGTCCGCAGGAGGGCCCTCTTCTTCCCAGTCCAGGATCTTGCTTACTGCCACCAAAGACGAGTAGGCCGGATTCCTTGCCATAACAGCCTCAAATTTGTTCATCACTTTTATTCCATTATCCCCCTTCACTGTACTTAACTTGGACTTAGCATCTTCTACAATGTCCAGTGATTTATTCAAAGGCAACCCACTAGTTTTTAATTGTGTAATGCTGGTAACAATGAAGCCACATTTGCTTTGAATATGCTAATTCTCATTCGATTTTTGACTCAATGAAAGCATTTTGCACCTCTCTCGCTGAAACTGCCGATTCTCCCGGAAATGACTCGATGACAGACCTTATATCTTGAAAATGTTCATTTGAAAAGCAAGCAGCCTCAATCCACGTACCGGTGTTTTTCAAAAACCTATCTCCTGCTGTTGGCGGCGATGCCGCGGTTAAGCCGCGAAGCGGATAATCGGGAGTTGCTGTAATTGGATAAAAATCCCTAAAGAGCCCAAATATGTAGTTTTACATAAAAGCAAGTCAAAATATGTGACAAAATTCAATAATCAAATATGTAAAATATGTAATGATGAAATTTAATATATCAAAGCTAATATCATAATACGTGAACATTTATAATTTTTAGATGCGTAGAGCTAAAGAAAAAGAATATGTAATTACATACAAATCCTTGCTCTACTTATTGCCTTTTAGGGAATTTCGTTGATAAATTATATAGCTGTAAATTATATACAAGCAATAATATCAACCAATATTTAAATGTTTACAATTTTGGGGTGGGGGTAAGGCAGATAACTGAAGGCAAATGAAGTTCGCCCAGAGCTCCCCGTCTGCTAAGGGCGGTCCTGTATCATAAAATGATATAGACCTACATGATAAGCACGGTCTCACAAAAAAAAAGGTTCGCCGCCAACCCTGCTACTTGTAAACCAACCCCTGGAGACAACATTTGACCTTGACTGAAGAGGTTCACCTTCTGAGGATTAGGTTGTTCCCACGTTCAGGGGCGTAGTCTTTTCGAACCTTGCTGAAGATGGCGGTCTGTGATTACGAGAGGGCTCAGGGATTAAAGAAGCGAGGATGTGGTTGTGAAGTGGTGGCTGAGCGAGACGATTGGTTGCCATGGGTTTCCAGACACTCGTGAAGGCACGAACATCAAGTAAATATATTTTGTTGCGTGTTTTTAGTGCACTTAACACGCCTAAATTATTATAACTTGAGAGTTTGTGACTTATGATTACTTATATATCCAAAGGTTGTATTGCTTTACACTAAATTCAAAATTAAACCTTTTTTAAAACATTTTTAGTGTTATTTTATAGCTATTGACTAAATATACAAAAAGTTACAACTGCAGATCCCAAGAGTTGAATTAATAGTACGTGAAAGTAGATCTGGTATCATTTAGTCTATATCTCTCAGATAAGGCTCTTGCTATGAAAATTGTTAAACTTATCATACCTTGGGGTTGTAGTAATTAATCACTATCACATGCCTAAGGTTTTGCAACCATACAAGACGAGATGTGACGCCTTTGTCCAAGGGCACATCAATATTCCCGTATCAGTATCAACGATAGTAGCCCCCCCCCCCAATTAGGGAAAATTAGATATGGAAGCAGTGTTTCACCAGATGTTTTATTTTGGTGTTGAATAATATTTCGTAGATTCTAGAACTTGTTTTTAAAGGCAACAGTTCATGTTATATTCATGATTCATTCGATGTGCAACACCTCCTTTCCCCATGCAAGTATAATGGCTTTTGATGTAATTTTTCATTGCATCAGTACGTTTTATTGGCAGTGACTTTAAACTAATTAACCTTCAACCGGTTGAAGGTTAATTTTAAAATATACTTTTTTTTCAAAATTGTTTTATAAAAAGGCACGGGTGAGAAAACTACATTGGTAAAAAAGATATGCTACAATGCACTCTGTCGAGATTAAACCTTACTGTTACCGGAAAACCAAACTAGATTAGCCAGACATTTAATCCACGTTTTTTTTATGATGTGGAGAGTTGAAAATATATATACATAGTAAGAAAAATGAAAATTTATACAAACTTTTGATAAAACACATCCCAAAACTATAGAACGACATGAAACTTTTTTTAGCAGCGCATTTTACTACACAGTCGGATTATACGCCTATGTACTAATTACACTAATGGGCTAGGGATTAGGACGGTTTAATTGAGAGGTGCACCCGAATTTGCGTGGAGGGAGAGTGGAAAACCATTTAGGGAAAAATCACTTAGTTCACTCATTCAGGATTGAACCCCAATCTCCTCGTTTTCGGCAGCATAGTTTAAAACGAAAGTAGCGTGTTAGACCACGCAGCCACAGAAGTGGGTCAAGAAACACTATTGTATTTTTAAATAAATAAAGAGTCCCAGTGTTTATTTTTGGTGCTATAAAATTAAAGCAAAAATATATCATTTATGAGAGACTTTTAGAAAACAATTTTTTTTGCGACCTAGAGTGAGAACATTTTACTATTTTATTAAGTGTTATGTTATAGGTTTTGATAATAGCCATCAAAACTGATAGTTGCAGATTACATACCTTGACGTATGAATATATGAACCAAAAATAGCCCACTTCAGCAGCCACTTTGTCTGACCCGCTACTTTCACAGCATACTAGACTACCGATTACGGGCATATCGAGGTTCGAATCTCAGTCTGGTGTACAGAGGGTGGATTTTTCGAAAAATTGTTTTCCACTCCCTCCACGCAAATATGGGTACACTTCCTACAAATATAACCTTCCTAAATGCTAAAACTATTAGAATAATTATTAAATAAGCATATAAACCTAAATATGAAAATACTATATTAACTTTTCTAGATGTCGGAAGTCTTCAATAAAATGCAACTGTACCCTAATTTTATCATGTAAGGTAAACTTACATTAGATTATTCCAATATGGTATAGCTTATAAAATAGGATCAAAAGTTTAATCCGTCAAGGTTAGATTGATACCTTTCAGGGTAAATGAAGTCGCTATGAAAATAAACATAATATTGACATACTATCAGCTCTTAATTTATCTCTCTCTCTTGCCAAACAGGCTTGACACCTTGTCATGTTATCCATACTAAGTGAAATTTATGGTCGATAAAGTTTTATCATAATTCAATCCTATGACCTCTTTTGAAATATTTTATTTGAAATATAAAACTAGACATTTTCTGAGGTTCAATCTTTCAGCTCACGGCGCATTGAACAAGCCGCTAAAATTGTCAAGACACACCATAAGTTTTTTAAAGGAGGGATTTTAACATTAAAATTACTAGTATTAAGCGTTTTATAAGCACATCAGCTAAAATTCTAACAGTTGTGTTATTTTTAAAAATAATGTTGATCGTGGATCTAAATAGATTTATTTTTATTCCTCGATATTTTTTTACCTTCCCCCAAACTTCCGCGACACATTCCCCGGCGGCGTGGAATCCGCCCCCCTCCTCCCCCGAGAGAAAATATCAAAAATTGAACCTTGTGAGGGAATTTTATAAAGCATCTGAACAAAGTTCTGAGCTAATTATACGAGTTTCAAGAGTCAAATTATGAGGGGGGGAAGGAAAAATTAACTATAAATAAAATTTAGTTGTAGCTGAACCCATTGAAACATTTTTCTTAAGTTTATTGAACATAATAAAATGAAAGGAGAGCTAGTGAAGAGGGAATGGGAAGAAATCTATTTTTTTTTACCCTCTGTTAACTCTGGTATTGGTGGTCCAAAGTTGTTGATAGCATATCGAAGACAAATCTCAAAATTTTATTAAAAGAAATAAAAAAAAATGGTACGATACACCGCACGGACTTTCTCGCTCTATTGTTTAAAAATGGAGATATTTACTCAAAACTTTTAATATATGTGAAACGAAATAATATACACTAGCAAACTCAAACATAAATTGCACTATACTTGTGTAAAACTTTTTTGAATATCGGTTTTAAATTTTTAAATTTAATTTTTTAAGAATTAATGTCCTCATTTGTATGTTTGGACAAATAAAAAAGATCGATATTGAGTCCACAAGGGTCAACACTTATTAAAATTTCGACTTCAGGTTAAAAATTTTACATTTTATTAGGTGTTGCACATCTTCAGGTCATCGCATTGCTATTAAATTCCTCATTTATAAATTTTGACCAATAAAAAATGTAAATATTGACTATTGAGTCTAAAATGGAGATAGAAATGTTTGTACAACAATGATCTAAGAGGTTTAAGGAAAAATAACACACTATTTGAGAGACATATTTAATTACTCTATGGCATTGGAGAATTATTGCGTTAAAACTTTAGTATTTCTTTCAACTAAAGCTCACAAAATTGTATTAGTATATTTGTCAATATCCCAAACTGTTAGTTTTATAAAAATATATTTCAAATAAAAGTTTTTTTATTTTTAATAGTACTCCAATTTAGCAATGTTAAGTTATTTAGTATCTCAAACAGTTACGGAGATACGGAAATTTCCACTTCTGTAAAGTACCCTAAAAGTCATTTTCATAGGAAAATGAAAATAGCAATTTTATTTGTGATCTTAATCAACGTCTGGATACAAATTTTAATCAAAATCGTTTGAGCCAATTTTGAGAAAATAAATTTCTTCTCTTTTCGCTTTTCATTAAGCTACTCTTAATTTTAGGGTTAAACAGACAGAGATGGCATTGCAAAAACAACTTTTTGGGGTTCGGGGGGTCATGAGACGTCGACAACATAATTTCGGGTTAGATTTTTTTTACGGTCGCAATACTTTACCTTTAGTGTTCGAAAAGTTTATATACAGTGAAACCTTGGATTGCGAGTGTTTTGTAAGACGAGAAAAAATTTTCAATAAATTTTAACTTGATAAACGAGCTATATCTTGCAATACGAGTAGTACTATGGTTACGATTTGTCTGCCGAGCAGTGTCATTGGATAGGTTCTTTGTTAAAGTCGCACAAAAAGAAAAATATTCCAGTGATCCAACATATAGCGGTGATTCCGTTAGTGACAGTGAAAGTCGTCCTAAACAATAACCCACCTCCTTTCATTTCTCTCGTCCACCTCACACCAGCCACCATTAAATTTAATTAATAAATTTGATTACAGTACCGTTACATTTAAGTAACGAAAATAGAAAAGGTATTAATCATTCTTAGATTAAATATTTTTGGGTTGTGGGACAAATCATCTGAGTTTCCATTATTTCTTATGGGGGAAATTCACTTTGATATACGAGTGCTTTGTATTACGAACACGTTTACGAAACGAATTATGCTCGCAATCCAAGGTTTTACTGTATATATATATATATATATATATATATATGCGTATAGCTTGCAAGTTGTTGGTTTTATAAAAGTATGTTTCAAATAAAAGATTTGTATTATAAATAGCCCTACATATTTGTAATAATAAGTAATTTCATATCTCAAAGAGTTGCGGAGATATGATCCAAAATTAGAATTTACGCATCAGACCGGAACCAAAGTCATTTTGCCGAAATATTGAGTAGCCCTTTTGTTTGGGATATTTATAAAATGTTTAGAAATGAAATTTAATCAAAATCGCTAGAGCCGATTTGTCTCTTTTTGCCCTTTAGTAAACTACCCTTAATTTTAGGGTTAGATATCCAATTTCAAAAACCCTTCGGGGTAACCCTATGAAAACCAAAGCTACCAAGTTTTAGCCCGATCGGTAAAATAGTTTGGACTCTAGTCAGAGGTACAGACAGTCGGAAATTCAAAAAACACTATTTTGTATGGGGNGTGGGGGGGGGGGGGGGAGGAGGTCCATGAAACGTCAATATTCATCAAAATCTCGAGTTCGATATTTTTTGCGATCACAATTCTTTATCTACCTGTAAGATAGCAAGAAAGTAAAAAGTCAATAATGCAGAGTGATAAGAGGGGCTGAAGCCCGCCCTCCATCTTATCATCCACTAAAAAACGCCCACGACTGTTTAAAACCGCTTGTCTACGCAATACTTTGATACAATTACTCTCTCCTCTCCGCTCACTCCCAAGATTGCTATCAGCATGTGATGCAAGTCAATCAGGATATAGCGGGTAAAGGTACAGCTACACGGAGACGACCCGCACCGTATTTTCTAACCATTTTTATATTATTTATAGACTGAGTTATATTACAAAATAAGTTTGTATTTTTATTTTTGCTTGCGTAGGTTTTCACCTATTTTAATAAAACTAAGCTATATATTAATTATGAAAAATAAAGTTTTAAGTTGGCTAATAATTAAGAAGAATTTTCAATAAGTTGTTGTATATAATATTGTACGTAATGTTGGAAACAATGACTACAGCGTTACACGTGCAACGGCTGTGAAAGAAATGCCTTGTTTTACAAGTGCTGATACAGTGACTGCTAATCATTGAATAATCACTGGTATAAATCACTATTATTTTAAAATCAAGGTCACTGTGATCACCGATATCGTAAAATCACCGTTTCACCCATCCCTACAGTGCTAGTGGTTAGCATGAAAATAAAGTTCGGAAGCTCGCGAACATTTATCTCTGGTGTGGTGCGAACCCGT
Source organism: Timema genevievae (assembly GCA_902155825.1). Classification (NCBI taxonomy): domain Eukaryota; kingdom Metazoa; phylum Arthropoda; class Insecta; order Phasmatodea; family Timematidae; genus Timema; species Timema genevievae. The sequence goes on along the minus strand of CABFWO010000299.1, from coordinate 250,206 downwards.
TTAGCCACTTGCATTTAAACATGAATAGCACTCCACCGAAAAAATGCGATGCGGTGCGGCTCCGTGTAGCTGATCCTTAAGATACCCGTGGCTTTTCTTGAGCTTCGTCCTTCAATGTATATCAGATTCAATATCATCACCAGTTTCAATAAACTGGCGAGATCCAAGGCCGTAGCCAGCCAATAATTTCGGGGGGGTTGGGGTTGGTGGGCAAACTCCCCAATTGTTGGAGGCTAGAAAAAATTATCATTGATAAAGAGTCCTAAAAGCTATATGAAGTGTTTTTTATGGCTACATATCCCCCTAAATGACAGAGGCTAGGAAAAATTCTAAATATTAAACAACTCTAGAAGCTTTTTAAGTGCTTTTTATGGTAACACAGGCCCCTAATTTGTACTTTTATCTTTATTTTGATAGTGTTTGAACCATAAATAATGCCATATTTATTTTGTTCATAAAATTTCGGGAGGAGGGGGTTTGAACCCCTAAACTCCCTCCCTGACTACGGCCTTGGCGAGATCGATATATGAAATTGGTTCCTTGTCTGATAGCACNCTCAAAATAAAAGTAATCGAGTAGGCCTAAATAAGCAGGAAAATTACATATTTCTTCTATCGATTGACCTTCTGTGAAGCTGAGAGATCTTATTAAAAACATTTACACGCTTTCATAGTAAGATAAAGACAGAGTTAAACTTTTCTAACAGTTACTAAGAAGTTTAATATGGGATGATCTCGCGTAATGGCTCAACCAGTGGTTTCCATCTTTTAACGTTTTACCCCAATTTTCGTCTTTGAGACCATCACAACTCTTTGGTATCCGGCAAAACGTCATATCCTAGTTTTAAAATAATTATTTTCACTTAGTCATAATCAATCACTCACTGATCCGTACTATCCATCCGGGTTATAATTTAATTGCACTTGTAGGGTAGTTATAATCAAGAGGAAATGTACAATTATTTTCATGGAATTTTCATTGGTAATATCACCCCCTATACTACGGTCGAAATTTTATTCCTGACCTCATTACTGAGAAACTAAACGAGTATGACGTTAAGCCCACGTGATTAACTACCAGAGCTTTATTAGTAATGATTAAACGAGTGTTGCTAAAATGTCTAATCATAGACTCATGCCCAGCTGGAATTTTGGAAAAATATTCTTAAAATGTAAACATAAAGCCATAACCTCAACAAATACCATGACCCCATCCGAAACATGCCGCAGCCCTCCGGCTGGAAACCACTGGGCTAAACCAAAAAATCTCCCGACTCCGGGTTATACGTCACCCTTCTGACCACCCGTTCGGGTTACGTTAATGCTTTTAGGGATTAGGAAGATTATATTTATAAGTGTACTCATATTTGCGTGGAGGCATATTGGAAAACCATTTAAAGAAAACAATTTTCAGTACACCCGACCGAGATTCAAACCTCGATCTCCCCGTCAACGGCAGTCTTAGTCTATTACGAAAGTAGCGCCTAAGACCATTCGGCCACCGATGCGGGTTTATAAGCATTTTTTACACTGAGTAAGGTAAAGTTTAGAGGAAATATACCCACATTTTCGTGGATAGTGTGAAATCATTTAATAAAAAAACTCTGTACACTCAACCGGGATTCAAGCCTCTATCAATCCGTTACTAGCAATATAGTATATTGATAATGAGTGACGACTTAATTGGTGAGACCACCGATGCGGGCATCCTTGTGTTAAACGTAGCCCACTATTCAAATACTTTTAAAACATCTACAAAAATCAACAAATTATTACTTTCTTAGACTACGTATTTCCTGATAATACTGCTTACGGGTGTGTTGCAATTTGATCTTCATCTTAAAAATGCATTTTAATTAGCTAGTTAACAACATGTCGAGTTAAACTGACCAGACAAGATAAGCTTATGTTATTTCTTGTGAAATGGATGTAACTAACGATTCATTTTAATGTATTCTGGTTATAAAAAAAAAATTGAACTTTATGTCCTTGAATTGAACCAAGTTCAAAATAAACATTTACTCATATCAACTAGTTTTGCAAACAAGCAATATTTTAAAAGTCGATAGATAGCACGATATCATACCACATTTAAAAGGATTTTAAAATGTCACTACAGTAACATGAAACATAACATATATTTCATGTTAACTTTTGCAACTTCTCACTTTCGAAAAAAAAAAGATACAAGTGTTTTTTAGTATTTACGAGCCTTGCAAAAAACTAGCAGTAAAGAACACGACAATTCTTAAAAGATCCCCCCCCCAACTCGGGTTGCAGAATCAAGATGTGGAATAAATTTACCCTAATTATTAAGTGATCTTTAATTTAAATAAAACTCAGTATAATCGTTGGCAAGGAATGTGAAACTACCTGGGGCCGAACGCAATACAAGATATTTAAATATTGCGCAGAGATATAAACTGACACGTAAATCCAGAACGATCAGGTCGTGTATAGAATTGTCAGGATCCGAACCAAGATCACCGGGCTGGATACGACGTGTTGCGTTAGAAACAAAGCAATAAAATGGAGCAAATGTCAATCTTTTTAGCTAACATTGTTTTATTCCCTCACGTCTATTAACCGCCAGGGTTATATGAATACAAATTGAGTTAATGGTGTAGAAACGAGGAAGGTAGGATTTAAAGACAATGTACCTGCATTTGCGTAGGAGTATGGAGAGCTATTTAGGCGAAAAATATTCTTGAGATAGATCCGGTTGGGATTCAAACTCTGACCACCTCGTCATCAACAGACAAGATTAAACGAGTCTGACACTTATTCCACGTGCCCACCTATGTGGGTTGGTAGCTAAAGTTAATTAGGTAATCCAAATAAAGTAATTAATTTATGTGAGAGCGGTAGTTACCAGTTGCCGAGCCCTCGTTCGAACTTCGCTGTCCCGTAGACTAATGAAGGAAGGTAAAGAAGAAAGTTCTGAGTCGATATTTATATATATGTGTTAATTTTTAATCAGGTTTATTTAGATTTAAAAAAATAATATGCTCCTGATAGAGCTTTATTAAAATATTGAACTAAATCATTCTAAAATGAATATATTATTGTTTAGCTAACAGAAATATTATCCTAACTACGCAAAGTTTATGATTCAGGAACGGCGAGAAGAAAGAGGGATAAAAAGAGAGAAAGAGAAAGGGATAAAAAGAGATAAAAAGAGATAAAAAGAGAGAAAGAGAAAGAGATAAAAAGAGAGAAAGAGAAAGAGATAAAAAGAGAGAAAGAGAAAGGGATAAAAAGAGAGAAAGAGAAAGGGATAAAAAGAGAGAAAGGGATAAAAAGAGAGAAAGAGAAAGGGATAAAAAGAGAGAAAGAGAAAGAGATAAAAGAGAGAGAGATGAAAGGAGAGAAAGAGAGAGAGATGAAAGGAGAGAAAGAGAGAGATGAAAGGAGAGAAAGAGAGGGATGAAAGGAGATGGATGAGAAATGAGAAAGAAGGAGATAAAGAAGGATGGAGAGGGCTGTAAGGATGAAGAGGGCAAGGGATGAGTGGGTACTGAGATGGGAAGGGGGGGATAAATATGTTTAATCTCCGCTTTACTAACAGTCAAAAGAGACTTCCTAACCAAAGAGATCACAATGAGGGGGAATTCTAAGGAAATGCGACATCAACCGCCCAGATATAGAGGAGTACCCAAGTGCAACCTCGTTTAGAATCTGCTATGTTATTTAAATGGTGTGTTAGATGGATTTAAATGTAAGTCCATAAAAAGTTACAAAATCTATTTTAATGTATTCTTTAAGTTAAGAGTTATTCAGCGGTTTCTGTTGAGAGCTATAAAAATAACTAGTTTGGTCAATAATGATTAGAGAGAAGTTTCCATGGTTCTGGAAGGACTATGTTCATCCCCGACAAAAGAGCTTCCCCTCTTTTTGCCACATAACGTGTGTGACAAAATAATGTCTATAAAAAATACTGCCAAATTAAAAAATATTATAATTGCTTTTACCTTGGTTTATGTGTATCCCCATTGATCTCTATAATATAAATTAGAGCTGGGCCGATCAGCTATTTTACCGATTAGTCTGATGCCGATCATTTGTTGCCGATTAGGCCGATCACCGATGCCGATTATTTTTGTTTTCAATTTTAGTAAGTGTATAAAGTAAAATGACCCTTAAAGCAAAAAAAAAGTTACTTTTACTAGTTTTATAATGTCCAATATAGTTTTGTTTTAATAACATTTAAATAGAAACTTTTAAAATGTAAAGGTTGTTTAATTATTATTTTATATTGTTATTGTTAGGACAAGTGAACCTGTCATTAAACAAAAACAAATCACATTAATAAATAGCAAATATACCGGTACATGTTAGATAATTAAAATATGATTTCACATTTATGATTAAATAGGCCTACTGACCCTTTCATTAGACAAAGACAAATCATAATCAGCAAATTTAAATTTAATTTTAATGATAAAAAATAATCAAGGCACACATATTTTTGCACACAAGGAGAATAGGCCTACATCTATTTTGTTTTTAGATGAAATAGGAATTTTTACATCCAATGTCTATTAAAATATGGCTTCAATATTAAACAATTTTTAACAATCGTAATATTTTTGTGAATTGTGATTTAGATATATCATAACATAAGTTTTTGTGATTCTACAAAGCATTCCATCATAATTTAACTACTAAATATTAATATCGTATAGAAATAAGTGGTTTTTTAAAAAAAAGTATAATAAAAAGGCATCACCATTTTTAAACAGTAATCCGATCTTTTTATTAACAATTTAAATAATCTTAATGAAAAATAACATTGTTTTAACTACATTTAAATAAAAACTACCTTTAGAAAATCGAATGAACGGTGAACGGGTCAAAATGAACGGATCATTGAACTGAACCAGATACAATGAATCGTTCATTTAAAAGAACGATTTTGCCCATCTCTACTTCAATATGATAAAATAAATAATAAATAACATAAAGTGCGACGAAAGTTATTTTTCATGGTTTTTTTAAGAAATACTTTAAAACTTATTTTAATTTACTTTTAACTACTAAATAAAATGTAAAATTTAAATATTAATATATATTAATTCAATTCATAGTGAAATATGAGCGAAACAAATTCCCTGCCAGTGGAAAGTTTTGTACTTGCATTAAAAGAAAAACTGTTTCCATTTAAAAACAAAATGTGCGCATGTGCGAGATTATTACGTCCGATGTTTCATTTTTTGGGCATCTTTAACAAATCGAAATAAAACAACACCAATATGCTAATATTTTATTTTATGATTATTAGTTTTGTTATTTGTGAGTATTTTTATTTCTAATAACGTGCATAAATTGGAAAAAGACCTATGGTAAATATATTTATTTTGATATATTTTGTTTGGAATGTTGGATGTGCTGTTTATTTCAAACCTAAGTCGCTAAGAACAAGCTAATTATTCAAATATCACATACGAGAGAGCAGAGATAAAATATTATTTTTTTAGGACTTTAAATATACCCACACATTCTGAATAATCGGCATAAATAATCGGAGATTCAAACACCGATCATCGGAATCGCCGGTTATGCGATAATCGGCCGATGATCGGATTAATAATCGGCATCGGCCCAGCCCTAATATAAATGGATGGACATCTGTGGCTGAAATTTTCGAGCTGTCGTCTGCATACCATTTTGTAAGAGAGAAGGAAACTTTCGGATATCTCTTTCTCTCTTACACCCATACAAGGTAAAGTGGCATTTTGACGACGTTCATTAATATGATTGAATATATGAGATACATCAATGTGTGATTAGTTAAATGAAATAAATGTGTTTAGTAAAAGCTTTTAAGAGCATAACAAAGTTCGAAACTGCCGAGTTTTTTCTTTAAATAAGTTAATTTAGGCTAATATATACGATGATTTTTGAAAGAAGCTCGTTTGGAAGGCTTTATCTCTTACCACAATCCTACCCTATAAGTGTTTAGGTAGTATAAAAGACCTTCCAGAAGGGAATTTCTACTTCCATTCTAAATGGCGGTTTATCCTACCAAAATACTAATATATCATAGTATTCTGGTACGAAATAAAGCCTTACAGATTGGTATTCTTACTTAAATCAGGGTTAAGTAGATACCGTACTTCCTATAAGCCTATAACCTAAATTATCGTTTGAACATAGGACAATCACACAAAATACGTCATTCAAACAAATGTAATAGTTTTTAGCTAACTTATTTCATTATAGTTAGCGAACTTTCAACATAATATGGTTTCTGAAACCAATATACAAGCTAATAGCCAACTTTAAATATAGGTATAGTCTTGGCAAACTAAACAACATGGATGATAGCTCCATATTTAAATATATTAAAGATTTTATTCGTATCTGTTCAGTATTACCTGTAAAATTGAATTGTATATCCTTTAATGTAAATTTAATGTCTTCAGGAAAGTATGGTATAATACGTCACTATTTTCAAATAATAACACTTATTCATCAGATACAAGTTTTCGCATAAGAACATCGAAAGAAACCGTTATATATTTCCCCCCACAACGTAGCGGACGATAAACTTGAGCGTCATGCTTTGGACCTTGGCAATGCGTATGTTTATGTCCATCCAGTATAATGTAAAGATCACTGGTCATCTCTAGCCAATAACCTCTGTCCTAAGACTGCAAGACGCCATTTACCCCACCCCTCTACCTTTAACCTTGTTTAAGGAATTCAAGAGCATGGACTCACATACATACATACATACATACATACATACATACATACATACATACATACACCTACAGACTAATTAGCATTTGAAGCCCGTTACTTGAAAACTGAAAACTCACGTTACCACAATGGAGAAAATGAAAATATTACAATTTTATTTATATTCTTAGTCCGTTTATAATTTAAATATAAAATTATAGAGTAATTCATAAAGGAAGTATTAGAATCTTTTGATAAATGTTGATAAATGAAACATATATTTCTTTGATACATTTTCCTTCCCTTTCCTTCATCGGGTATAACTTATTTAATTAAGTAAAAGCAATCGTTTCTTTTTCTATGTGATAGGAGAAGCAACAATGTAGTCTTAACTTTAATTATTACCACTCCTTACTTTGAAATACTTTAGAATGTTTTCAAAAATGTAGTAATAATGTTAGAAAAAAACCACTGCCGTAACCCTTTTTATGTGTAATACCACACATTCAGATTTTTCACATTTATAATGTTATTAATAATACTATCAACAAATAAATATTAGTAAAATAAATAAAACATTTAAAATTATTTATTTATAATAATAAAAACCAATATGGGATTAAATACTAAATTTAAAAAAATTAATCATGGAAAAAATAAATAATTAATACTAGCCCTTAAATCAACATACCAAGGTCAACAATAAATAAAAAATAAATAAAACAGTCATATGTTTCTTGTCTAGACCTCAATTTTGGCTGTCAGAAGTGACAGCTGATAAACATGTTTTTGCAGATCATATGGTCCGGCGGAAGGATACATTGTTTGATCTGGTTACTTTTCAAAGCTGTCAGAAGTCAGCTGTGAGCTGTCAGTCAGCACCACAAAAGCTAAAATTGAGGTATACATTAACTTTATAATAATAACTCAATTACAGGTAAAACATTTCTAAAATGGCATATTTTAGTGATTTTCAATCAATGTTGGTGACCGAAAGTGGGCTTCATATACAAATCAGGGCTTAGTAGGATTATGGCTGCAACAAGTATAATTTTACTTCTATTGTTAGTGTTAGTTTAAAGGATATGATTTTATCTATCAAAAGTGACAACCGTGTATCACATTAACTCAGTTTAAATATAGTAAAATTGTTTAAATATTTTTTTAGCTACCAAAAAAAGTTAATTCCTATTTGAATCAGACTGTAGATGGTTAAGTAAAATAACAAAAATGTTATAATTTATTTTTTTTTCCTTCTAAAAAAGTTTATAGCAAGTTAATGCGACTACATATTCTATGGTGGAGCCGAGTGCTCAGAAAGCAGTAGATGGCAGCACGGTCAGTCACCGCCGCGGTTCCACGCCAAGCGCCCAGCCTAAATTTACATCGGCATTCTTCACAAACAGGAAAAATATATAAGCCACGTCACGTTAGACGAGACGAGCCCGCGCCACGCTATTGGTCGAGCCGGCGATCATACGATGATGACGTCACGAGCGCGGCAAGTCAGGTGTTCAGGGCAAGGTTGACGTAGGTAGATAATAGTACGTTATTACCGTCTCACTCTTTCTACTACGACACCATGAGGGGAAGGAGGGGAACGACGCGGAACCACTCACCACGATATGGCGAGAGATCTGGCGGAATCGAGGACAAGACCACAAGTCTTCTTATCCCCCCTGACAAGTTCAGCCATAATACAAGATAATAATTTGTATTAACAATATTTATATTAGCACCGCGTCTTATTACCTGTTCGGGCTATACGCTTATGTACTAATTACGCTAATGGTATTATGGGTTAGGAATGTTATATTTAAAAGAAGTGTGGAGGAGAGTGAAAAACCATTTTGGAAACAACCACCCTCAGTACACCCGACTGAGATTCGAACCACTATCTCCCCGCCATCGGCATTCTAGTCTACCGCGAGAGTAGTGCGTTAGAACATGCGGCCACCAAAGCTGTTAACAATTTTACTAACACAATTATGAGAATAATTTCCGCACCAGCCCTTAAGGGCAATCGTGGGACAACTTCCGCAGGTGACCTTAAATTAAACAAACAAAAGATCTCATCGGCCAATGGTAGCAAAAAAAAAAAAAAATTGGGGGAAACGATAAAATAACTTAATTAAACTAAACAATATAAAACACTTTTTTCTTAATGTATATTTTGTTTACTCTTTCAAATTCAAGTATCCACTTCTGCTAGAACTGTACATTTCCAAAGAGTCTAGGTTTCGAATTTGGATGGAAAATTTTAGATCCGGATTTAAAAAATAGAGGCTCTAACCCTTCAACTATAAGTTTTAACACAAGAGTGTCTACGGGGTAGGGATTGAGAAGAAGTGCATCCGTATTAGTGCTAAGAGAGGAAAAACCAAAGCATTAAATCACAAGTCCATCTCCAGTCACCTACAAGTCACTGGCAATCTAATTAATAACACTAACGCCTTTTTAGTAATGTAAACATTTCACAAGTTTTTTTTTAGACCAAACTTATTCGCGAATAAGTTTCTCAAAGTTTCAGACGAGCCTATATCTAAACCTGCACTTCTATGGATTTTAGAGGCAAAAATTGCATCAAATTTACAATAAACGACGAAGCTTTCTTTTATAAATGTTATAAAAAAGTTTTTGATTAATATTTGGACGCCCAGAAAAAAGAAAATCCTATATCTCTAGAACTGTTTCACAAACTTTAATGATCGTGATTCTATATATATTACATGTAGTTTCTATTTCTTATTATTTACATAATAGTGTTCATTGAATTAATTTATTTTAATTTATTTTAATAACTAAATTTCAATTTATTTAAGTAACTTTTCAAACAAAATGTAAAGCACAGTGAAAATATGATTTGTGATAAAAAGAGTTTAACAGGGACAGCCATGATTTTTCTTCATTTTGTGAGTGAGCTCCTCGAGTTCAGAGTTTCTATTTCATGGACAGTGCACAGCGCAAATAATTCAGAGGATCTTGGTCGTTACAAGACCTGAAAATATAATATCAGAAGAGGGAAAAGGACCTTTTAATCTTTCTGAGTCAGACCGGATATGTCATTAAGCTGGGTCCAAAATTCCGAGTACAGGAAGGGTTTCAAAACTTTGTTTTCAACACAGTTGCTGTTAATATTGCAGTAACTATTCATAATGTCTCAGTTTGATGAAATGTTTGTAAATGGAATATTTCATAGTTTTTTAAAAAATTTGACACCTACCCGTAGCCCTCAGGAACACCCTTGCAACCCTCATTTGGGTCGTGACCCAGGGGTTGGAAATCACTAGAGTGAATAAACATTTAGTAAACAACACCTGTGGCCTATTTTATGCATGCGGCAGTGACGTGATCCGCTAGTACCAATTATAACATGCGTTTTTCAAACGCTACCACTGTAGGCGAAATAGTTGGGCGCGCAGTGATACCAAGCCTAGTAAAAATCCTCAGTTCCGAGTTCTGAGTTCCATATACTTTGTATTTCTTTAACCCCATCGATGAAACGTTCAGTTTTGAATTCTTTCATATTCAAACACAACACAACCTCACACGTAAATAACAACCAGTAAACTGGAGGGAGGGCACCAATGAAGTTGGTGCAGTTCAGTTGGCAACTACGGTAGCTGATGACAGACCGCTACAGCTTGTATAAAATGTCGCATTACACCCAATGTGTTTAGAAACTACCAGCGGCTGGAATTACAAAACGCGGCGGAAGGTTTACCGCTACCACGTGTATAAATTGAGCCCTTAGAGCTCCGGGCAAGGATCTGCAAGTGTAAGCGGGAATTTAAGGAAAGATAAAATAACAAGATTAAAATCCATAATAAACATTCTTTAAAATAACACAACTTATAATTTTAAGCTTCTGTGAAGCCATCCTGAAACCGGTATAAACTGGACATCTTCCATTTTCGTCGGTCCTGAGCGTCTTCTTTCATCCTTTTGTAGCTTCTTCCTTTTTTGATATTTCATTCCAAACCTCCTCCTTCCTCTTCCTCTTTTCACCTCTATCTTGAATTTTAGCTACTGCACATCTAATAACAATCTTAATACTAGTTTTTTAAATGATAAAATCTCTTTAAGAAAACCTGATGGTGTGCCTTGACAAATTAAGCACCTTGGTGAGTGTGCCGTGAGTTGAAAAGGTTGAACAGCTCTGCTTTAGAGCACCGGACAAGGATTTGAACTCTTGACCTTTTAATAGTCACCGGCAAACAAGACTAGATGAGACGTAGACGTAGTCCACTGGTAATTGTCTACATTTCTAAACATGATCAAAATGGACAACAAATATCCGGGTCAACGAACCTTTTCCATGCACTGCTAAACAAACATTTACACAAGATTAAAATTGCGTTATCGCGTTACTTCATCAAATACCGGCTGAGAGGGCCAAAGGCTTAAATAGGTAGAGTACTTGTCCGTGGTTGAGGTAATAAAATAAATCCAGTGTTGTTAGTATTAATATTTAAAATAGTACAACTGACTTCTTGAACCATATCCCTACAAGTACATGACTTGCAAACTAACTCAAATTCAGGTTTACCATATTTGTTGGAGCAATAAAGATGACATGTTTCAAACAGTTTATTTTCCTAATAAATACAGGAATACAATTTTTTTTAGTATATGGAATCAGGGAAGGAAAAAAACTTAACTAAAATTTATATTTGTTTAAAAGAGACTTCAAACAAAGATTTTTGTAAATCAGCCCTTGAAATAGTGTGTTTCAATTACTAACAAAGTATTTAGGTATTTTAACGAAGACTGTCTGAACTAATTAAAACAAACATATCAGATAATGAGATAAAAACTTTATTCATAGAAGAAACTGTTCACAATGAGAGTTTTTCTAGCGTCACCTATGAAAAGGATAAAATCAATTTTTTTGCCGCTTTTTTTCGATGTACGCAGATGAGATCTTAAAAAAAAGACTTAATCCAAGGCAATACTATCTAATTATTACAAACTCTTTAAAAAAATTGACAACATAGTTGGTTGAAAACCCCGACAATTAATGAAAGAAATCCACACGGACGTAGTATTTTACGTCTCAAAAAGAGGAAATGTCCGGATAAAAAAGGATGTCACTGCCATTGATACACATTTTATCAGCACTGGGAATAGAACGAGATAGATCCTTAGCCGTCTCCCCAGGCGCCGGTAAGAGCTGTTCGCATCGAATATAACTCCATTAGAGCTTAACAGAGCTGCAGTCATGATCAATTATCACTTATAAACAACATAAAGTAGTAAACATGATGATTGACTAAATACCCCTGCTCCACCTACTAGTGAAATGGTGACGAGCTATCTTAAGTGTGGCGTGCCGTAGTGCAGTATAGTGTGTAGCGTGTGGTGTAAAACAAACTTTTTATTCGCGTCTTACTGCCCGGCCTAGTTTACTACACATTTAATTACATCCATTGAGTAGGGATGAAGGTTGGATTTAGCGTAAATGTATCAGTTTTGCGAAGAGAGTGGGGAAAACCACCCACGGTACACTACCGAGATTCGAACCCCAATCTCCTAGTCACCGGCGAACCAGACTAGATGAGCCTGATATTTAATCCAGATGCCCACCGGTGCGGAAATCAAAGATATAATTTCTAAGCTTGCTTCCAATAAATACTTTTAGGGAACTTTTAAAATGTGAGAAACGGCTAACCTTTGAAATATAAATTCGTAGGTCTGGCCTTAAAATTTAGCCTAAGCATCTTACAATTTTTTAATGCTCTATATAAGTGTTTCCCAAACTGTCGCACGTGTACCTCCAAGGTGTGCACGAAGGATTAATTTAAGTACGCGAAGGATTAATTGAAGTACGCGAAGGATTAATTGAAGTACGCGAAGTAAAGTACCCAAATTATTTTTGATTATTTATAGTAAGCCTGATGAACAAAATAACGCAGATTTCGGCGTGATATCAGGTATGGTGTGTATTTTACTCTTTTTTTTGTATGAAGAGCTGGAAGGGGTTGGTCAGACCCTAGCCCCAAAACGGGTAAGCGACTGACAAAAGTTTATGAAATACTAGTCTGTATTATAGTTTTACTTCATGTGTTTTTGAGATTGTATGAAAATAGTTTGTTTTGTCTTAGCTGCGACTGCAGCTGGAGTCGCATGGCTACGGCCACAACAGACCATGGCGATACTAGCCACATGCGACAGTCGCATGGGGTGTTTTCCAAGACGCAACTCCAGCCGCAGTTGCCAGTCAATTTTGAGATGGGTGAAAGTACGGGTGATCCGAGTGACAACCTTTTTGGATATTTTGAGGTAGGAGAAGACGACGAAACTTTTTAATAAGAATGTACAGCAGAAGGAAAAGACAGGAGGTGAAAATTTGTGTGTGTGTTCTTGTACTTCGGATGTTTTCAATCATATACGCATGGATGTTGGAATACTAACTCTCACAGCACCACGTCCCGCGAGTGGGTCATTATTACCTCCAGTTCGTTGTTTTTAAATAGATTAACACAAAATTCAGTAACAAATACGCAATGTCATTACGGCTCTAGCCGCAAGCACTGCTCACTCCACCAGTGCTGCGACACGCGCCGCAATCACCTCATGCGGAGACCAAACTCAAACTTCGCATGCGCGAAGACTGTGAATCCGGCCTCAGGTAACTATTGCGGCTTGGACGACCCACCTTTAGCCAAACATTTACAGTTTGCCCCTTCACCCCTCTTACCGCGAGTGCGTCAATGAGTGACACTAAAAACTATAAATTAAAAACCCTTCCCTCTGGCAACTACTCGTGAGCTGTAATAAGATGTTGCATTCGATCTAATCAGAGGAAAAAACAAACCGCGCTTCGTTGATGCCTGCCACGTCCTTGATATGGTATGACGCAACTAACATGATGATCATCTCTTGCAAATTACCCAGGATGTCAATGTTGCCCAACACCCCGTGAGAAGGAACAGCGGCCACCGCGAAAACACATACAAATACAAAGGGTATGAGAACATAGTGCATACATTGAGCGGCCCGGTGTATTAGGCACTTTTTATGTGGGAGATTGCGGAAATGGGCAACGTGGATCAGACCAGAAAGAAATATAAATGGGGAGATTGGGCACCTCAAAGTAGCAAACTACAGTTCAGTATAAGACATCCAGATGAACGTTAGCTAAACCGTAAAGAATGTTCGAGGGAAAATTAGTTCTTAATGAGAGGGGGAGCAAGGTTAATTTAGGCTCAATCTACCTTGGGAGGAAAATCTTACTGTAATGTAGTAGTGCCCTATCGACTTTAAGAGGGAAATCGTAGTGGAAGGCTGGGGGGTCATTAGCGGTGCCTAATCCACCTAAACATACTTATACAGTGCATTTTTTTATAGGAATGGCCATTTGGAAAATAAAGACATTTTTTAATATCAATAGCGTTTTGCTATTTTATTTGTGTTATTTTATAGGTATTGATAATATTTATCAAAAGTAAAAGCTGCAGATCACATGACCGGACATATAAAGTCATTTCTATGAAAATTCCACGATTCATCAACCAAATCACGAGCTCTGGTGACACTTATGTCAAGTCACGTCAATTTCGCCTGATGTTTGTTGATATCTAGGGTACTTACTATGGCGAATTCACTATAGTTGAGAGGGAAAAAAGAAGGGAGGTAACTATGTGAAGTTACATTGGGATAGAGGAGTAAAATAGTGAGTTATGTTATTAATTATCGCTCCTTAGCTAAAAAGCAATATTATGTTTACCTCACAACCAAGCTTGCCCAACCGGTTTCCTCGTGGGACCTTTCCTGATGTCAGGTTACGACTAATCTTAGATAAATTAAAATTAATTGGTCTATGGACTAACTTTAATGGAAGGGTAAGGGTGGAAAGAATTTAAAATTGTGGTTCTAGAAATGGATATTCTTTATTTAATTTTAATTCATCCTGAGCCAAATCAAATTATATATATATATATATAATATATATATATATAATATGTTTATAAGTATACAGTGAAGTCGAACGAGTACAAAAATTCAACTCTTACTTGCGCGGTTGACTGCATCTTTGGATATTTTTACCACGTCTTTAGTACAAAGTTGGTAACAACGGTAATTTAAATAGAACCATCTCATGGCCGATTAGCTGAGATATTAGAAACAGTTACTTTTGAATCAGAAAAATCTCAAAGTGCTATTTTATGCATTTACTCACTTAAGGGTGTACTTACCCCCTCTGGTGGTGTTTGAAGCTTTCAGCTATCAAAATAAAGTCTGTTGAGCGTAGGGATTGTTTTCTGAAAGGCCTTTTCTCCTACTTGAAATTATTATATAGTAGGATATTGGTAGGATAAAAGACCTTTCATAGAGTAATTCCTACCGTGAATGGAGTATAGATGGCGTTTCTAACTTTATACAAACTAGTGAATTCTGGCCATCAGGTTGGCGGAATTACCGGGTTGTTTAAACAATATAGCTGGTCAGCCAGCCCCCCATTAAGGCCACATGCATAATTCTCCACGAACTTGAAACAAATCAGAACTGTAGCGAACACCTTACTGTAAGATATGTAGGCGACCCAAGTTGGACTAGCCGTGGGCACATCAAAAGTCAATATACATATTATAAACTCGAACAGAAAAATTGGCCAGCCAGACGCTTCTGAGGTCCAAAACAAGACAAACACCGGAAGGCGAATCTCGAGGCTGAAAATGTTCACGATTACAATACTTTTTTCATGGTTAATTAATGTAAAAGACTAGGGAGAGAAAGAGAGTAATCCTAGGTTTGCTTGCGTTATTATAGTTTAGAAGGTGGAGCGATAGTGTGCTCGGGCTCAAGAAGGTTCCGCTCAGCGAAATATAAGCTCAGTGAAATATCCGATCACAGAGCCAAGAAACAAAACCCTCCCAACAAAACATTAGTAAAGGATGGAGGTGAAATATCCACCCACAACTTCCATTTGATCAAAGGTATTTCTAAGTTAGCGTTTTAATATATCAGGTGTTCAGGTTAGGTTAGCCCTTGGTCGTTTTAAGAAACTCCATAGCCCCATAGTGCACCCTAGAAAAGTCACAGCAGAAATGAAATAAATACCCAAAATAAATCTTCTAGTGAGAAATTAATGACGCCTAGACTGAACGATTTTAATCACATAATTAACTAAATGTTTGTTCAAACACCCAAACCCATTAAAGGTCGTTTATATTTCGTCATCCTGGAGCGAGTATGTCCAAGTCCAGACCAAGACCTATCGTGGTTGTGTCCGAAATAATAGTTTACCATGTTAGCTGAGCCCCAACCTTATATAGGTCTAGTTGATGGATATAAGGGGGGAGGGGGGATATATTCATATTAAAAGTATAACGCCACGTTGCGAACACGTGCTAGCAGCATGATTTGCTTATTAACAGTCATCATCTAGACAAGTCATTCAGGAAATCTGGTGAGATGGCAGTGAAGATCGCATCAGGTTGTCTGTCGGCCGGCTAGGCCAATCAGCGTAGGCCTAGATCAGCTCATACCGATGTCTCGTCGATCCACTTTTCCAAGAAGTCAGTCTTCTTTTCAGAATTATTTAGTTTGCACCAGTCTAGTGATGGTTGTTGGCCGAGACTATAGGGTGAGTAAAGCACATATTTTAGACATAAGGTTTTATAAATCCTTGATATCGCAGGATGTTTATATGTATTGGTTTTATTCGGGGCGAGTAGTATTGATGTAATATTAGCTAGCCTTGCTAATGTTACAATTCTTGTTTTTATTTCTGTCGTGGTATTCTTCTAGGGATGGCTTCTAAATAACAGGTCCATCCCACACACTCGGTGATAAAAAGTTCTTTCTATTTCTTCCTTCATTCTGACTGCACACTGATTGCCGTCACAATGACGCGCGCATTTTGTGAGCACTGCTCTGTCTTTCACAGGTACTGACAGAACGCTGAGAGGTAGCGTCACCGCAGCGTTTTGCAGAAACCCGCCTCACTAGTTTTGACGCAACAATGACGCCAACTTGACGCCAGACCTCGCGTCCCGTGTGAACTCCCATCATTCGAATCAAAGTAATGGTGAGACGCAGAGTCAAATGACGCGATTGCAAAGATGACGTACGTCGCTTGTGGATACCTGGCCAAATGTTCTTACATACCGCCCTCAGTGTTGTGGGAAATACAGTCAGTCGCATTGTACACATGCCTCCCTGGTATAAGGAAACACTTAACTTCCTTGTCCTTCCCATTCGTGTAGTTTTTTATAGCACCACGTCTTACTACCTGTACAGATTATATGCCTATGTAATAATTACTCTGATGTGTAGGGACAAGGAAAGTTGAAGGTAGAAGAAGCGTATCCGCATTTGAGCGGAGAGTGAATTAACCATTTAGGATAAACCACCTTCAGTACACCCGGCTGACGTCTTTAACGAAATAGTGCAAGCAATTGACTGGTTTGTCACTGATGTGGAAGTGGGGGTTCAAATTTTTCAAAACCCGCATGGGTGTATTTAGAGGTTTCTTATTCATTTGTTCTCTCATGCTACATTTCCTGAGATTCTATCTTTATCATCTACATCTCTCCTTCAAGATATCGAAATTAAGATACATGTATACAACTTGGACGGGTAGTAAAACGCAGTGACTAAAGACAAATGAATGAATGAATGAATGAATGAATTGCACAAACCACAAATCCCAACTCTAGCTTATTTTGTAAATGATTTGTCAAGTATTGAATGGTAAAACTAATAATTATTAGAAATTTGTGTTATTTTTTTCTGTGGTAAAACTAGTAATAATTAGAAATGGGTGTTATTTTATCTGTGGTAAAACTAATGATAATTACCTTGCGAAACTTTCGCATATTCAACCTTCCCCTCCCCCCAAAAAAAGATTTAGTTTTTTGTTGGGTTGTTGAAATTAAATATTCAGTGAAGTGTGTACACAAAATAGCAAAGAGTTTATTTTAGGTAATTAATACAAAAATTGTTAGATTTTTCTTTTAACTTAAATTTTAAACAGTGTGTTTTGACGTAAAATGAATATGCTATGTCAGAAGTCTGTAAAAAATCCTATCCACTGAACCTTTTTCGTCGCTGTAGGCTTTGTATTAGTTGAGAAAAAGGGATATTGACAACATACATAATATATAGCATTAGAAATTGGTGTTCTTTTTCTCTTAGGTATGTATCAAGTACTTTTTAAAGAAGCTTAACTTACTGGAATTTGGTAAATGTTTTAAGCTGTAGTGCTAGCTGTGGTCCTAACCATGGTCCAGAGATTATCAAGTGTGGGGAAACATTCAATTAATATATAAATAGCGACAAAGGGCAGGGGTGGGAAAAATAAGGACATATTGGTATATTATGGCCTATGGGCCTAGGTCAGTGCATAGTTCGCTAAATCGCTATGACTAACCACATGTTATTAGCCGGTCAGCTTGAATCCCAATCGAGTCTAATTCTCTTGGTCCTACTAGGTGCGAATAAAAGAGGGATACGATTCAGAACGCTATCATCCCTTTGCTTGTGAAACTTGGAAATATCATCTATACCAGTGTTTCACAAACTTTGGCCAGTTGTGTACCCATTTGGGGGCAATGGCCTAACCAACGTATAACAGTCACTTCAAATGTTAATAAACCTCTAGTGGTAAGTTAAACAAACCTGTGACAAAAGGAAATAAAGGTTTATAAAAAAAGTCCAGGATATCACGTTAAAATTGCGTTAAATATTTTATCACCTACTATCATGACATTTTATTATTCGTAAAAATTTTTTTTTTATCACAAAAGAGTATTTTTATTGTTAGCACGTCATCTACTTAGTGTTTCTTTAACTCAAAACACGAACACGAGGACGTCTTATGCCAAGAGTGTCGTGAAATATAAGGGACGTGTCAAAGGGTGCACCATATATTGAGCTAGAGAAACAATTATGTACTCTCTAAAAGGAATATTTGGGAAATCATAAGTGTTGACAAAAGATACATTTATTTGGTATACACAATACCCCCATGCACACAGAACAATCACATATCCCCGTAGTATTTGTTTCCAAGACCTTTTCCTTGAATTATCAGCTCAAGGTCAGCGGTTACACTGATTAGCTTCACTGTCTTTATATTCCCATAGCAAGTTGGACCAACTGTCGTAAAACTACACTAAGCTTGTTAATTTCCCAAATAAAGTAAATAAACCCCTAAATAATGTTTGCTGTCCCATTTAAAGAGCAATGAAATAGAAAAATTTTAACGAAAATATTTCATTAATTTTTTTTATGTGGTTTGAAAATTCCATAAAAATTATGAAAGATGCCCAGATACTCAAATACATAAAAAACACACTATAATATTGAATTATTATATATATGTTTTAGTAAAAATGTTTGTTCAGAGCCACGCATTTATACTTTTTTTTAATCAATCCAATTTTGTAATGAGTTTTGTAATATGGCAAAATATTTTCAGCCGTTTCAGTTGAACTGTTTTTAAATAAATACTACAGTTAGATACGACGGCTGGTATTTCCTACCTAAGTATAAGCTAAAAGTTAAAAAATCGGGACTCCTGGACTCTGTTCACAAATTATATTATTGAAGTTAAGGGGTACCACATCTGTAGGCGTGGAAACTCCCAGCGATTCAACCGATTAACTAGTGAAAAACATTTACAGTTCTAAGATTTGATTTTGCCAGATTTTAATTTAAAAAAAATGTTATTGCCTTAGTAGATATTTATGCTTTGGGAGCACTGTTTAAAAGGTATTTTTAGCTGTCGAGCCTTTTACCAGTATAGGCCTAAAATTTGTTCACTACGTAAAAGGTCAAGGCACTAAGATGGGATCAAATTGAATACTAGTTAAGGTGATATGGAAGGGGATGCGAGGAAAAGTCAGTGTTTTTTGATTTATTTTGGTGAAACTTATTTTTTTCCAAACTTAAATTAAATATTGTTGCAGTACAAACAGAGTTTAATTTTATTCACATGATGACCTTAAAATTTCTTGAATGTCTGTCAAGGATGTCTTGGAATATGACAACTTTTTCTTTTCATTAATAAACAGCAACTGTTGACATCGACATGTGGAGAAAATTACCTATGTTTGTATTAGAATATTTTTTAAAATTTTAGCCAAAAAACTGCAAAATCACTGGATTTTTCTCGCGTCCCCTTTCATCCTACCTTAAGGTAAAGAGTTTGGCAATTTTACATCAAAAATTGAATATAGTTTAATTCTATAGATATATTAAGTAATCTCAGTTCCTGAATATTTATAATGACCATCACAGAATTTTAACAGGATTTATTTTTCTCTTATTTAAAACTACGGACTTGATCTTGACTTCTATCCCAATTTAGGTCCCTCTCAACCTTTAGAAACCATCCGACAAATAAATGTCACCAATTAGGTTGACTAAAGGGACCAAGGTGTTGGATACGGTTATGTACTGAAAGCGCACAGAGCGAATTTGTGTCCCTGCTTTTCCATATCTCAGAAGCACATAAGGTAGGTGTATCTAAAGCACACCATTGTAGCCTCTTAGCCACATGTGGCAACACCGTAAGAAACTTGTGTTTAAAAAAATTACAAGTATTGTGAGTTTCGTAAATTAGCCAGTTAACAAATAAACCTAACTTAACCACTATTGTAACGAGTAGCGTCTACTGAGGGTAGTTTTTCCTAAATGTTTTACCACTCTCGCCACGAAAATGCGGGTATACTTCCGGCAAATTTAACCTTCTTAATCCCCAACCCTAATGTAATTAGTACATGGGTGTATAACCCAAAGCAGTGATATAAAAAAAGAGAAAACACTATTGTAAATAGGATGACTTGGCGGTCTAGGGTTAAGGTGTCAAATTTCTGTGTTGGGGGTCCGGGCTTCAATCCTCGGGCCCGGCATAGATTTTTCTGATTGCCAAACCCTTCCCTCACCTCTGACAAGACTTGTATTACTCAACTTGTGAATGTGTGGAATGCCAGGCCTCCACCGTGGTTCGGATCCCACGTAGGTCCTCCATTTCCTCTCACAATCACCCTACAACTACATATTAGCGTAAGTGCGTACAACACGAACAGGTAGTAAGACGCAGTGATAATAATAGTGATAATAATAGTAATAATAATATTGTAAAGAGTATGAGGATTGCTTACAATAACTTACAGGTTTGCGATGTCACATTATGCAGTGGTTTTTATCCTGTACGCTTTTGATATGTTTCTCCCTATAGTGCGCTTTCGATGTCCGGTTATAAACGGACGACCCTATATTACCTCAATTTCCCATAATGCACCCTGCAGCTAAACAACTCATCTTAGGAGGAGCGGCAAGACGGCACGCATACCTTCACGCGCGATATGAAGACTGGGTACAAAGAATGTAAGAAAACAAAGGAAGCCACCACTTAGCACGCCATATTTTCTTAACCGCAAAGGTTAGACTACTTTGGTTAACAACAGATCAGTTAGAACCATCTACGTACTATCCCAAGAAAGCGAGTTGACATGAAGAGCCCTATTTTACATCTATGAAAGTTACAGATACTAGGTATTTACTGATATTGGAAACTTAGGCTGCTACAGTTAGACTGCGGGCAAAAATAATTATATTATATATAAAGTATAGAGGTAATATATATATATAAAGTATAGAGGTAATATATATATATAAAGTATAGAGGTAATATATATATATATATTACGCCTCTACAATTTTTTATATATATAAAATACTATTTTTACCCGCAGTCGAACCGTAGCAGCCTAAGTTTCCAATATCAGTAAATACCTAGTATTTGTAACTTTCATAAATGTAAAATAGGGCTCTTCTTGTCAATTCGCTTTCTCTTTGTCTCAATTCCTTCTGTCTTTTACTCTCTTCCTTTTGAAGAGAGGTCGGGGTGTCTACTTCACAGCAAAAAATAACAGCATTAATACATAATATTTTTTGTTTTGTCCATCAAAACATTTTAGATTTATGTTTCAAATATTTAATATCCTAAGTACGAATTCTGAGGTAAAGCTTTGTTGAAAATGAGCTAGTTTTATCTTTTCAGAATTTAAAAAAAAAAACACTTAAGCTACATGGGAGTGAGCGCGAGTTAAGTTTTTATTATAAAAACCCTTTTTTAGTACCGCGTCTTACTAGCCGTTCGGGCTACGCCTATATACTAATTACACTAATGGTTTTAGAGCCCTGGACCTTTTGATGAACCAAAATAAAATGGGGCCCAATTCGTCTTTTTTTAATCGTTGTAGCAATACAACATTTGAGAATTGGTCATTATTTGGTGAAATCTAGCAAGTGAGGTGAGTACCAAATTTTACTCCTTACTCATCAAAGATAGATTCCCTAAAATTGTTGAATCTGCGCACCAAATGTGTGCAATATTTGTCAGCACACAAGTGTGTTTTCGCCCATGAGTAGGTACAAACACCGAGAGATCCCATTTACCAATATTAATTTGTTATCTATTTTAAACGTGATGCAAATAAAGTTTAAATTTTTGGTAGAAAAAAAAGAATAACATTTTATGTAGGCCCTAGCCTAATATTAATTTTATTTATGTGAAAATAAGAATTTTAAAATTAAGATTTTTCCATTTAATACGGTGACAATATTTAACTTTCTGAAATGCGGCTCCCTCATTAATTAGAATGTTCAATGTGGGGATCTTATGATCGAATGAGTTTGACACGACTGCTCTATGTATTTGGGATGAGGTAGGTTGAATTTAGAGGAATTGTACCCACATTTACGTGAAATATTGTTTCAGTAGATAGATTCAGTTCTATTTCATACATAACCTCAAAAGTTTTTCAATATTAAAAAGTTTGTTAGATAATGCCGCCAAGCTCATGACAGATATTCAGGAACTGTTGATATCAACATGTGGAGAAAATTTAATTATGTTTGCACTGGAGGAATATTTTATTTAATTTGGCCAAAATCATGTTTTGCCAAAAAATCGGCCAAAACACTTTACTTTTTCTCACGTTCCCTTTCATCCCACCTTAAGTAATGAGTATTTGTGAAAATTAAAACCAAACATTAAAACCTATGATTAAGGTTTGTTCATAAATCAAGCTGTTATAGAAAGCACCGTGTGGGGAAAAGCCAAGGCGGAATTTCCCCCGTGCTTTGGAAATTCGTTGAAAAGTTCCATGCCGGCTCCAAGAAGTCTAGGAAGAGTACCTTGGCCCCCTGAAGTAATAAAAAGACAACAAATAGGTCGTCAAACTACTTTCTGCTCTGCAAGGTCGCTCAAGGCTTTCGGGAGAAAATGGCGGTCGCCCGGTTTAGTTACGCGATTTTCAAGTGATCGGCAATTTACGTACGTACTAAAAAAAATACCTCCAGGTCACACAGTATAAGGCGTCAATTTCGTGATAGAATGGATAGCTAATGACAGAGTGCTCGGATGCACTGGAGGTATTTCTCGTCCCCTTCTTCACGCTAAAGCTCACTTCATCGAAAACAAATTCACCCTTATTCCTTAGATTAAATGCAGTGAAATCTTTAGAAAACTGACTTATTTAAAAATAAAAATAAATAAGTAGGCTATGTAGTGTCAATTATTAGAAACAATAGTTTTTAAGTAATGTTTTAAAATTTAGCCTATTTTTTTTAATGAACCTTTATACTGAGAGATGGTATGACGTAATGAGAATGGAAAAAAAGAGGACGTAGAAGACCATGTTGGAAACTCAGGTAGGAAAAAGACCGCAAGGGAGGCCAGGACAGAGATGGGAGGAGCACTTAACAGAAAGTGTTCAAGTGAGAGGAAAAGATGAGTATCACTGCAGTTAACAGTATTGTATGCGGTATAGCCACGACGAATGAATATTGCACTTTTAATTACTTAAAAATAAACTAAAAATATGTAATCAATTAGCTCCAATCTTTAAACTGCACTTTGATAAGCCTGGGTTTAAAAACGTTTAAAAAAAGTCAGTTATTTGTGAATGCCTGACGTTCTAGCTCTAGCATATGTTCTGTAAATATGTTTTTTTAGTTTTTTTTAGCACTGCGTTTTACTGTCCGTTCGGGTTATATGCTTATGTACTAAATACGGTAATAGTTTTCTGGGAATAGGAAGGTTATATTCAAGGAAGTGTACCCGAATTTGCGGGGAAGGTGCGTGGAAAACTATTTTTTAAAAACCATCCTCAGTACATCCGACCAAGATTCGAACTTCGATCTCTCCGTTATCGGAGTATAGTCTACTGTGAATGTAACGCGTTAGACAATGCGGCCACCGAAGCGGGTAAGTTATCAATAGTTAAGTATGTTTACTTAAGATAAAAACATGAACAATCCAGTAATCATTTTTGAACATTAGAATTTAAATATAAGATCTATGTTAGGTAACATTATGACGTAGCTACCCCTCACCTCTGTAACACCATGTAGACATTCAAGTTCCCCCATCCCCTCACAATGGTGTTGCGTGGTTTATAGATGACCAATGAAAAGAGGGAAAGTAGGGCCTACAGTCCATGTTTCCCACAATAACTTATATTATTGTTGTGGTTAGTAGTAGGAACGTGAAAGACTCGAAAAAATCTCGATCAGACAAGGAAAAAACCTCAACTTCACCTTTAAAGTTAAAAATTAATCTCGAAAGTTAAATAAATTTAAAAAAATAAATAGAAAAGCAAATAAATAATTTAAGTAATTTATAAAACAAATAGAGAATTTACTATTTCTAATAATATCGTACAGACCCGAAAATAGGCAACAATTTCCCCCCATAAACAGCCTTCATTAGAACTTTTTTGGTTATATATATATATATATATATATATATATATATATATATTGTTTTTAATATCAAACTTTGACTTTATAAACGGTAACACTACAAAATTAAATATAAATGGTAGGTCTATACATTGCAACTATCACCATATTTGAATTTAAGGGAAGTTTTCGTTTCGTTCTCGCGTCTCGATATTTTTTCATACTCTCGTCTCGAATTTAAAAAGAGTGGTTCTCGCACATACATAGTTAGTGAACCTTAGGCCGTTCAGAGCGATGTCACGTTCCTCTGAGGGCACGCATACCTCTTTAGGTGAGACTCTATACAAACATATAGGCCTACCCAAATTTTCTTACAAATGGACATATTATCTGACAGTTACTAGATCTAGTTTCACAAATTTTTCTGTCACTTTCGATGGATAATTTAAATACCTATAAAATAACATTAACAGTTAATAAAGGGAGGTGGTGAAATGTTGGTACTGGAAATTCATAAAATTCTATGTTCCATAAGCATGGAAGGAAGGTATTATAGCACCTATTTTCAAAAATAGAGATAATTCAGAGTGTAATAATTATAAAGTTGTCTCACATACTATCAACATGATATAAAATTTCATCTAACATACTTATCATGAGATTTACTCCATTTGTAGAAGAAATAATCAGGACTCTTGTGTGGATTTCGATGAAATATCAACAACGGATCAGATTTGTTCTATTCGGCAAATATTAGAAGAAAAAGTGGGAATACAACATGATGGTTCATCAATCACACATGGATTTTAGAAATGCCTAAGAATCAATAAAAAGAAACAAATTATACGATATTTTAGTTTAAGTTTGGGATACCCAAAAAACTTGTCAAGCTAAATGAGTTATGTTTGAATGATAAGCGTGGAAGAGTAAAGAAGGTATTCCAAGAAATGCAAAGGCTAGTAAGGAAATAAATTTAGAAGGGAACGCTGAAAAGACCCCAAGTATACGATTACAGATATAACACAGATTGGAGACGATAATTTAGAGATTACTTCGATCAACATATCGTTTGATAGGATTAATAAATTTAAATATTTAGGAACAATTTTAACTATTACGAGATTAGATTGAAAATTAGGAAAAGAATAAAGTCTGAAAATGAATGCTAATACTCGGTCCGTAAGTTGTTGACATCTCTCCTGCTTTCAAGGAATGTAAAACTGAGAATATACAAAACAATAGTTTTACCGGTTGTTCTCTATGGGTGTGAAATGTGGTCCCTTACCTTGCATGACGAAAAAAATTGTACGGTGTTAGAAAACAAGATGCTTAGAAAGAAAATGGATAAGGTTACTGTGGAGTGGAGGAGGTTACAGAGTGAGCTACATAAACTGTACTCAACACAGGACTTGTTAGGATAATCATTTCTCATGGATTATGGTTGCCAGGACATGCTGCGCGAATGAGATTATAGAACGCTTCAGTGTATTAATTGGCAAACTCAATGGAAAGAGCTAATTGGGAAAACCTAGCCGCAGATGAGAGGATAACATTAAAATGGACCTGAAAGAAATAGGTTGTGTTATTATTATTATTATTATTATTAGTACCTCGACTTACTACCCGTTCGGGTTATAAGCACTTACGCCAATGTATAATGGTAGGGCGATTGTGAGACGAAATGGAGGACCTACAGTTTAACGTGGGATCCGAACCACGGTGGAGGCCTGGCATTCCTCACATTCACAAGTTGTGATTAATACACGTCTTGTCAGAGGTGAAGGAAGGGTTTGGAAATCAGATAAATCTGTGCCGGGACTGAGAATTGAATCCCGGAACCCAAGTACAGAAGTCCGACACCTTACCCCTAGACCGCCAGGTAACCAATAGGGTGTAATGATGTGAATTGGATAGAGCTAGCTCGATATGGGGTTAGGTGGCGTACTTTATTAAGTGCGGCAATGAACTCTTGAGTTTCTAGTTCCATAGAGTAAGTAATAAAGTAACATGTTAAAATAATGACCGCAAAAAAGGATGTATTTTCTAAAAGGTGCTCCAAATGTCAGTTTATAATAAAATCAAGGTGAAGAAAAACTTGTCAAAAGTCCGTATAGTTATTGTTCTAAGTGTGGTAGAAGAGAAGATGATTTAAGGGCAGTGTTTTTGAAGTTTTTATTTCAAAACTTTTGCCAAATAAATCAAATATTTCTTCAGTAGAAAAAGAGTTTAATTTTTCTTCACAAGGTGATACCAACAGTTGTTGGATGTCATAGACGTAACGGCATTTGATGACAACTTTTTAAATGAAGAGCAAAAGTTGTCATTAAATTATAAGACATCCTTGACTGATATTCAAGAAATATTGATATCACCATGTGAAGAAAATTAAACCAAACATTGCTAATGGAACAATATTGTATTAATTTTGTAAAAAAAGTTTTTTAAAAAAAATATTGCAAAAACATTTCCCTCAACTAGCCTTCTCGTTCACCAAAACCTTAAAGAGACAGTAATTGTTTGAAAGACAAGAAGACCTACTAGCAGCTAGGCGCGTGCATTATTTACCAACAATGAATACTATCATAGTAGCGTGTTGGCACACAATAAGCAGCAGGACCACGCTCGCAACCCGCCAGTGCCACATTGCTCACCCACACAGTGTAAAATAGCGGCGGTAACATCAATCTCGCCATTTCCAACAAAATTATTTTTCTCACCCATTATTTTGAATGTTCTTTGAATTAATCTTTTTTTTAAATCAAATATGCAATGTTAAAGTAGTATAATAAAAAAATGTTAAGAGTAAATCAAAATCTGTATGTTTAATTTAGAGACATTACTTCTTTTGTTTCTAAAAACAACAGGTGAACCTAGTATTAAATCCTTGGTTTCATAATTATAGTTATGAAACACCCGATTTCATTGTTGTAACAGCATTGGTTTGATAAGTATAATCGTTATTTGATAACAGAAGCGGTTTAGTAATTATAACTAGCCTATTATAATATTACTAGTTTAATGGTTATGTAGTCTCGATTTCATAACTATATTAATAAAACAACCCTGATTTAATAATTAGTCTTTATATTTGTTTTATCAATAAAATAAATATTTAATTACAGTAATAGATTAATAATTGTAACTATTATAAACTTACGTGTTTGGTAATTATATAGTTATAAAACCACCATGGTTTTATTTATTATAGGCCTAATTATTTTTATTAAAGTCCTAGTCTTTTAATCATATAGCGAATTTAACTTCCCTGCTTTAGTAATTATTTAAATACTCTTGGATTCATAGCGATAACAAGCATGAAACGGTCCTGCTTTAGTACCAACCGATAACAAAGGAACTTAGTACAGATTGCAACTTAGTGAGGTATGAGTATGGGACAGAGTTGCACGGCTTTTAGCACTTTTAACTTAATTAAAAGGGGACTTAGGGAACAAACTTTTTTTTTAAAAAAAAGGGAATCTAAGGGACGAACATTTTTTGCAAGTTAAATGAAAATAATCGAGAAACTCAAAATTTTTATTGTTAAAACGCCCACCAGTTAAGAGAACGTCTGAAATGCATGTTAAATATAATATTAATTAAATTATTAAATGGAATAAAATAAAATGTTTTACTCTACAGTTTCCTTATATTAAATATTATTATAATTTTAATTAATAATAATAATATTTAGCACCGCATCTTACTATCCATTCGGGTTATACGCTTAAGTACTAATTACGCTAATGGATTAAGAATTGGGAGGGTTGAATTTAAAGGAAGTGAACCCGCATTTGCGTGGAGGGAGAGTGGAAAACCATTTAGGAAAAACCACCCCCAGTTCACCCGACCGAGATTCGAACCTCGATCTCCCCGTCCTCGGCGGTCGAGCTCAACACGACTAGCGCGTTAGCCAACTACGCCACCGAGGCGGGTATTTTTAATAAAATGACACCAAAATTCATCATATTCAAACATGAATATGCTCAAACCGTACACGTTCAGATATTAGATGAATTGTAAGAAAGGTAAATTACTAACTGTAAAGCAACTTACATAAATTTTTGTTTTGTTTTTTGTGAAATTTTATAGTCTCATTCATCGGTTTATTGGTAATTTTTATCAAAAAAAAAGGAAACTTAAGGACCAAAATGTTAAAAAAAGCGACTTTTAGGGACCACCCCTAAAAGCCCTGGCGTTGCCAACTGAACGATCAGGATACTACTAATTACTATTATAACTTCAGCACTTTTACACTCCAACATTGGTATATTTCCTAAAATTAATATCCTGGGGC
The DNA here is from genome assembly GCA_902155825.1 of Timema genevievae. Classification (NCBI taxonomy): domain Eukaryota; kingdom Metazoa; phylum Arthropoda; class Insecta; order Phasmatodea; family Timematidae; genus Timema; species Timema genevievae. Next base: position 221,526 of record CABFWO010000299.1, on the reverse strand, counting down.
TCTGCTATAAAGAAACAAAATAATACACCGATTATAAAAATAGGTAGATTGATCCATATTTCGGACCTAAAAGATTGTATCGATGCTTTCATACCAAGCGCCTTTTTTAATATATTTTATTCATAAATATGATTCTATAAACAAAAGTAGTATCCTTCTGGGCAAAATACAATCCATTTCAGGTGCGTATACTTTAGCTAAAGACCATAGCAGGGGTATGCAACCTACGGCACGTGGAACAAGTTTCAATGGCATGCTGAGCGATATGAATAAACATAATATAAAACCTTTATTTTTTTTTAATTAAAACTATCGATATGAGTAATAATTTTAATAACGTGTTTTATGTTTCAATAATTCTTTTGTTTCAAAATTTCTAAATAATGTCTTCAAAACAAACTTTGCAAAGCACATTTATAAGTTAAGTATTTATTCTGATTTGTCTTATTGATATTAAAATATTAAATTGTCAAGAAACAGTTGTTATTTAATGTATTCGATATATAAATATGTTACATTTACATTTTACAAGATAACCTTAAATTTGTTTTGATAGTTGTACTAGTTAACTAGTATAAAAAAAACAATTTGTGTGGGCTTAGGTTGGCTGAGCGACTTTGTAATATTACTTAGGGGCTTCCAAGTATTACGTAAGCACCTTGGGGAGGAGGGGGTTAAAGCTTTGCTTATTTTGCTGACAAAGGGGAGAGGAGGTTAGAACAATGCTTACGTAAAACAGAGAAAAATGGGCAAAATTGAGGGAGGGCACATCCCATAAATTTTTATTTTTTCATCATCACGTCTTACTACCTGTTCAGGCTATAGGTAAAATGGCATTAAAAAAAGAATGGTTATTCCTGTGAACAGATTTTAAAAAGTTGACAAATCTTACGTAAGCAAGAGAGGGGCGGGGCTAAGGCATTTGCTTATTTTTGATTGCAAGAGGGGTGAGGGGTCAAAAATTGCCAAAAATGTGCTTACGTAATACTTAAACGCCGCCATAGGCACACCACTATTAGAATTTTGCCGGCCCCTGGACTAAAGTCTGGGAGTTATCACGCCACTCTTGCAGTCAATAAGGTCAGTCATACGATCACCTCCCCTCACACGGAACAGAGATAAAAGTTCCAAACGCCTTCCCCTGAAAATCAGGTGAAGTTCTGCTGTCGCGAGCATGTGACAACTGGCAACCCGTCCTTTACGTAACTGTTGGGCGGGAGTGAGGGGGAGAGAATGGATGAAAAAGAGCGTGGGAATAATGAGGTAACGTGGTGGTTGTCCCACTAGGAGAGTCCGAGCAAACTCTCGGGCTAGCTGCCCAAGGTTTCACTCTATTCATAGCAACATTTCACAGGAAGTACGTGCTACCAACTGCTTTCACTAATTCCCGTCAAGTAGGTCTCGCCACAGGGTACGGATATAGAGGGGAGGTAGTACATAAAGGGGTGAATGTGTACTTCATATCGGAAAAGCAATAAAACGCACACGTATGAACTCACCCGCAGGACCGCTCTTAGGGATGTGTGATTCTGGGGTCCCGCGCTTGCTTAGTTGAAATAGGTAAAAAAATAAGTTGGAGTGGGAGGGAAATTTGTGTTTGCTGCTCGTATAGTAGGCTCCCTGTATAGAAGATCTAACAAATACTGTCTTGGTATAAAAACAAATAAAAACAATCACGTGGTTTGATTTATTGAACGAGTGGAGCGAGTTCTCCGTTTAAACTCCAACGATTTGCATTTGTCTGTCTCTGGTGGATGTGTCTCATGATAGCTTTTGAGTGTATTAACTGATTTAATTCAAACTTGACACAGTTGTTCTGTGTACCTCTATACAAAATAATTTTGTTGGGGAAGAAACAAGGCCATAGTCTGGGGGAGGGGGGTTCGGGGTTCAATCCTTCCCCCCCTCCCCCCCGACATTTTATGAACCAAATATATATTGCTTTATTTATGGTTCAAACAATATCAAAATTAATGTACAAGTACAAATTAGGGGGCTGTGTTACCATAAAAACCACTTCAGATAGCTTCTAGAGCTGTTTAATATTTAGAATTGTTCCTAGTTTTTGGCGGTTATGGTGTTATGTTGCCATAAAAAACACCTTAGAGGACTTCTAGAGCTGTTTAATATCTGGAATTTTTCCTAGCCTGCGGCAGTTGGGGATCATGTTACGATAAAAAAACTTTAAAGAGCTTCTAGAGTTGTTTAAATATATAGATTTTTCCTAGCCTCCGGCAGTTAGGGGCTTATGTTACCATAAAAAAAACCTTCAGATAGCTTCTAGGGCTAATTAATAATTAGAATTTGTCCTAGCCTCCGGCAGTTAGGGGGTTGTGTTGCCATAAAAACACTTCAGATAGATTCTAGAACGATATTTTTAGAATTTTTTCTAGCCTCCAATTGGGGGATGGGTCCACCAAACCCCCCCTGAAATTATTGGCTGGCTACGGTCTTGGGAAGAAAAGTGACAAAGGGTTGGGGAGAAATCATATGTCTAGAGAAAAGAACCCGCTTTTAGCATTACCTACCTTTTAGGGCATTTCTCTTATAGCTTAGACAGCTTAAAATGAGGATATAGGTGCAAGCTACTGTAATAACAATTAACAAATTTAATTTATTTATTTGTGGGGGTGGGGGTTGAAGCAAATAGCTGGGGACTCTGAAAACGAAGTTTGCCCGGGGCCCCACGTCTGCTAAGAGAAGCCCTGCTCACCCTCGCATTAGATGCGCGGACTAAAGGCCGTATGTATTAATGATGAATAAAATTGGAGAGGTGAGTGGCATAAATGCAATAGGTAGGCCTATACTCCATTCACGGTAGGAATTTCTCTCTGAAAGGTCTTTTTTTCCTACCAAAATCCTACTATATAATAGCTTTCTGGTAAGAAAAAAGGCCTTTCAGAAAACAATTCCTACGCTGAACAGACTAAGTACGTCCAAACGGGCTTATAGCAAGCACAAATCTAACGCCACTAACTTCTTACACACCCTTCAATTTTATATTCCAGGGTTGCCACTATTTTCTTACTACCAAATTCCCTGTTTTCAAGGTTTTCCAGAAGCAGTTTCCACTTTTCCAGGCAACTTAAATTGAAGAAAAGAGTAATAGAATTTAATTTTTAATCAAATTGACAAGTGTGAAGTTATGTAACTTGTGTTTAAATTCTTTATTTTTTATTTATTTAGCACCGCGTAACCATTCGGGTTATACGCTTTTGTACTAATTACTCTAATTGATAAATAATTGAGAAGGTTATATTTAGAGGAAGTGAACCCGCATTTGCGTGGAAGGAGAGTGGAAAATATTTAGGAAAACCATCCCCCAGTTCACCCAACCGAGATTCGAACCTAGATCTCACCGTCCTCGGCAGTCTAGCTCTACACGAAACTAGCGCGTTAGCCAACTACGCTACCGAAGTGGTTAGTGTTTAAAACAGGATGATTTAAAATTGATGAGAAAATACATCTTCTGTCGCTTCATAACCCTTGTTCAAGGGGTAATAAGAACTGTTTGAATTATCGTGCTTAAATTCTTCAGTTCACCTTTACGTCCATTCAAAGAAATATTTTAAGCTTTCAGTTAAAGGTCCAAATTAACAAATAATTCAGTTTTTTTTACTGGATTTTGCAAAATTCCCTTTGTTTTACCGATTTCTTCTAGACAAAACAAAATGAGTTTTTTTCCAGGTGCGTGGGCAACCCTTAATTCATATACGGGGTTAGGGGGAGGGGTGTGTGATTGACTCCCTAGACTATACTAAACATAGGGTCCTAAATGTCATGTTCAATCTAATCTGGTTTGACTGTGACAAAGCGGTCAGGGTTCAAATCCCAGCCTGGTATAATTAGATTTTCCCTCCAAGTGGTTTCTGTTACTCACAAATACTAGTGCCTACATCCTTCCTCATCCCTACCCCATTGTAGTAAATAAAGTGCGTATAGCCCCAACTTGTAGTAAACGGAAAATAAAGGAAGCAACTTAAATTAGCTCAAGGAGCTTAGTTCTCAATGTACACTTTATTATTTTTATTTAAATATGTTAAAAAGAGTTAATTAAAGTAGTTAGAAAATACTTTAACCAAAATTAACAAAACAACCACAAACGCTTTCTCACGCCCCTTAATTTAATATTTATTTAAATCATGTATTAGCTATAAAAACAAAGAGGCCAGTGTAAACTATACAAAGGTGTCCACTAATGACTGACTTTGAAGGCTGGTGTTCAATCCCGACAGGGTCCATATGGACAGTTTTAATTAGTGGTTTTTCATCCTTGCAATGAAAATATTGGGCCAGTTACTCTAAAATGCAATCTCCTTATAGTGTATGTTTTGATCAGTATCAGGATCAATCTCAAATTGAGGGACAATTTATGTCTCCTGCCTAAATAAATATTTTATTTTTAAAATAAGCAACAAAAAACTTTTGGTAGTAGAAAGTGTATAAACTTGATGGAAACATTTCAATATGGTAATATTAAAAACAAATTAGACCAAATAATAATTATTAAAGCTCCCTTGCATCACCTGTCCCCACCTCTGAATTCCGAAGTTCTATACAAAAATAAAGAAAAAGATTAAAAAATATATAACCAGGGTAAAATATTCCCGTAGTGTTATTTTCGTTTGAAGACTCCATTTTAGTAAATTATTCATGAATTTCGACATTTTAAGCAATGTTTGTTTGTACCCAAGTAACGCACTGGACAAACACGATATTTTGAATTTGGCGCTAAAACCTTCAAGAATGCTCTACTGTTCCCCATTAGCTGTAATGTGTTGTTGTCGCGTACTTTCTAGTTCTTGTTATTTCATTAGTTAAAAAGTTTATTTAATAATACTCTGTCAACGTACGAAAAATCAGGTAAATAGTATAGAGTATGTTAATTGCAAATCACTTCGCTAAGTTAATATCATTTGGAGTTTTTGAAATAACAAAGTCAATACCAGTTCAGTTGAACGTAAATAGAGGCAGAAACTAACCTCAATGTTTTGTATGCCGCTTTATTATTATGTTATGGTTATGAAACTCTAAAGTCCACCAAAAACATCTCTCCACTAACGTTGCTTGGTGACGAAAATGGTGTCATTACCTCGCCAACTTCAGTTAGGTGACTAAACTAATGATAGTTCACGTAGCTCACGTTAGTAAAGTGAAATTTTCGATGTAAATGCCGTTTTCCCAAACATCACTTTGCGAATGACTGAGTCACTTCACCAACTACAGTAAAATCACTTATTTCTCATTAACAGTATATTAAAAACATGAATAAAAAATGAGAAATGTAGGGGAAACCAGGCTAATATGAGCAGGTGTGATATATGAGCATACCCGTCTGAAACGCTCCCCTTGGCAAGTATGTACTGCCATCTTATTGAAGAACGTCCAACTGCATCATAGCAACATAGACAGAATTGCATGGCGTTAATAAAATAATTACAGCGTCCTGTATATATCAGTTTATGAAAAGGTACGTTTAAAATTAGTTACTAAAATGTTTCCCATAGTTTGTATAAGCAACAGGGACTACATTTATCTTTGGTTTGGTCGTTATTTAAGCTCAAATGTAACATAAAACCTACTCATTGCATCCCTTGAAAGAAATTAAAGTTAACATCTCACCATAATGAATAAGATGGCTGAAAAGGTGAAATGGCCCCAGTTGTTTATATGAGCAGGGGTGCTCACAATACCCTGATCTTTTTTAAAATGTGAATTTTTACACTTTTCGCGGTGTCTACAGCTACATAATGCTTAAGATAGTCAGAACAATAGCAATTAAAATAGTTAAAGTAATAATAATTAAAATAACGTAAAATAGTAAATAATAACTACAGGCAGGATCAACTTCACAATGCTCTTCAAAATTCCGAGACCTGATTCCGATTCCAGCCAAAGGTACAAGGAAGCCTTCTATCAGAAGAATGGCTCATTCTATTGTACTCATGGATAGTCCTCACAAAAATAGCGTCGAGAATGCCAAGAAACATGTGTTATCACTACCAGAAAAAGAGCAATAAAGTCTTCAAATTCATCATCTGCTAAAAAGTCAAGAGATGTAGAAGATGCAGAGTGCATTTTCTGTGAGGATCTTTTTTCCACAACAGGTGGTGATTGGGTACAGTGCCAAGCATGCAAAAAATGGGCTCACGTCGAGTGCAGTGGTGTTTTTAAACAACAGAAGCGTTACATTTGCGACCTTTGTTCAGACTAGCTAAATAAGTCTATCAAGACAGAAATTGAATATCAGTAGGTATTGGTTTGTGCTTGTAGGATAATAAGAGAGAGTAATTATTATATCTTTACCACTATTTCCCTGTGTGTATATGACCTATTGAGTATTTCTGTCTTATATTTAAAATATATTTGTATGTGTATCTTAAATTATAACACGATGCTCATCTTACCCCCTCGGTGTGCTCATATTTTCCTCCCATGCTTTTAATATGAGCACTTGCAGATTCTTAATTATTGTTTTTTCTAGACCAAAATTATTAAAATATCAGTCATATTTATTGTATTTTGTAGACCTAATTGAATGATCAATTGAATAAAATAATATTACTTTAGGATAGCCATACTGTTTCTTATGAAATAACAGATTTTCTTAAGGTGCTCATAATTGCCTGGTTTCCCCTATATAAAATTGCGTTAAACGGAGAGATGCGGTGAGTCAATAGGTGTAGCTTACGCCGTTAAATAACGATAGCTGCAGTGACGCCAGCAGCAAGTACTTCCCACGACGACTTATCTAAATGCACTGCCGCATGGGAAGAGATACAAAAGTGAAAACAGGTCGGGTTGCAAGAGATAAGATGCAAGAGGCATGATGCATGACGCACGGCAAGAGGCATACCTCTGAGCATATAATGGTGTATAAAAAGAGATGTTTTTATTCTATCGGTATGTTCTATCACCATTTCTGAAAGCGAATGCTGATGCAACCCTGTGAAATTGACCTTATCCATCTTGTTCAACCTGATAGTTGTACCGTCTGCGTCACACCCGGTTGTTTGATTGGAAGGTGTGCCGCTAGACGGCACCTCGCTCACTCTGAGAAGAAGTGATGTAATGAATTATGGGTCAGAGTAGTCAAGGTTGAGGTATGAGACGGACGCAAGGAAAAGAAAAACGAAAGAAAGTCTGGACTAGACAATGTGTTAAGATAGGATAAGAAATAAGTTGGATCCGTGTGTACTCGACCTTAAGGAGTTAAAAATAAAGCAAAAGTGAAATATGATATAGTTGCTGGCCTTTTGTTTCTTTACTAAATTAAATGTTCCCGTGTGACGTAATAGCAAGAGTGGGCAGTTTGCGGCAGCGATACATCGGTAGTTGAGATATCGGGGAAATGTGCCCAGTGGTAGTAAAAAGGGTACATAGTTTATGTGGCTTATAGTCAGGATTGACACTATACTATGAGACGACCCATGAGGGAACTGCAGGTTACCTCGGTTAGCTGGTGCCAATCTTCTACGTTCACCATTGTAAGGATGGAAGGCAGGGTTAACTGATGCCAATCCTCTCCGTTCACCATTGTAAGGATGGAAGGCAGGGTTAGCTGTTACCAATTCTCTACGTTCACCATTGTAAGGATGGAATGCAGGGTTAGCTGTTACCAATCCTCTACGTTCACCATTGTAAGGATGGAATGCAGGGTTAGCTGTTACCAATCCTCTACGTTCACCATTGTAAGGATGGAAGGCAGGGTTAACTGATGCCAATACTCTCTATTCACCATTGTAAGGATGGAAGGCAGGGTTAGCTGTCACCAATCCTCTCCGTTCACCATTGTAAGGATGGAAGGCAGGGTTAGCTGTTACCAATCCTCTACGTTCACCATTGTAAGGATGGAAGGCAGGGTTAGCTGTCACCAATCCTCTCCGTTCACCATTGTATGGATGGAAGGCAGGGTTAGGTGTTGCCAAAACCTCTTCCTTCACGGTTGTTAATACGGAAGGTGTTTAGGGAGCTAGGACAAGACAATATTGACAATCTGGGGTAAACAAGTGAATGGCAACACTGTCCCTCCCAGTCCCAACAGTAAGATCGTTGTTCTCTCGCAGGTTGAAACTGAGTGCCATGTGTTTGATGTAATATACGGAGGGCTATACAACGGTATTGTTTGTTTCCCACAACTCCCTCCGAGCACTTGAGTCAGTCTGAGCTGTTCTGGCCTATGTCATTAGAGCTCAAGGAGGCACTTCCTCTTCCTGAGTCTACACTCACGAGACACGTGTAAACATGAGGTTGAGGATACACCGGCAAGTGCTTGAGAAGATGACGCACACGTTCCAATCACGACAATCTCCTGCGTGTGGTCCACACCAGAGCATATTGAGGGGTTTTTATTTAAAGGGTGGGAGGGGGTTGGGGTTTTACTGAATATTTGTAATAATTATAGAGGCTAAAATATAAGTAGAACACACTCACACACATGTAACGTGATATTCATGTAACATACGGTGAAGTTTAATTGACAAATTATTCACAGTAAGACATTACCAACATTAAAAAAAGTAATAATAACGTGTACTGTACACTACAGTGTACTTACTATTTTCCATTTTTCTTGTTGCGACGATCACTGATGATTATGATGAAGATATGATAGCATGATGCCCACGATGAGGAGATAAATTGGGGTGATGGATGGTGTAGGCATTTTGACTTATAAACTATTTTTTATTCCATTAAAAATAAATAAAACTGGGCAGCGGTAAACCGTGGATACTGAATAAGCGAATACGGGGGCCCTACTGTATTTTAAGCTTAGATGAACAACAGATAGGCTAAGTTTAAAATATTAAGTTTTTTTATCACTACCTGTTCCGGCTATGCGTATATATTATAATTACTCTACTGTGTTAGAAAGAAATAACTTTAGAGGTAGTCTACTCTCATTTGCATGGAAGGAGAGTTGAAAACCACTTAGGAAAAAATCCCCGTTGGACCCGACCAGGATTCGAACCCCGACCTCCTTGTCTTCATCAGGCCAGTCTAACCCAAGTGTGACGCCTTGGCTTAGACCATTCGTAAAATATAAAGTTACCATATTATTTTTCGTTGAAATATATTTAAAATAAATAGTAAAGTGCACCACAAAGATTCTATCCCACTTTTATTTTAAAATCTACATTTAAAAAAACTCATAAGCTCTGTAAATGAAATAATAGGTCTATGGATTGTTGTAAAAACACTACACCAAAAATCATTAATGAAATAATATACACTGTTACTTACTTACTCTATGGAACACTGATACAGAAAATAAATGGTACGGCGCACCGCACAGACTTTCTCTCTCTTTCTATAAACTCGTAAGATTTCTGAACGGAATAATGTACATTGTATCATCACCACTCCACATAAGAACACGCATAAAATAATATACAATGATATAGAATCAATGAGAAAAGAGGCGCATCTTTGTCCACCTAAGAGCATTTCAAACAGTTTAATGTCTTCCACAAGGGTCAACACTTCGTATTAAAATTTCGATTTCTGGTTAAAATTTTAACATTTTATAAGGTGTTGCAGATCTTCAAGTCATCGCATTGATATTTAATTATTCATTTATACATTTTGACCAATAAAAAATGTAAATATTGACTATTGAGTCTAAAATGGAGATAGATCATTGCTATGCAAACATTTCTCCTAAGAGATTTAAGGAAAAATAACATACTTTTTTAGATACTTATATTTAATTACTCTATGGCATTGGAGAATTATTGCGTTAAGACTTAAGTAGTATATGTTTACAACTAAAGCTCACAAAATTGTATTAATATATTTGCAAATATCTCAGAAACTGTTGCTTTTATAAAAATATATGTCAAATAAAAGTTTTTTATTTCTAATAGTCCTACAATTTTGCAATGATAAGTTGTTTAGTTTCTCAAATAGTTGTGGAGATACGGAAATTAACGCTTCTGTAAAGTACCCTAAAAATCATTTTCATAGGAAAATGAAAATAGCCAGTTTATTTATAATCTTAATCAACGCCTAGATACGAATTTTAATCAAAATCGTTTGAGCAGATTTTGAGAAAACCAATTTTTTCTCTTTTCGCCCTTCAGTAAACTACCCTTAATTTTAAGTTTTTATAGACACACAGACAGACGGCATTGCAAAGACTATTTTTTAGGGTTCGGGGGGTCATGAGACGTCGACATCCATCAACATTTCAGGTTAGTTTTTTTTACGGTCGCAATACTTAAACTTTAATGTCCAAAAAGTTAAAAAAATTCATATAATTGCGTATAGATTGAAAGTTATTGATTTTATAAAAATATGTTTCGGATAAAATATCTGTATTATAAATATATATACATATTTGTAATGCTAAGTAATTTCATATCTCAAATAGTTTCGGAGCTATTATAAAAAATGTTAATTTACGCATCAGACCGGAGCCCTTAAAGCCATTTTGCCGAAATATTGAGAGTAGCCATTTTGTTTGGAATATTTATTAATGTTCACAAATGAAATTTAATCAAAATCGTTAGAGCCGATTTTGAGAAAATTGACTTTTTCTCTTTTTTCCCTTCAGTAAACTACCCTTAATTTTAGGAGTAGATATCCAATTCCAAAAACCCCTCGGGGCAACCCTATGAAAAACCTAGATATCAAGTTTCAGCTCAATCGGTAAAATAGTTTAGGCTCTAGTTGGAGGTACAGACAGACAGACAGACAGACAGACAGAAATTCAAAAACCACTTTTTCGGGTTCAGGGAGTCATGAAACGTCAAAATTCATCAAAATCTCGAGTTCGATTTTTTTGACGATCACCATACTTTCTCTACCTGTAAGATAGAGAGAAAGTAAAAACAGATAACCAGTTTTAGGCAAACCAGTAAAACAGTTTAGGCACTAGCCCGAGGTACAGACAGATGGACAGACAGACGGCATTGCGAAAACAACTTTTTATGTTTCAGGGAGTCATGAAACGTTGATCATTATCAAAATCTCGAGTTCATTTTTTTTGACGATCACAATACATCTTCGAGGAGTCGAGAAAAAATAATAATACATTAAATATTGATAAATGCTGGTTACATGATAAAATATAGCAAAGAGGCAAAAGTATGTTGCCCAAAAAAGAAAAAAATCACACTTCAGTGGCCGAAAAGTCTAAGGCGTCACTGGTTTTAAACTGACCTTCTGATGACGGGGAGATGGATGTTCGAATCCTAGGTGGACCTACTGAGGATGGTTCTTCCTAAATGTTTTCTTACTCTCTTTCCAAGCAAATTCAGGTTGATTACCTCTAAAATGCTCCCTTCCTGACCTCCACCCCATTGGAGTAACTATCACACATGCGTATAACCTGAACAGGTAGTAAGACGCAGTGATGAAAAAAAGATAGGGGGATTGTTAAATTTACTTTCCTAACTTATCTGCGGTTAACGAACTTATCAGTCGGCTTTATAATCAAAAATTACTTCGTCTCCTTGGTGAATGAAAAGCAGATGTAATCTCACCAGCAGTTAAAGGTCATACATAGTTCTCCCTCAATTGGGCCCCATTTTTTATTTATTTTTTGTCATATCACCCACTATAATTTTAAAACATCGTAAAACACAGATAACTTATCCTCGTAAATTGAGACGGCTAGCAGTATTCCCCTCCTCCCTCCTCTATCGGTGTTGAGGTAGTGTACCACCCCTTTCGAGGTTCTGGCTTCTCTCAAAGCAGAACTTACTTTGAAGTGTTCCGCTATTTCAGCTAAGACACATTTCAGTAGTCGAGTGGTTGAACTAAACATTAGACAATGTAGGGGGAGGTTAGTTCAACCACCAGCGCAGTATCCCAGAGGTTATTAAACTGTGGGCCACAACACCTCCAGGGGTCGCGAAGGATATATTATGGGATTCGCAGCAAACTTTGATAAGCGTGAGTAAATTAAGAACTTATTTCCAAAATATTGAAATTATAATCTAATGCAACCTTTAGTTTAATATTTGTTTAGTTTACTGCAGAAATAAACGTTGTCTGAAATGATGTCAGGAACACAATTGTAATAATCAGGGGAGGCTCAAGAGCCGTGCGAACCGGGCGTCTGCCCGGGGCGCCAAACAGAGTACCAACCTAACCTAACGGAACCTTGGCGTATAGTGGACTTGTTAAGCATAACAATCCTTCATATTTTGATACAAACACGAAATTTCACATATTGGTATAGTTTTATGTGGTGAATAAAAAAAAGTCATAGCTCCTTTCTCAACAAGTTCTTTTACATACTCCATCTTGAAAAAAATAAAACCCTAACACACTTTTTATTGTTGCAATTATCTCATAAGCCGTTCATTACATCAAAGTGTTTGTTATAATAAAATATAAATAGGAGAGTAGTCTCTACAAAACAGGTTCTTATAGTTTTATTTATAGTTCTAGCCATTTTTGTACAATCTTTCAGTGAAACGTTTGAAGTATGATTACCAATTGGTGGAGTTTCCCTTCAAATTATTTTTCTATTGCGCCTAGGCTACGTTAGGTTTGGAATTTTTAGTTTTGGGGATTATTTTACTACTTTCATACCTTTCTCCGGTTCTATAGGAAGGCGTCAAAAGGCAATCATACCCAGGCTAAAAATATACTTCGGGCCAACCCTGTTAATAATCATTCGTGTGATTAACTAAGATAAACTAAAGGCTTGGAGATTATTTAGAACAACATATTATCACTTAACAGGATTAATGAGTTTAAATATTTAGGCAAGATTTTAACTAGCAATTGCGATATTAGATTGGAAATCAGGAAAAGAATACAGTCGAGAAATGCCTGATATTACTCGGTCCGTAAGTTGTTGACCTATCGTCTGCTGTCCAGGAATATAAAACTTAGAATATACTAAATAAGTCTACCTGTTGTTCTCTATGGGTGGGAACTGTGGTTTCTTACCTTAGATAACGAAAACCACTCACTCTCCCAATTCTTTTTCCTTAGATCAATTTGGTGTAGTTTGTGGATATAGACCAAATTTCATAGGAAGAACCCTAGCTGACAGATAAAAAGTTGCTATTGTCTGTCCAGCGTAGTAATTGTTTTCTGAAAGGCCTTTTTCCCTACCAGAAAGCTAATTTATAATAAGATATTAGTAGGAAAAAAGACCTTTCAGAGAATTATTCCTACCGTGAATGGAGTATAGATCCACTTTCATGAATTCATTTGACAAGCGATGTTGTCTGCAGCTCTCAAGCTCGGTTAGCGCTGTGTATAACGCACAAACTTTAATTATTCTCAAGAATAATCACTAATTGAACGGATGAGTGGGAAAAGGATAACATTCCAGCTTCCTTAGCTTTCGGGGCAAAATATTTAGTGATAAAACTATAAGTTTTATTGAAAATACTATTTTCAGGCATGTGTAGGCCTAGTCAATTAGTGCTCAATCTCAAAATATCAAAGTGTAGTTTTAATTAGTTAATTAATTATCAGTAAATAAAGATGCCTTGCCACGTCTAGTGGGTAGACCACCCGCCGCGCCGCGCCTTGCTCTGCCTTGCTCCTAGTGGGCGTCCAGTTTTATGTACCCTTATTTCTTTTTAACCCGTTAGTTTCTCGGTGAACGCTGTCCTTTTTTTTTTTAACCAAAGGAGTTGCCATTTTGTAATTTAAATATGAACATAGCTATTTATATTAATTTAGAATGCTATATTACAGCGTTTTTCAACCGGTGTGCCTAAAAAGTGTTGTGGAAGATCAAAAAGAAGTGAGGGAGGAAAAAATGAAGAATAAAAAGATATATTTTTAAATCCATGATCAAAATTATTTAAAAAACTAACACAACTATTAGAATTTTAGCTAATGAACTTTTATATACAATCTTTACATTTGTTATTTTTACTATACAATCTTGACAATTTTAGCGCGCTTGTTCAGTGGGCCATGAGTTGAAAATATGTTGAAAATCGTCATAAGTTTCGTTCCAATTGTGTTGAAAAACCAATAATTTTATGGTGGATGTAGGAAGAGTCATGAACAACGCCTGCAAAGTATTAAATGGATATATTTTAAATGAGCTTTAAAAGAAAACTAAAATTTTTATACCTCTTGAAATATTTATAGTAAAATATAAAAAAATAATCTTGCTTGCTATCAACTTTTTTTTTTCTTTTGATTTTACATGAGGATATTTTTCGAAACAAATTATAATAGCTCAAATTTATTTTAGTTAAAAAAACTACTTTCCGAAAGCACGTCCCACTTTCGCGTGATGGAGTATTGAAGTCGCAGAGTATGTAGTGCGGATCTTATCCTGTCAGCTCTTGAAGAGTCGGCCAGCACAGTGCTGTGATGTTGAAATCTGAGTTGTGTCAGTTAATACCACTTTCTAAAAAAAATTGATACCATTGGCTACAACGTTTAATCTCTTCTACATTTATATGGAAACAAATACACTTATTTGTTAGTATAGAAACTGTTAGATTTGGTTGTAATTGTCGAAGAAATGTTAAATATTTGAAAATATATTTAAGGTGCTAATGTCTATAACAATTTATTATACCATAACACACTGTCGGGTGAAGAAATCAACTACCCACAAGAGTGGTCGATTGGTCTAAAGCATTATACTCTCATTACACTTTGTCACTCTTAGTAATCAGGTCGGTGTTAGAATCTTGGCTGAATTCACCTGCATGAGTCAAATACCTTACCAAAGTCAGTGGCGTGTGTGCCAAGCGAATTGGTGTCGCGAGTTCCATTCCCGGCGTGGTCAAAGGTTTATATTGCTACATTTTTGGATGGAAGACTGAATATAGGGTTTTTCTTGGTATTAGGCTAGTTTGTAAGTCGTGAGTTGATGTAATCACGGAGTTCAAAGAGTGCACGTAAAATACACCCAGTAAAAAGTTCTCTTGGGTTGATTTTAATCAAGTTATTTTTTCATAGTTTCATGAAAATACCGGTCCAATTACTCTTATCGACTGTACTCGTTATTACATTTTATTTCTGATATAAATAATGTAAGTTGCTGAAAGGCAGACGTAACATTGTGGATACATATAAATAATATACCCCTGCTGAGCTTAGCACCAATGTACTTCCCTACTGATAACAGTCAGAAATGTGAAATAATGTTCTTTCGTAAAGCAAAACACAGCTGTTTAAAATTTAAGCCTACCTAATAAGTTTGTCTACCAGTTGTGTGCTAATGGCATTGTATTTTAGCCATTATTTTGATACAGACATATATAGTGTTTGGTGATATAGTCATATTTGTTATCAAACGTAAAGCTATTTCAAACTATTTTATAAAAGCTAGGAAAGCTACTGAAGAACCCCTATGAGTTCATCTTTCATCCCCTTTACCTCTACAATTACTGGACTACAAGTTTTTGAGCTTTAACTAAAAAGTATTTGAGTAGTAAGCTCATGTTATAAATTAAGTCTAAAACAAAATTTATTTATTTCTTACATTTATGTTACATATTTTGCATGGGGAAAATAATATATTATAACTTCAAACTGTACTGTTACTTATCCACTTTTTAATACATTATATTTTAGATTTTAATAATGAGTTTCAAGAGTGAGTTTGTTGACTTCTTTCCTTGGTATTAAGAAGAATGCATTTTGAGAATGTTACTTCATTAAGGTATGTTGTAGGAAAGGGTAAAGTTTTTTAAACAGCTTGCTTTGAAATTTCTGTATATTCACTTCTAAGCTTGGCCCAAAATTCAAATAACATCTTCGGATTAAAATTGTCATTTAGATTCTTGTCAGCTGCTATTTCGATAAGCTGTTGTATTTCTCTAACTAGCAGATCAAAATCCTGTATTGAGGCTGTGAATGGATTTCTAAGCCAGTTTATATCGTCATTTTAAAATATTCTTGGATTGAAGTTTGCCAATTTTGTAGATGTTCTATTAATTCTGACGCAATATCCAACGAGAGAGTAGTTTCTGATTCACAAAAAAAATCGTACAGTATAGGAAAGAACTCAATAATGTGTTGTTTTTTTCCAACATACATTCCAAAATCTGAGTTTTCTTAGCTTTGCTTCAATTTGGGTATGAGCTGAAAGTACTGTCACAAATGATCCCTGAAGTTATAGGTTAAGTTTATTGAGCCTTGCAAATATATCAGCTGGATAAGAAAAAGTTATTACCACCCGGGGTCAAACAGACTTGATGACAGATAAAATGAAAAGTCAGAATAGAAACAACATAGCCTCATTCCTATGAGTGAAAAGTTGAACCGAAACTTTGCCCGGAAACAACCATCAAACCTTCTATGTGAAATAGCAAAGTCTTGAATTGGCTTCCCATTTCTTTACAGAGAGCAGTAAAAAGTCTGGATTTTATAAAATTCACTATCTTAACTGCTTCAATAAGCAAACTTTTAAGGATTGATGGTATGTTTTTCACTGATAATAAGGCTGTTCTTATTTATCCAACAGATGGTTTAGGATTGTTACTGATGCTTGAGACTTCTCCGGCTTGTTCACTAAGGTTGAATGATTCCTGCCCTAGTTTCCTTTTCAAGCTACCTATTTTTACCCAATTATTCATGTCAAAATGTCACACCACATAGCACGTTCTATCCCGGAATGATAGCTGTGTACACACCGTGGCAGAAGTGACCCGAATGATTGAAGAACGAACTAGAAGGTACGTGACTAGATACTGTGATTATGGCTGACTGTTTCACCGCTAGTTGTTACTAGTTATCAAGTTGTGTGCGGTGCGTTTTTAATTTCGTGACTTGTGAGATACCATTCAGATTTAAATTATGCTTCTGAATTTTTTAACATAAAAATGTAGAACCATTAATACGGTGTTTACCACCATTACGGATAATCACCTCATGGAACCCCTGACCCCCCCTTCGCGGAACTCAGTTTGAGAACCACTGAGTAAAGGTTATAAGTTACTTTATAATCAATCTAGTAATGTATGGATGGCATTAAACTAATTGTTTAATAAATTGCACACAAACACACACACACACTCGCATGGATGGAGGAGAATAAAACAATTTGTTTTAACTTATTTGTGAAACCTATTTTCAGTTTGCTTACCAGAGTTAAAATTCTAAACCTATTCATCGCAGGTGATTTTGTTCAGTGTATATAAAAATCGGGTTTAATATAAAAATAATAGACACAATAATACACAATTATTGAAATAAACTTAATTTCAAATATATTATCATAAAGTGTACGTCAAACACTTTGTATAACTTGATAATTTTCTAATATAAATATTGTAAATCCGTCTCAAGAGGATAAAATCTGGCAACTGTATGCCCCATAAGACTTGGACTTTAAGAGTGGGATGGCCTATAGAGAAATTTATTTTACGATACGTATAATATATTCTAAATAAGACTTATACGATGTGACTCCCAATAAGCTGTGGTCGACTCGCATGTTCATGAGCCATGACAAACCAAATACATATTACAGTTAATCGGCTTCACTATTAGGATTGTTGAGTGTTTTTGTATGTGGCTTTGATTTCTTTTACCAACAGTATTTTATACCTTAAAATTATCATCGCCAAGATTATCAACATTTTGGGAGATAAATATGCAGGCTCGACGCCACATAAAACATAAGGCTATTAAAATAACGAATGGTTACCAAAGCCTCAAATATAGGACTTCCATTCAAACCAAAATATCAAATAAGATAATGTTCATAACGTGATAGTGGTGATGTATGTAGAATTAATATAATAAATGAAACAAATTTTAGAAATCCAGGATTAACGAAGTAATGGAGCGAAGTTTTGAACACACATTTTTGTGTGCGATTATAAAAACTGACACTTTAAGCGCAACTAGCTTTACTAGATATAAAATACTTTCTTTATTATTACTCTAAACCCAAAAATATATAAACGAGTTTTTTTTGCATCGCGTCTTACTAACCGTTCGGGTTACACGCTTATGTACTAATTACGCTAATGGTTTTAGGGATTAGGAAGGTTATATTTAGAGGAAGTGTACACGCATTTGCGTTGAGGTAAAATGAAAACCAGCTTGAAAAAATGCACCTCAGTGCACCCGATTGACAGTCTATTCTACTGCGATAGTAGCGCCTTAGACCATGTGGCCACTGAGAAGATATTTATTTATTTATTAACGAGCTAATTTAGGACTAACCGGATGAGGAAGGGGTGTTAGAGTAAGTGCACTTCCATCAGTGAAGAAAGAGTATGTAAAAAAAAATCCTTTTATCTACAATCGATCTGGATTCGAACCTCGACTTCCTCGTCAGTGGCAGTCCAGTGTATTGAAAACCTACCCGCATCAATGATTGTATGGTATTTAAGACGTCACTCTCAAAGTAGACTAAACTGCCGATGATTAGGAAATCAGGGTTCGAGTTCCGGTTCGGTGTATTGATGGTTATTTTCATTTGCCTTCGCAGTAAAGACTTCATGGATGGTGGACTAGGCGCTACGCTAGTTATAGAATTGAGCTATCTTGTAAGTCGTGTGCTGATATAATCATTTAGTTAAGATGGTACATCTTAAGAACCTCTAATAATAAATTAGCGCCCTCCCCACCCTTTAATAAAATCTTAGCATATATTTATTAAGTGCAGCTATGATATAGAGCACTAAAAATGTGTCAAATTCTTAGAATTTTTTTTTACAACTGGGCTAAGGTCTTGGTGTTTAAAAGGTATTTAGTTTCACAAAATAAAAATGCCTTTAAAAATCTAAATTTAAAAAAATACACCAATAATAGCTTATAATAATATATTATATGCCCTCTTCCCCTTCCCAAAATATATTTCTGGTTATGCCTCTGGGGGCAGGCGGTCTTATTGGTGATATGGCAGTCAGAACTTGGGGGTCGCCTAAGTAGCCGAGATAGTGTCACAGATGCTTAGGTCAAAATATTTACTAAACATTTAACAGTAATACACGAGTTTATTGTTTACCGGAATAAATACAAAACTATTTTCTATGACCCCGTATATAGTTAGGCTTATTAAGAATTGTAAACACATTTCAAATGTTGAAATTGTACACTTTCAAAAGTCCAAAAGACTACATATTTCGGTTGATCATTCAGAGCATTCATCATAGCAGGCCCAACTCAGCTCCTGGCTCGCACGAGGTATGGGAAAATAAAAGACCTACGATATGCCAGAAATGTGTACAGTGCATTCGTATTTGAATGGATTCTAGAAATTTTCCCCGGTGACGATGGGGGACAAAACGACAAAGATTCTTGTTAATAACTACAGTATACCCTTATTATGACAGAATGAAGATTTGTGCACAATGCTTAGCTGTGAAGCCATTCTAAAATGGTATAAAACGGCCTTTTCAATGCAGGTTTTATCCAAATATCATATAATATTTCAAAAATGTTCAGTATTTGGAACTTCGCTTAACTCTCTATCTCCATTAATGTTTAATAATAAATGATCCACGTGCAATAGTGTTGGTGTAAATTTACTATTTTTAGCTGACTGTATCCCAGAGATGATTGGCATGTGATGCACGCTCTTAACTGTATCACAGAGTTGATTGGCATGTGATGTAAGCTCTTGACTGTATCATCAGAGTTGATTGATACAGTCAAGAGCGTGCATTAAATGCCAAAGAGTTGATTGGGGCTGTATCACAGAGTTGATTGGCATGTGATGCACACTCTTTACTGTATCACAGAGTTGATTGGCATGTGATGCAAGCTCTTGACTGTATCACAGAGTTTATTTTCAAGTGATGCACACTCTTTACTGTATCACAGAGTTGATTGGCATGTGATGTAAGCTCTTGACTATATCATAGAGTTTATTGTCAAATGATGCAAGCTCTTGACTGTATCACAGAGTTGATTGTTAAGTGATGCACGCTCTCAAGAGCTAAATGCCCGGGAAACTAAAGGTAACTGGTATCTAGAATCGTAGAATGGATCTTTGTTAAACGAATGATGTAATTTAATAAGAGGAATACAAATTGTATTTGTATTTGAATATGCCTCCTTCCCTTTTTGTTCTCCTACTGCCAGACAGCTCCACCAAGGCAGGTTATATAAATCCACTTTGTTGTTGGCGTTTATGAATCTAAGCTTGACTATTCTAGACGAAGTAAGCCCACAATATCTCAGCCGGGAAGTTCACCTCTGTGGCTGTCTCAAAGCATATGGCGGAGATTCATGTGACCGATCCATTAGGTTAACGATCACGATTATTTCTTAGGTCGTAACCCGTTAGCGTTTATTACACGACAGTGTCCCAACCTTTCTACTACCCCCTCCTTTTCTTATCTGGAGAAGAGTTGTCATGCAGTGAACATTAACCAGCCCTTAAAGAGGGCTGCATTGAGTAGAGAGAGGGCTTTCATACCCGAACTCAGAAGAAAGAGGCCGGCTGTGCTCTGCACAGTATCCAAAGCAACATTCCAAGCTGAGAGGTGACAGTAATAATTATTGCTTCTAAACGTTCTGGTAACGACTTTTTGAATATTAAAAAAACATCTCTAGTCAGTAAAAATAAATAGGATTACACTATCAGAATATAATATTCATTAAAATAAACTCGTAATAAATAAGAGTCTAACGCGTTTTTATTTGAACGCTAACTGCTTTTGTGGTCTAGTGGTCTGAGTGCCTGGCTACAGATCCAGTAGCCCCGGGTTCGATTCTCAGTGCCTCTAGATTTTTATGTGAAACAGTGGGTCTGGAACGGGCTCAACTCAGCCTCGTGAGGATAAATGAGGAACTACTTGAATAAAAAGTAGCGGCTCCGGTCTAGAAAACTGAGATCAATGGTTCATTGCACTGACCACATTATACTTTCTACCCGCAAATGTTGACACTACCTTTGCCAACATGCGGCGGCCGCTCGGTCAGTATTGCTCGATTGTGGTCTGATGCCATAGTTTTTTTTAACGCCAGGGGTGGATTGGTTTATCCATCACAAGTTTCATATAATTTAATCAAACATAGAACTTATTCATTCAATTTTTATTAATATTGTTTATATTACATTTTTATGACAAGTTCCTGTAATCCAAGCTAAACATCGTTTATGTAGACCAACGATTGCATAGAGTGTCCCGTTTGTTATTTCTCGGCACCATTTACATACTTTTCCTTCAGCAGAACGTAAAATCATCTGTTAAGTGCATACCAACAGATTTTAACTTTGTCATCTACACAATTAAATACTCGATTAAGATACATCAAACGTGTATTATTGGGATCGTTGCAACGATGGCTGCAGATCATCTTATTGAAATGTATTCAAAACCTAGTTAAAGGTTCATCCGTCAAAGATTATTAACTTCACAGAGATTTTGAGTTGCCAGTATTTAATTTCAAGTAAAACATTTAATTTCCCCCTTCACACTACTATCAGAACTTTAAATCGACCCCTCTACAAGCTCTCTATGTCTAGCTGTCGTCTAGCATGAGAGAGTGCAATATTTTTTTTTCAAGTTGGCCTAACTGTATTTCAGGCTTGATTAAATAAATTTTTATTTTCATAAAATTATTAAAGGGGAGGTATGAAATAAACAAGGAAATACTTGGGAACATTCTAGCAGTTTCTCTTTGGTTTTCCTTCTGGTCTGTAAGAAGGGGTAGTTGGGAACTGCCTAGATATTCTTCTCTCCTGATACCTAGAGTGACTTCTCNGGTTGAGGGGTAGAGGCAGTGTTTGCTGAATAAAGCTTCATCTTCTGGACAAACTAACAAACAAACAGGCCGATACAAATACCTTCTCTCTCTTCTCTGTGCAAATACAGTGATAGAAACGGACAAAGGAAGGGTATAAGGAGGGGGGGGGAGGGATTTAAGAGCTTTGTGTGAGAAGCGCCAATTACGCGAGTTGATTGCCTCTTTCTTTTCTTTTTGTTTTCTTGATGCAATAAAAAAAAAAGAAATAAAAATCTATACATTCAAAGGCTGTAAAGTAACAAATTAATGTAATCGTTAAGATAAAGTTGTAATAAAACAGTTATTTAAAAAAAAAGTTTTTAGTAAGCACCATTGACGGGCATGCTAACTACACTCAATATCACCGCTGAGATAAAAAAAATTATCTTTGCTGTCTCTTTCGGTTGACTGTTGCCAAATCTCCTCGCTTTCACTTATTTATGAAGGTGGTGTGCTGAGGTAAGAGGGAACGAACCAGCGTTGTGAAACTTGTATTATATTCAAGGGTATATTGACCATACAAAAACATGAAATTGAAAACCATGTTTTCCAAGAGTAGCCATGCCATTCCTTCAGTTTAATATTCCTCATCCCCTCCACATTATTATAATAATTACGTATGCATTTAACCCGAACGGGAAGTAAGACACGGTTCTAAAATAATTTTTTTTAAATATCCATGAACTTATGAAGTTGTTATCTAATTATAGTCACGTCACGAGTCAAAACTTATGGACATGTGTTCTTGAAAAGACCCGTTACATTACATAAAACAAATCAGAGATTTAATGGACAAGCTTAGGAACACATGTCTGCATGTCTGCCTTGGTAAGTAATTGGATCAGAAGTTGGTTGTAAGAAGAATTATTACAGTTGTTTAAAACCAGATAATAAAAATAAATTGAATTACAGATCCTTGTATTTTTATTTTAAACCGTAAGAAGTAGGAAATTTTCTGGAAATGCTAGTAATAAACAGTTAAAAGGTTAATCGTATCATTTAACACATTAGTATGATAATAACATTAGTTTAGGAAACTATTCCAAGACAAGCCCAACAAACAGATCTATGTACCATTTCGTAAAAGAATGAGGCAGCTCTATCCTAGATTTAAACCTAGTTGTTTTGATCACTCTAAGAACAAGAGTAAGTTTTAAGGCATTTTTTAATTCGATACAATTTATTATTATTTTAATTATTATTTAATGGCTTAATCCAAAGGAGATGAGGGAGGTAGTTTAGCAGCAAGGATAACCTTAGAATCATTTAATTAAATAAATAAAGATGAAAACTCATTTTTCTCGTATTTTATAACAATCTTGGATCCCATAGAACCGGTAACATCTCTATCTCAACAATAAACATTTCCATATATAAACTCGCAAAGGATTGTTGGCATAATATTCTCTAATAATATATAATAACACTGCAAAGGATAGCCTACCTACCATAACACTTGGCTCTCAATTGAAAGAGTCGCACGTATTTATTCCGCCCATGGATGCACTACTATTCGAAACAATTTAACTATACCAGCCGCGCTGAGAGAAAATAACGCGGCGTGTCGCGAAAGCAGGCGATCGAGCGTGGCTGCAGCGCAGCAAGAAATAGCGCGGCGTGTCGCGAGAACAGGAGATCGAGCGTGGCTGCAGCGCAGCAAGAAATAACGCGGCGTGTCGCGATAACAGGAGATCAAGCGCGGCTGCAGCCCTTGTGGAAATGGGCTCTAAGGTATTAGGAAATGCCCTAAAAGGTAAATAGTAGATACACGTAAACATTAATACTAGAACCCGTGTTGATTTTTCCCCAACACATTATTCGATAATCTTTCTAACGAACTTGATCTGTATAGATAGTACAAAGAACAACCATGCTAAGTTTGAATTAAATCAGTTAACGAGTTCAAAAGCTATCATGAGACACATCCACCAAAGAGAAACAGCAAATCAGTGGAGTTAAAACTGAGAACTCGCTTCATTCTTTCAGTTAAAAGTGTCCCACCCCAACTTGTTTGTTTCTCTCTGTAGCCTACACAAGCATCCACCCACCCCCTCCTCAAACCGTGGGGCCCTGTGTGACCCCATCGTTAGCACACCCCTAAGGACGGCCTTGTAATATTATTATTATTATTATTATTAGCACCGCGTCTTACTACCCGTTCAGGTTATACGCACTTACGCTAATGTGCAATGGTAGGGTGATTGTGAGATGAAATGGAGGACCTACAGTTTAACGTGGAATCCGAACCACGGTGGAGGCCTAGCATTCCACACATTCACAAGTTGTGATTAATACACGTCTTGTCAGAGGTGAAGGAAGGGTTTGGCAATCAGATAAATCTGTGCCGGGACCGAGGATTGAACCCCGGACCTTCAGCACAGAAGTCTGACACCTTACCTCTAGACCACCAGGTCACCGACGGCCTTGTAATATTATAAGTGTACCCGTACTAGATTAGAGGTGAGGCTAGGAAATCATCAGCCCCTGATTCCCCAGTTCAATGTGAGTCTGACACCTGAGACCATGTCACAACCGGTGAGTGTTGAGCGAACAGTGAAATGTAGAATGTATAAAATATAATCTACAATAAACCAATTTTTTAAGTACAAGTAAAATTAAAATGTGTGTTATACTGTGTCTTACACTCTTAAAGTGAGAGCGAGAGAGATATAAGAGTAATCTTACCCCCTCCCCAACCCCCGCCCTCTCGTATGTTCTATTCAGGCTGGATTGTTGACATACATAAGCTGTGTAAATGTTTGTTCTTTTCGATAACAAGGTTGTCTGTCGCACCAGTTATCAACTAGATTCGACAAAGATTGAGAAAATACGCTGGTTTACAAAGGAAGATCTCAAGTTTAATGTCGATAATCTAGAAGTTAGAGGGAGGGGACTATAGACTCATACACTCGAATATTATTAAATATACACGCTATTATAGCTGTTAACAGGGGTGGACTGGCAGATTCCAAGCGGCCCGGGACTACAAAATATGATGGCCCTTACCATTAATATCTACATGTTTCAGTGTAAGCCGAAGTGATGGGGTTAGGTATTTATATATTTATTATTAGTTTGTTTAATTCCAAAGCCATTTCGTTTACATTATCGATGATTAGTGTCTACTTTCTACTGACAATGGCAAAAATGCTTCTAAATGCTTGGACAATATCTGAGTGTCTTTATTGGTATATTTAAGTTTGTAAAATGATCCTCCACTCGTTAAACATGTGAATTTACATACGTCTTCAGATATTGTTCATAAACAACACCAAGAAACAACAAACTGGACGGTTTTACATTTACTACCATCAAATATATTCACAAGTGATGTATTCTGGACGTCCTCATAATTATTGATCACGGGAAATTTTTAATAAAATGTAATAAAAATAATAACTATATGAATTGAATGAATAGTTTTATTTAAGTTTAAAGTAGTTGCGGCAGCCCAAATAATACCAGCCCACCGGGATGTGTTCCGGTAGCCCAATCCGTGGTTCAACCCCATCCCAATTATATATATATATATATATATACATAACAATTTTTTATGCCCTGTAAATACCAAGACAAGTTTTTTTTTGTGCGCCGTGTCTTATTATCGGTCCGGGATTTATGCGTATTTACTCTAATTGTGTAAGAATGAAGATGGTAGAATTTTAAAGAAATGAAGCTTCATTTTTGTGAACATAGAGTGGGAAACAATCTGGGAGCAAAAACGCTATCAGTAAATCTGATCATAATTAAAATTCAATAAATAAACCAAGCCATAAAATACGGTTTTAATAATTGGTTGCAGCCAAAATAATTCCTCGTTACTTTTTCTTTATGATTTGATAATGTTTATTTTAAACCGGGAGTAGCAAGGTGTTTATTTAATTTTTGTGCACGGACAGCTTTGCTAAATATATGTTAACTTAATTCAAAGCTAATAGTAGGCCTACACATTTTAATATATAATTTACAAGGTTTCTTTATCCCGTAAAATGCCAGACATTTTTTATCATAAAATATGAATTATTTAAATTTATAGGGTCTCAAATAAGTTGAAGCTAAAAACTATATTTACCTTTTATATCAAAACTATATATATATATATATTATTTAGTAAAATATTAGTTATTTTATTTATTTATTTGCACCCCCTTTTACTACCCGTTCAGGTTACACTCTTATGTAGTAATTATACTTATGGTTTCTTGGGGGGTTAGGAAGGTTATTTTCAAGGGAAGTTTACCCGAATATGCGTGGATGGAGAGTGGAAAACCATTTTGTAATAAATCCCCTCAGTACACCCGAACGAGATCAAACCTTGATCTCCCCGTCATCGGCGGTCTAGTCTACTGTGAGAGTTGCGCTTTAGACCATACAGCCACCGAAGTGGGTGTAAGGTGTTATTGAAACCTTATATTTTTGAGAGGACACATTTTAACAGCTTTTTATTGAACATTTTGCTTTGCTAAACGAAGCAAAAATGGGAATAAACGAAAACGTAAGCCAGTAGAAAAACAAGAGATGATTTAAACTAGCGAATTATTTATGGCGCCGTTGTGGGGGATTATAGCTTTGCATACTTGAGTAAACAATGATAAATCAAAAGCAGGAATAATTGCACGAAAGTGAGGAAAGATAATCTGTAATTGAGATCTCAGTCACACTGGAAATTCGTCAAGTTATTTCCCATCGAGTTTAATGTGAATGGGTTTAATTGTGAGTGTTAACAGTGTTTTACTGCGATTCGGGTCTCACGTGCCACCAAAATAAAAAGACAATTACGTGAACCATAAAGGCCCGTTCTCATATCCATGTGGCAAAGGAGGCCTGTTAGAGATCTAAAGTAGCCCCGTGGCTTCTTTGGTGCTTACTGATAGCCGACTTCTGACAGTCAACATTTAGGTATATGCCTAAATTTTGACTGTCAGAAGTGACAGTTGCCAAACACATGTTTATGCAGATTATATGGTTCGGCGTAGGGATACATAATTTGGTCTGGTAACTTTTCAGAGCTGTCAGTCGGCACCAAAGAAGTCATGGGGCTACTGTAAGTGAGCTTAGGGTAGGTAAGGTGACCTTTTTTTTTTGTGGTATTTTTTGAACATTGTCCTTCTAGCTAGGGTATTTGGTGGGAGTCAGAGAAGGTATTTACCATTTGTAAGATCGTACCAGCCAGATACTAATTTACTTACGATGTGTGTAACACAAGGGATTTAAATGAACTGATCTAGTTTTGGTCTTCTTATCCTTAATCCTGGTGCATTTCTTGAAAAAATGCATCCTACACAACCTGAGCTGTTAAACTATATATTTGCGGACAGATTGAACAAGAAGTATATCTCATGGGTCATGACTCATGATGAACAAAAAGGTAAGCTATAAGAGTTTTTGGAGAAGAAAATATTTCCACTTCTCCGCTTTATCAGGGAAAGAACTTTCATTTCTTAAAAATAAAATCCTGGGGGTTTTCAGTCATTTTGAACTCTTAGGAGATATACGTAGTTTTTATCGTGAATTCGCACTTAAAGAGAAGAAAAGGTCTCAATTCTCAGACACAGTGCACATTTATAGCCCCCGGCATTGAGCCCCCTGGAACCAAGCGACGGGAAAATTACTACTCAAGAAAGAAATTCGTTAAAAGAAGGTGTTTTTCCCCCCCCTAGTCTTTATAAGTCAATGAGCTCATTATTGTCTTCAAGCCAGACAAAACCTCATTGTCCAATTTTATTCTTAAGTTCTTATTATGTTGAATTCAACCCGACTTTTTCGACATAATAAAAAGAAAATTACTGTGCCAAGTTATTGACACGAGAGGAATGAATGAAACCCTAAGTCCCCAAAGAAGTGGAAATAATAAGAGATAATGTATTGTATTGCTCACGCTGTGTGTACCGGATAGTCGACCTCGATGGTATTGGTGTAAAGCGCTTGCCTCAGGATGCAATGTTCGTGGGTTCAAACCCAACTGGGGTCGACGGACTTTTCTTGTGCAATATAATTTCATAGTACAACCTCAATTCGAAAGGGGAAGTAAAGCCGTCGGTCCCATGTTGATTTTTGTATGTAAAATAACCCTGGAAGTTGTGTGAAAATACCTTCCCCGGCAAAATTGGTAGGCCCTTTCACTCTCGCTCAGATAAATTCTCGTGTACCGATTTAATCAGTCGGTTCAGAAAGTGCACGTGAAATAACTCAAATCAATAAAATAGAAATCGTATCTAGGTGTGGTTTTCTCCACACTCCACTTGACAGTATAGAAATTTGTATCACTGAAATAGTTTTATTTTTAAAAGGACCCGCTTTGGAGGCCACATGGTCTAAGTCGCTACTCTCGCAACAGATTAGACTGTCGATGACGAGGATATGGTGGGTTTGATCCCGATCTGGTGTAATGAGAATAGTTTTCCCTAAACCGTTTCCCAATCTCTCTCCACGTGGATGTTGATGCACTTACTTTGAATTAAACCTACCCCATCCCTGGCCCGTTAGCGTGACTAGTACGTAAGATTATAAGCCCCCCCTTCTCAAAGTGTGTTACCAAACTTATCATAGCGAAGCATTTGGGACACTAAAACAAGTACTGAGAAATTTTAATACTATTCAGTATCGAAAGTTATCTAAAAGTATGTTTACTTACGGTGAAAACATGAACAATAATATAAATTTTTCAACATTATAACGTATAATATGTTTGTTACGTACTAACGTGGTGATGTACCGTCCAGCCCTCCCTCCCTCTATGTAACACAATGTACACATTAATCTGTAGCCAGACTAGCGAGCCGAACCTCCAAGCCAAACCTCAACATTCCTGCGAGCCATATTTTGCTTCATAAAGTTATGTACTTCAGTGGATCACACACGCGATGAACAGGGAAAAAATTAAAATTGGTTGCTCTGCTACATAATGTATTTACACCTTGCAAAGAAAAAAAAAGAAAAAACAGGATAGATGATGGTGGCCAACTGAAATGCATTTAGGGCGAGTGGAATATAGTGGAAATAGTTTGCTCCACTACCTTAAATTTCAAGAAATTAGTGGCTAAGACAAAAACTTAACTCGAATGTCACCAAGTGATTAAGAATTTAATTATTTTTACTGGGCCAAAAGTGAAAAAAAAAAGTTTACGTTTAGGAGAATCCATAAGTGTGCAGGAAAGACTCGCAATAACATTAGGTTAATTCTTAACCAATGACTCTTATACAGACTCTAAACAGAGTGTATATATAATTAATAAAGTATATGATAATTAATCTTGTGGGGTAGGAATGAGGAAAGAAGCATTTTAGAGCTAATTTGCCCGCACATGCGTGGAAGGAGAGTGGCGAATATAGGAAAAACCACCCTCAATAGAACCGACCAGGATTCGAACCCCGATCTCCCCGCCTTGAGCACGTCAGTATAACACGAGATTAACGCGTTAAGGTAAGCGCCCACTGGGTCGGTACCGCACGGACCGCACATTTTAGGGGGGCGGGGGGTGCGCTCACTATCCGCACTGACGGCACGGATGGAAACTCGGTTTGCTCAGCTGCTCTCGAGCCAGAAGGTGAGCTTTTCGTTTGCGTGCTCAAGAAAGTAATGTTTGCATTTCTGTTATTGTTGGATTTGTTTCATATTTATAGCTGTGCTTTTGTGAGTGATATTTCACCGTATTATTTAAATATGGAAAGCGAGGAAGAATTTGTCGCTATTAGTTGCCTTTTAATTAAAGAGGAGAGAAGAAAATGTAGGAAACTATGATTCTGGGCTCACTACATCAACCAGAAAATACTTATGTTTGGCGAATACCACACATTATTTCCTGATCTGGTTGAAGATGACACCAAAAATTCCGGACCGCGCTTGATTTTAATTCTCTCGCCCGGACTTTCTGTCGAATGGCGGAACGGCGGAGAGTTCGTTGCCGGTGGTACCGACGTAGTGGGGGCATCTTGGTAACAAATAATGCTACGAAAAGGTTGTACTTTCCGTTCTGTCCGTGCGGTACCGACCCAGTGGGCGCTTACCTTTAGACCACTACTCCACTGAAGCGGGCTGGTACATCCCACAAAATCTACCCAGGGTGGTCTATTCTTTGTTCACCCCTCTCTCCCCAGCTGCAGTTTCAAACTTATTTTAAGTGTGCAACAAACTTTCTAAGAAAAAGTATTACCATCGTTGTACAGTTTACAACATGCGAGTAATCATGTAGCTTGTGGGTAAATATGTCCCAGCCCGCTTTAGTGGAGTAGTGGTCTAAAGCGTCAATTTCGTGTTTTACTGGCGTGCTCAAGGTGGGGAGATCGTGGTTCGAATCCCGGTTGGGTCTATTGAGAGTGGTTTTTCCTAGATAGTTTCCCATTCTTTCCACGCAAATGCGGGTAGGCTTAGAGATTCTCCTAAACGTCAACTTTTTTTTTTTGCACTTTTGGATCAATCAAAATAATTAGATGCTTAATCACTTGGTTACATTTGAGTTAAGTTTTTGTATTGACCACTAATTTGTTGAAATATAAGTTAGTGGAGCAAACTATTTCCACTATATTTCTCTCGCCTTAAGTACATTTGAGTTTGTCACCATCATCTGTCCTGTCTTTTTTTTCTTTGTTGCAAGGTGTATATAAATTATACTGCGGCAGACAATTTTAATTTTTCCCTGTTCATCGCGTGTGTGATCCACTGAAGTACATAACTTTATGAAGCAAAATATGGCTCGCAGGAATGTTGAGGTTTGGCTCGAGGCTCGGCTCGCTAATCTGGACGCATCTTTAAGGCGGCGACTTAATAGTAACAGAGCATTGCAATGTAACAGAACATTTTAATGTAACAGAACATTTTAATGTAACAGAACATTTTAATGTAACAGAGCAGTGCAATGTAACAGAGCAGTGTAATGTAACAGAGAATTGCAATGTAACACGCCAGTCAGTCCGGTGTAGCGAGCAATGAGAAGAGCCGCTCGATGTTTGATGGACACGTGCTCCACTCGACTGTCGGTTTTACCACTAATCCCTTTGATTGACAAATTACAAGTCAGTGCCAGTACAGGTGTTCGTTCGTGCTGAGTACAGTGATCCAGTCGTCAAAGTCAATACTGGAGGAAAGGCGTGTTTTTGTGTTATTACGATTTTGAAGCAAGTTTCAGAATAAAATGGGTTGGAACCAAGAAAACAGTTCGTTTTTTCCCCCCTATATTGTTCAATACAAAATAATGTTGTGGTATCCTCAAGATCGACAACATTATAATCAATTTTAAAAAAACGTTGCGCTCGCGAATTGTAGATCCAACACTGTCGAGACGAGCATTCAAAGTGAGCATTCGACGCATCCAATCAGGAACTTGAGCCGATCTTTGTAATGTAATGATCGTGTCGAGCATTACATTACAAAGCTCGGCTCAAGTCAGTCTCCGGCCTTAGACATTAAAAATATCGTTACGTGGTTTATGGATCACCCCTAATGTGTTATTCAACTATATAAACCTCCAAGCGTACTGATGTAGCTCAGTATTAGTACCACCACTTGCTACAAGAGAGCACCGTATTACATCAATGACTTTAAACTACGGCGTTTTCTGTAGGAATATTACATTTAAACAAACACATGTGTTAGATAACAATTTCTATCAATAGGAATATTACATTTAAACAAACACATCTGTTAGATAACAATTTCTATCATGCCATCTGAAAAGCCATGTTTGCTTAAATTGTTTAATAATATTGACACAGTTAACAATCCTTTTTATTGCTATTATAGAAAGGTTTGAGCTTAATAACTGTGGGTTTATTTAAACATGTAATATTACTATTTAATAAAAGACTAATTTTATTTTATTTCCTATTCTACTAATTAGGAGGGCCACCTACCGGAGCATTTAAGACATTCAAATATATAGCGTTATTTAAGTACTGGTTAAATATTTCAAAATATAGTTTATTCCAGGGCCGTATTGAAAGGAAAAGGGGTATAAGAGATTGCAGATTTAAAACCCTTCCCGAAATTATAAATAATGAATCTTTTATACCTCTTTAGTGTCTAGGTTAGTATTTTCTAGTTGTCAGAATGATTCTTCATGTGAAAATTTGACTGTAACTTGTCGAAGTTTTTTAGAATTCCAAACAGACATTCATAGAAGTGTTTTAAAAGAATATTATTATTTATTTTTTTTTACAAAAAGAAACGAAATTGTGGTTCAGTAATAAAGATCAGTAAGCTAAAATTGTCTACATAATACGATCAAAAAGCCCCCAGAAATTGTGTGTAGATGCAGTGAAAGCTTGCATTTAAATCAATCTTGTTATTCGTCAGAAATTTAAATAAAATCGAGCTTATATATACACTCCCTTAGAGATAACAGTAATATATAAATCTGTATTTGTTTTTCTGTATAACACTATATGATTTGACGAAGAAATGCTCAAAGGAGCACACTTTTTCTTTTCCAAACAATGTGTCAGTGTGTTGTGTGATGGATGAAGATAGATGTTGGCAGCTCAGAGTGGTGACCAGAGTAAAGTGGGTCATTTGGACGAGTATCCTTGGTGCCAGTTCTACCAATGCTATTATACTGATAGATTGCGCGGCGAACTTGTCTATCACACCTTCAAGAATATAATATGTGTTCCTTAAACTGCTTCTGTGGCCACATGGTGTAAGGAATCCCTCTCGTGTTAAACTAGATTGCCGATGATAGAGAGATCGGGGTTTTAATCCCGGTCAAATGTATTGAGAGGGATTTATCCAAAATGATTTTCCACTTTCCGTCCAAGTAAATTCGGGTATACGTCCTCTGAATTCAACTTTATTCATCCCCAACTGATCAGTATAATTAGTGCATATGCGTATAATCTGAAAAGGTAGTGAGACACGATGCTTAAAAAATCATGTGTTTCTAACACACATCCCAGACTAGAACATGTCTTCCTAACACACATCCCAGACTTAAACATGTCTTCCTAACACACATCCCAGACTAGAACATGTCTTCCTAACACACATCCCAGACTAGAACATGTCTTCCTAACACACATCCCGGACTAGAACATGTCTTCCTAACACACGTCCCGGACTAGAACATGTCTTCCTGACACATCTCTAAGTAGGTAGCTAGAACTAGATGAAGTATGTTTTAAGCCTTTGCCACTTCTGTGGCCAGCCCACCAACTCTTATCCCTACGGCTAAAATATTCAACAATGATAATAATTACTTTATCATTTGATTACGACAGTTAAATGCTTCTAAGTCAATGTTTATGTATCCTTGAGTCAAGTGATGTTCACTGTTGTCAAAATGTAACCCAACTGTCATGAGTGAACACATGTAAAGCCTTGTTCCCATGACCTGTTGTATGGCAAGTCGCGAACGGCTCGTGGTTTGTAGATCTACGAGCATGTGGTTCGTAGATTGACGAGCCTAACCGTTCCCACGATGCGTGGTTTGCACTACTCGTTGATGGAGCACGGTGCCTGCGCCACTACTGGTTCGTCAGACGAACCACAAGCCTTTGATGTTTCAAGCATTTACCGACAATTCACGGGAACGCCCGAGCCGTACCAACCACGACCTGTGATAATGTAATCTACGAGCCGAATCTGTCTAAACACGCGCAGTGGGAACGGGCCTTAAAAATCGCCACTTGACGTATAAACACATGTAATTTGATTAAAAAGATTTACAGATTTGAGGTAGGGGGCGTTCAAGTATTACGTAAGCACCTTAGGGTATTGGGGATGTTTTCAAGATTTGTTTATTTTTGCTGACACTGGGCAAGGGAGAGGGGGGTAAGAACAATGCTTATGCAAAAGAGAGAAAGACGAGCAAGAATTGTTCAGGGACCCAGACACCCCCAAATGAACCCATAATAGTTATTAAGTATTGAGACGTGGATTAGAGGACCTTGGCCATCAGATTAAAAGTAGCTTAGAGTTATTTTTTAAACTTTAATGATTCATATAAATCAAATGTAAAATAAAATATGTTTTTGTGTAATTTTATAACTTTTTTTTACTTCTTTACCTATTTGGTTACAGTAAGTTTTAATTAATTTTACAACAGTGTTTATTTTGGATATTTCGCACCATTAATTTACATCTTTACGGTTAATAATTAAGATAAATTGAGTACGTAGAAAATAGATAGTTATTCCTATGAAAAACGTACAAAAAAAGTCGACAAATATAACGTAAGCAAGACGTGAAGGGAGATAGGGATTTTATAATTTTTGCTTAAAAAGGGTTCTGGGGATCCAAAATGACCAAAAAGTTACTTATTCAATACTTTCAACACCCATATATGGATACATCACTTTCAACAAATACTTTTTTTTTCTTGGGGTAAAAATTACGTTCACAGTGAATACCTATTCGTAGTTGCGTAGTTTTTCCTTCTTTTAACCTGTAAGTTAAAGCCCTTAGCCCTGTCGAGTGCAAGTCTAAAACCTATTTTGTGGGATGGTGGGCGGGAGGGTGAAAGGCATGGCGTGGCTTCACAACTAACCAAAGTATCCTTCCGCGCCAACAAAAACAGCTGGATCATGGAAACCGTAGATGGTGCTAGCTACCGGACAGGTCTTAGAGAAAAATCATACGTTTGGAAATATCAGTTTTCTCGAGAACGAGTGAGATGTCTATGTTAATATTTTCAACGCCCCTCCTAAGATAAAGTTTCGATGTTTATTAATTGTTACATTTTCTTATTTTTTTGTTATGAAGCCGGGAGATTTCTATTGAAAAAGGTATATTTTATCGATATTTGATCACTGTTAAAACTATAGAAGAGGTGTTTATATAAAAAGTATAACTTAATCAACATGCTTCTATTCTTGAACAAACCGTTTCCAAAAATAAATTTGTAAAACAATAAAAATTCTTGAAGAAAACCGTTTGTTCCCATGGCTCTGCATTTCCACGCCAAATGAAAAGGGCCAATCGCCTTGACACGCTTACCTTTCGTTATTCCATTATGGTATAGCTTATAAGATAGAATCATCGTGTAATACGTCAAGGCAAGACTCCTTGCTACCTCTCAGGTTAAACAAAATGTGCAATCGGCGTCCTGAAGGATTTCCTAAACAACATAAAAATTGGTTGTAGAGCTCGTTTGAGGATAAAAGTATATTTTAAGATTAAATAAAAAATGATTAAAGAATATTAAAAATGGATGAAATTTAATCATGCTAACTAGCAAAATAGATACCATCTTTCAAAAAAGAGAGCCAAGCAACACGTTGCATGGTGTATACATTTATAAGAATAACGTATATGCAACTTAATACTTTTTAATTCGTATATCGACTATAGTGAGAGTCAAATTTTACCGCGACTACTCTCAAATTATCTTAGCTCCAGTTCTTGTCAAAATACTCCCCCCCTGTCCTAAGCAGCCCCTAGAGCACTAGTTTCGACAGAAGATAGCAGAAAGTGCCCTGATAACCGAATTACACCTCGTCTTAATTCACTTCCAACATTCTCTTTCTTAACCAAGTGCCGAAACAAACAACTCCAGTCATTCGGGAAATTCGCTACAGAATATTGTGGACTTTGGCCCTCCACTCTCCTTTTCATCCACCCTTGCGAGATCAACCTCGCTCCGTTTGGTAAAACCAAACATTGGTGAACGGTGAAGTTTCTGAGGAGAGAGTAACTGAAATATTATTTTAATCTCATTTTGAAACTTGTCACGTTATCCTACGTTAATAGGCTAAGGAGGTAAAGGTAAAATTAGATTGGATGTACCCGCATTTGCGTGTAGTTTGAGTTTAAAATCGTTTAGGAAAGTCCACCCTTAGTGCATCCGACATTTATACCACGTGCTCATAAGCACGGGTATACCTAATATTATTGTAATTATTATGTTATGGTGGAGATAATTTTCTTACCGATGTATAATAATGGTCTAGGTCAAGATTCACTGGTAGTAAAATATTAATCCTCTAGTTGAACAACTCACGTTTGACAAATGGTATCAACTTCCCAGCAGGAAATTTAATATAGCAAACGTATGCAAATTGCTCTACAATCATTTTACTATATTGTCTAGAAGGTTCTTCAAGGTCCGGATAAGATATAATCATAAAGATACCACCCACACACATATGATATTAACTTATTTAATTATTAGTGATCGATAGGTTTTAAATCTTAGCTGTTTGGGTCTAAATTCCACCAAATCACACAAATTGAAAACACCTAATCCACATTGTTTTTGTCTTTCCGAAAAAACGAGTAGTTAAAATAATATCGTCAGCAGGGTCAGATCATTAATAGTGCAAACACATTTTCTAGAAAAAATTGAACTTTTTTTTTACTACTTGTTGGGGTTATACCCTTGCGTGCTAAAAACGCTAAGTGAGGTAGGGATTAGGTACGTCGACTCATGAGAAAGTGTACCTACCTACATTCGTGGAGGAGTGGAAAACAATTTAGGGAAAACCACCCTCAATACACCCGACCGGGACTCGAACCCCAATCTTCCCATTATCGGCAGTCTAATCTATTGCGAGAATGACGCCTTAGGCCATTCGACCACCGAAGCGTTATATTAACATATTCATTTTAATGGATGTGTTTTTAAAGAGCGGTGTCATCCCATATGACTAATAATCCGGAAACATTCTCTAAGTAAAGAAATGGCGGACACGAGGTACCGAAGAACAGACCAGCTTCCCCCACCCCTTCAAGGTAGTCCAGGGCAACTATAGTTGGGTCAGTCCTAGTTATCAGGATGAACGGTCCTTGGAGGATACAGCTAAAGGTGTGTCTCCACTTGAGTATTTGGCCCATGCAAGCCAAATGAACATGCGCTCACACTCATCAAGAGGAAATATGCTGCCACAGCTGCTCAGGTCGTTCCTATATTCACGTCAAAAAGTTCGCTGTGATTTGTGTTCAGAATCAGTTTCGGGTTGTACCCATATTTACTAGCTACTCTAATGTAAAAAGAATGAGAAGGGTTGAATGTATAGGAAGTACATACGAATTTGTGTGGAGGAAGAGTGGCAAACCATTTAAGGAAAAACCTCAGTACATCCGACCGGGATTGAGCCCCTATCACCCCGTCATCAGCAGTCTAGTCTCTTGCGAGAGTAATGCCTTATTAGACCATGCAGCCACCGAAGCGAGTAATTTTGTAGTTAGTTGGTGGTTTATTAAATATTTACTTTGGTCTGCTGTACTTTGAGTTCAGACGCATCGCACAGCATGAATGGGAACAAAAAATGTCTACAGTGAACACACACGCACAACTGATTTTCTTTCGAGCACGTGCACTTTACCAACAACCGAGAGATAGCGTGTGGAGTGTTCGTGAGCTTGCGTGCAAGCTCATTCGATGCGTCGAAACAAGTCCATACTGGCACATTGTCTCCTGTTCGCGCATGCTCATTCGGTGCGGCGAAACACGTCCACACTAACGCATAGTCTCCTGTTCACGCATGCTCATTCGGTGCGGCGAAACACGTCCACACTGACGCATAGTCTCCTGTTCACGCAAGCTCATTCGGTGCGGCGAAACAAGTCCATACTGGCACATTGTCTCCTGTTTGCGCATGCTCATTCGGTGCGGTGAAACACGTCCACACTGACGCATTGTCTCCTGTTCGCGCATGCTCATTCGGTTGCGGCGAAACACGTCCACACTGACGCATAGTCTCCTGTTCACGCATGCTCATTCGGTGCGGCGAAACACGTCCACACTGACGCATCGTCTCCTGTTCGCGCATGCTCATTCGGTGCGGCGAAACAAGTCCACACCGGCACAATGTATCCTGTTCACGCACGCTAGCTCGATTTTAGCGGACCAAATGCTCAAGTGGAGACGCAGCATTAGAGTTTTCATCCTGTGCGTGCATAGACAGGGACTGAACCTCAAAAATATGTTCCAGCAGTAAAAACTGGAGGGCCACCTGATGACTTCCAATATAAATTTCCCAACAAGTTTCAAGTTTGCCTTGATATTCAATCTGTATTTTACTGATGTTCAGTCTCGACAACCAAATAAAGTGAACTGCTACAGTAGCTACAATATTGACCGAAAGGGCCTTTGTAGGAAAATACAAACTTCTTGCGGTCAAGATTAACAACATTTTAATAAAGGTCTATCATTAGTGTGCTGACATCAGGGTGGCATTATTATCTAGCTGGATTGGGGAAGTGCAATACTTTGGAAAATTTGACGATTTGTGCAACAAACATTTTGCTTCCTACTAACATTCTTGGCGATAAAGTGTGATTTCTAGTCTATGGTGTGCTGTGTTAGGTTGAGTTGGTATGTAGGCCATGTACTAATGTTGCTTTGATTATAGAAAATATACGTTTAAGGCTCCAGAAAAAATAAATATTTTTTGATAACATTAAATTCCACAATGTTCAACGATCGAAATTACTGCGAAAGAAATATGCCTAATTACGCTTAGGTATAGTCTAAATTTCAAAGAATGGGATGTCTAAATTTCAAAGAATGGGTTTTATCTAAAATCTAGAAAAGCTAATTGATCTATTATTACCTACATAATTGTTAAATATCTTATCTGAAGCAATCATTTTGGTAGATATAATCAATACGTCTTATAAAACAACATTTATAAAACAGTAAATGTTACCAATATTGACCGCAAAAACAATGAATTTTTATTCTAAGATTTCTTTTCATCTAACTCGAACTATATTTAACACAGAATAAAGTAAACCCACTTAGGTGTCCGCATGGTATAAGGCGTCACTCTTACAACAAATTCAACTGTCAATGATGGGGGGGATCGGTGTTCGATACCAGTCTGTTTAACTGTGGGTGATTTTATTAAATGTTTTCCTACTCTCCCTCCAAGCAAATGCTGGTACACCTCATCTTAATTCAACCTTTCTAATCCCTAAGAGAGGCGTAGAACCCAAACCGGTAGTAAGACACGGTGCTAAATAAATAAAAAAGTAAAACACTAAGGTACGCCACATCATTTAGTTGTCTCTACTAAAAATACATGAGGAAATAAAATTGAATCGTCAGTCGCTTGTCTGTTCGTGCCAAACAGAGCTTTCATTTCTGTGGATATCTGTTTCGTTGTCCAGACCACATCTGCTGCCTGATGTAATCTGCTCTGATGAAGTTATACGGCTGCTGCTCCTTTTGACCAGACTTGTAGAGACGTTCTTGGCTCTTCTAAAGTTCTTCCTCGGTGCATTCAAGATATCTCACAACACGACTCAAGAGCCACCACATTCAAGTTCATGGGAAAGTTCTTGTAAGCCTCTTAACAAACTTGGGGCAGGGTATGTTCCTTTCTCACATACATTGCCCTCTCCCCCTCAAATTCTCTCATATCCCCCTTCTCTTTTTATCACCCTTCTCTCTCATTCACGTGGCGCACACACATATACACGCAATTAATTACTCGCATATTCTCCATCTAAGAATCTAAGTAACTAAATTAAAATTATTTAAGTAATATTTATAGTGAACAAGATTGTTTGGAGCTGCCTTGGTTAAGTTAATTTGTGCCTTATTCTACATAAATATATGCAAATTTAGGTTTTTTCTGTTTTAGGGTAAATTTTAACCATATTTAGCAAATTATAATCATTAAGTACACACGATAATTACCAGGCAGATTTAGTCATTGTAGAGTATAATTTAAAAAGCCATAATTATATTTTTTTAAATATTTTAATTTCTAAGGTAATTTAAAAAAAAGTTTCATGCTTATTTCAGGGTATAAACTTTCGAGCCCTTTTATTATTAATAATAATAATAAGAAGAAGAACCATTGTATTAGTTTTAAAGCTGCGATGTAAGGCGGGATGCACAAAAGAACGATACGATACATATCGTAAGGTCGTAAGCGATACGTGATCATGTTATTATAATATAGGTATCGCTTGTGAGCGTTTAACCTGTACGGAAGTGACAAAACATGTACACACCAGTACGACAGCGACATCCATCGTAAGATATGTGTATTAAAGCGACAAGCTCTGCTAGTCTCTTCGCTCAGTATCGTACGATATTTCAAGGTGACGAAATGTCCAAGTCAAGCCAGGTTGAAGAAACATTATTAATTTATTTAATTAATATGGTGGAAAAAAAACACCTCTGTTTATGGAACTATACACTTAAAGAATATAGTAAAACTGACGTGACAGGTTTGGTCTAGAAGACCATTGCAGCTGAATTAAAAGCCACAGGTAAGGAATAATTTTATTTACAACACAACAATACCTTTAAATTTACAAAACAATACTTATATTTGCAACACAAAAATAATGTTATTTACAACACAATAATACTTTTATTTACAACTGATAAACTTACTCTAAAATATGTATTCAGCCTAAATATCGTCTCGATTCGGTGTGCAGCAAAATTATCTTAAGATAAAAGTCGCGTATCGCTTGCGACCTCACGATATGTATCGTATCGCCCTAGTGTACAACCCGTCTTACAGAAGACTATCGACTTAACTCAGGGTAAACACACAATCACACATAACCTTAGTGCCAGCTACTTCCAAATATGGACACTATGATGTACTCAGAGATAAATACTTAATTATTTTAGGGAGAAGCAAGGATCAAACCAACGTTCCTTGGACTTGTCGCTATCACCACAATCACTTGGACACAGGCCTGGTCTAAAGTCTGAGCTGCCCAAAGTGACCATAGTTCCAGTGGTTGGTCTTGTACTCGGTAAATCGTGGGAGTTCACTTAAATATCGACCTTGGTATTCTTAGGGTAAATTGCTCTTCTAGCGAAACAAAGTTCATAGGGTCAAACCCGGCCAAGGGCAATGAATTTTTTACAGACATAAAAATCAATAGCATAACTTTCTTTGGAGGGTATATATAGTCATCAAGCCCATGTCAAATGAGGCGTATAAAATATCCCTTTAACACACGAGATACTTTTTCTTCCAAATGTGTAGGTAATTTCTTACTCGCTCATAGAGATCCAGTACAGGAGGCAAAGGTAAAACACTACTTGATGACCTCCCGAGTGCATGTGCTTTATCCCAAATGGAGTGGGTGGGTGTCACTATACAGCCGAATACCTAAATACACATGTTGCTCTTGATGGATGCAGAAGATCACTAAACCAACCTTCGGGTTGCCAATTTTCAATCAAAAATTATTCAGATTTTAAAGTTTTCAATGTACATTTCAATCTAGGATTTATTAAGCTGGTAATTTTCAGCTATAAGTAGGTACTTTTCTAGTTGTAGTTCACAACTACTTTCGTTGCTAAGTGACATAATTGCTGACGTCACAAAGGTAGCTAAATCCACTCTACGCTTACCCTAAATGGTACCATTCTTTCCTTGCTGGATTACACTATCTTATAAGCTACGCTACACCATATCTGAAACGTAGGAGGGGGTCTTGATACCATTCAGGTTAAAAGGAGTGTGTTCGAGTTGCTTACCCGAAATGTCTTACCTTGACCTAGTCCCTATCTTCTTAGCATCGCCATAGTGTAGCCCGGTTAAGGTAGGTTTACTGCCTAGAGAGAGTATGATTTGCTATAGAACCAAGAGGATAAATGCACTATAAAGTACTATCATCATCCCGTAAGTAAAGGTTTCATCAATATCTAATAATGAGATAGGCCTCCCTAAAAAATAATCAGATTGTATTTCAATCCATGAGATAAATGTTTGACTAGGGTTAACACTTTTAATTAACTAATTAGAAGGTGGTTTTAAATAAGTGCTTAAGTGGACTTGTTTTCCAATAAAATATTAAACGCTAAAAAACTATTACTTTTTTTAGCACCGCGTCTTACTAACCGTTCGGGTTATACGCTTGTGTATTAATTACCATAATGATTTTAGGGATTAAGAAGGTTATATTTTGAGGACGTGCACCTACAACTGCGTGGAGGTAGAGTGTATTCACCCGTGATAGACCCAACCTAGATTCAAACCTTGAGTTTTCTGGTATTGCCAGTCTAGTCTACTGCGAGGGTAGAGCCTTAGACCATGCGGCCAATGTGGAGGGCTATTAGATATGGTTTATTGGTTGATGTCACCTTACATTTATTTGTTTAATAAATCAAATTGTCTTACTAGCTTACAGCAAACTGAGAGATACAATTATTATTCTACTAATGACTCAATTCTAGTCTTAACTCAACATGAGTAGCCTAATTTTCAAGTTTTATTCTCTTATTAGTTCAAATGTTCAAATAGCGTTCAATCTTTCCGTCATGAAAAGGAATCACCACGGAAAAGATCAGGAAGTAAAAAATTAACTTACTACGGTAAAAAATTCGGTGTCCCGACAAATGGTATCAGCGACATATCGCACCACCCCACGCGAAACGGGTCTACTAATGACTTTAAATATTTACGATGCAACAAATGGTACCCCGTCTATTTATTTAGCCTAAGGAAAAATAGAGCTAATATGTGCAAGCAAGGTTCATTACTGGCTAGTAGATAGCTGTGAGAACGTCAAAATTTCGGTTAGTCTTAGTTAAATAGTGAGTTAGGTTAGATAAAGTTAAGTTGCCATTCTCCTTTGCGGCGTAACCTCGCATATCAGAGGCATCTTACAAACTAATTAAATTAAATTCATATAAATAAATTTATAACTGAAGCCTGACACACAATCCCA
This sequence comes from Timema genevievae, assembly GCA_902155825.1. NCBI lineage: Eukaryota > Metazoa > Arthropoda > Insecta > Phasmatodea > Timematidae > Timema > Timema genevievae. The sequence continues at coordinate 179,309 of CABFWO010000299.1, read as the reverse complement.
TCAGAGTTTTAACTAGGCTAATGGGATATAAGTGATGAAGATAGACTTTGGAAGAAATGTGTCGGCATTTTCGTGGGTGAATTGTGGGGACCTATTAAGAGAAATCCAACATGAGTGACCCCGAACAGGATTCGACCCCGACCAGGATTTGAACCCGGATATTCTGGTCACTTTCAAATCCAGACTAAATGAGCCTGAAATTTAATCCAAGAGTCCAAATATGTGGTCTATAGCATTGATTACATGGTCTAAGACGTCCCTCTCGCAATATTCTGCACTATTAGTGCTGGGAAGATTGAGGTTCGAATCCCATTAGGGTGTAGTGAGGGTATATTTTTTTCTCAGTTGTTTCCCAATATCTCTACACGCAAATGCAGGTAAATTTGCTTAGAATTATACCTTACTCACCTCTGACAAACTAGTGTTAATATGTGGATAGTCAGAAAGGGTAGTAAGACATGGTGCGCACTGATTTTAAAAAAATGAATGTGGGAAAAATAAACTTACCACTTTATTTACAAAGGTCCCTATGAAATATGCGTCCCTAATAAATATCGAAAAATAATATATACACTGGATTTTTCTGCCCACAGAGAAATCCCCGCATATTTCAGTCGAAGTAATTTCACGGTGGAATGTCAGCAAAGCAATCCCGGCAGGACGGACTGTCGAAATGTTTGCTACCAACAACGTATTCGTCGTTTGACGTCCAAGAGCCGGAAACATTTGCGTCCCCAACCGACCCAGTCTTATAACCACCCGAGGTTTTTTTTTATAAAAGAACATTTACAGGGGAACTCATTTAGATTGTGTCAGACTCCTACATTATAACAAAGCCCTGTTTCAACCTCGTCAAAATATATGGCAACAGTTTAACAGACGGCGTTAAAAATATGTCTAGCAATCAACATAGGAATGTTTTAAGGCTGTGATGTAGAAGCGCGAAAAAAGGTAAGTGCTTTGCAGTTTTTATATATAAAACTTTTTTTGGTCAAAATAAATAAAATAATGCTCCAGTAGAAACAGAGAGTTTAATTTTCTTCACATGGTGACCTCAACAGTTTTTGAATATGTGTCAAGGGTGTCCTGGAATTTAGTGACAACTTTTTCTCTGCATTTAAAAGGTTTGTCACCAAATGCCGCTATGCTCATGAGAGATATTCAAGAACTGTTGAGATTATCATGTGCAGAAAGCTAAACTCTATGTTTCTATAGAAGAAATATTTGATCTATTTTTGCCAAAAAATGTTTATGCTATAAAAACTGCAAAATTAATGCACTAAACTGGCGCTCACTAGCACCCCACCTTAAATGCTCACTGTACATAGGTTGCGTTTTCCCAAAGAGAGAGTAAAACAAGTGAGAAACTGCTTTATATGACAAATAGAGGACTTTCTCGGGAGTTTGGTGTGAATATAATCTACGCTTGCGCCACGACTCCATATTCATCTAATACAGTTCTCCTTCATAAAAATAATCTACTTAAAATATAAATGTATCAGTTGATGAGACTTTCGTGCTTACATCAGTGAAAGAAGACTCATCCGAAGATATTAATTGGTGGAAGAAGTGAAAAAACAACATGATGTTTAAACCGGAAACCAATTCGAGTTAATTTTATTTGAAGGATAAAAAACCTTCCCATGAAAGTCGAGAGCACGTGTCTGTTAGAGCGAGATGAGAATAAAATGTGGCGGTCTCAAGGGAGTGTATATAAACAAGTTATTCTTCAGAGGCTCTCCTCTATTTGTTGAGATGAAATATCCACTTCCATCTCGCCAGTTATCGTCTCGGTAAACCTCCAGAATAAACCAACCAACGGAACAGGAAATAGTCTTTACTGAAGCGAAGATGAAATCTTCTGTGAGGGGAACACGGCCGTAGGATGGTGATCATATTATATACGAGTTTTGAGGATCAGCGATTTTATTAATTAGGTTCTTGTGTCGCACCTACTCGTGTTCAATATGTTACAGTCAGATGTAAGAATGAATCATGTCCACCTTCTTACCCACAGGTTTAAACACTACAAAACTCCAGTATCGATGATTACGCGGACATAGGCGTCGATCCTGCCTTGTATGGGTTTGGCGGATATGATGGGAGAGGTCACGATTCGGATCGCGGCTGGATGTACTAAGATGGGTTTTATTAAATAGTTTCTCAATCTCACTCCACGTATATTGGATGACTTGAAGGAAAGAAGAGAATTCTGGGAGCTGAAGGAGGAGGCAGAGGACAGGGCGCATTGGAGGCCTAAGCTCACTGACAAAAGGAATGGACCTGTCCTAAGACAGAACCAATAATAATAATGATACTTCCCCAACCCTCTACCCCAATGCAGAAGAGTCTCTATAGCCCAACACCTCGCAAGTCTGTTACGTCCAGTAATCCGACACTCGACAGGGTCGGTACATGAAATGTTCGTGCTACCTACGACTTGTCGATGTGTGCGACAGAGAGAGATAGAGAGAATGATGTATACAGTACAATACTGTCAGTAGCTACAGTAGCCCCATGGCTTCTTTGGTGCTGACTAACAGTTCACAGCTGACCTCTGACAGTCAACATTTAGGTATATACCTAAATTTTGACTGTCAGAAATGACAGCTGCTAAACACATGTTTTTTGTAGACCATATGGTTCGGCGTAGGGATACATAATTTGGTCTGGTAGCTTTTCAAAGCTGTCAGCTGTCAGTCAGCACCAAAGAAGCCATGGGGCTACTTTAGTTGACTAGTTTGTTGCACGTGCGGTCGGCAAAACAGACACTAGCCTAATTAATACGATAAACTAACCTGTGAACCAAGTGCGTTGCTTGTGGTGTACAGTATTCAAAGAGTGTTAATTTTGTGTTTGTTTAATTTAGTGCCAGCTACTGTTCAAAATGTTTCACTGTCAATGTTATTGAAATTATATTTTTTACTCAAAATCTATTAATCAGACACCCACCTACCCTTCCACCACTGGTCCGATATACGTCGGATTACAGAGAAATGTAGTTTAAATATGCGTATATAATATAAATATATAATATATAATATAAATCGTAAGAATAGAAAAAACTATTACAAAAACTGTATTTGTAAATATAATTTTTTTTATGAACTAAAAGTAGCAGTCCCTAAATATTGGGACAGTGTGGATAATATAAGGGTAAACGTGACGTGGCTTTTTGGTGAAATGGAAACGTGGTGTAAGAGTGTCAAGATGGCTCCAATCAACAATTGTGGATTGACCGAACACTGGTAGGTTGAATAATTGATGATTCCTCAATGGTCTGCATTTTAAAATAAATGCATTGAGGACATTTAGTTGTTTCAAAATGTCTAAATAATGGTTTATTTCAAAATATATTTTTGAGAAAGTGTACCTGCATTTGCGTGGAGGTAGAATGAAAAACAATTTAAGAAAAAAGATCCCAGTACACCCAACTGGGATCAAACCTCGATCTCCCCGTCATCTACAGTCCGGTCTATTGTTAGAGTGACGCCTTAAGGTTTATACCATACGGCCACGGAAGCGGGTTTAATTAGCTCATTTTCAACGACATTTTAAACCAATTTCTATAGTTCTGTGACTAAAATGTTAGGTATAGGGGATAGATCCAGCTAGCCCTCACTAAACCTATTTGGTTTTTATTAATAGGGTCACAACATAATTTTTTAAGTTCTTTTGAGAATTCTTTTAACGTTTTTAAAACGTTAGTGCTGCCATTCCCATTGAAGATATTGACTGGCCTGCAAAGATAGCTACTTTCAGGAAGTCGGTACCCTAAAACTATAAATTATAATATTTTAAAGGTATATATTCGTCCAGTTTGTGTAAATATCTCCGCTGAATCCAGATCCATGGTGGGCCACTGGTCGCTGATTCATCCAGGAAAAGCTCCGGTAGATAATATAACAGTGGGTGGTCCGGATACCCAGTTATTACGAGTCCTCTGAACTCTACCTGGACCGAGTTTACTGTCCCTACATCATCCGGAATCCAACCCATGAAAGCTGTTACTATAAAGATTATGTTCCCAACATAAACCGCGAGCACAGATTGTGACAAGGATTACGCGCCATTTTTCCTTCCCTACCAGATTATTTACAAGCTTGCCTCTTAACAAGAATAACCTTAACTTCATATCGTTTATGTTTGGGTAGTCCAACTTGTTTGTTTTACCTTCAATCAACGATTCAATATACTATTTCATCCATGGAGTAGGTAAGAGGAGGGCGGTTTTAGATTAGGTGTTCCCTCATCAGCTAAGCGAGGTGATTGGAAAAATACAGCGAAAAGTCATATGGGTAGAGATGCGGAAAAATTATCGATTCTTTACCTATATCGATATCCCGGTATCGAAAGAAAAAAAATCATTTGTTTTTAATTTACGTATCTATACCAATAGCCTAATTAAGAGTTCCTTCTGCCTCGCTAAGAATTGAGATAGGCACATAGCTATGACCTAAATTAGAACATTATGATTCCATCCATATGGATTTTAATGAGTTAATAAGCTCGCTTCAGTGGTTGAATGGTCTAAAGTGCTAATCTCACAGTACAGTAGACTAGACTGCCGATGATGGGGAGATCACCGATCGAATCACGGTCGGGTGTACTAAGGGTGGTTTTCCCAAAAGAGTTATCCACTCTCCTTACTCGCAAATGTAGGTACACTTCCTCTAAATTTAGCCTTTATACTCCCTTAAACTATTAGCGTAATTTGTACATAAGCGTATAGCCCAAACGGGTAGTAAGACGTGGCGCTAAAAAAGTAATAGAAAAATCAACATTTTCGTACATAAAAACAATTAAAAACATTATATTTGTAAAAATCTTCTGATTATTGTGTCGATACCGAAAGCTACTGTTACCGATACTCTACTCCATGTGGGAAATATTTTTATTTTTTATTTAGCACGACGTCTTACTACCCGTTCAGTTTATACACTTAAGTACTAATTACGCTAATGGATTAGAAATTGGGAAGGTTGAGTTTATAGGAGGTGGACCCGCATTTGCGTGGAGGGAGAGTGGAAAACCATTTAGGAAAATTCACCCCAGTTCACCCGACCGAGATTCGAACCTCGATCTCCCCGTTCTCGGCAGTCTGGCTCTACACGAAACAAGCGCGTTAGCCAACTACGCCACCGAGGCGGGTATGTGGGAAATACCCAGCTCAAAGAGTAAGGATACGAACCTCAACTTTCCCGTCAACGATAACCAAGTACGATGTGAGTCAGATGCCTTAGACCATTCGACATTTAGTGCCCAAAGCTACACTAATAGAATAGGGACGAGGAAGGTAGAAATTTTAAAAGAAATGTACCCATATTTGCATGAATTGAGTGCGGAAAACCGTTTAGAGAAAAAAGGAAAAATTAAGGAAAATAAAACTCAGCATACAGGAATTACACAGGGATTTGAGCTGTGCTTTGTTTTTCCACCGCGACTTACTAACCGTTCGGGTTAGACACAAATGTAGGTCTATTAATTTCTCCAATGTGTTAAACATGAGGAAGGGTGAATTTATCGTTAATGTACCCGAATTTAAGTTGGTAAGAATGGTAAACCATTTTTAAAAAAATCAGTAAACCCGGCTGGTATTTGAAACCCGATCGCCTCATCATTGGCAGTCTAGTTTTCTGATAGACCATTCGGCCACCGAAGTGGTATTTGAGATGTGGTAGGTTGGTTAAAACTATAAGCGTATTATGGCAAATGGTCGTACCAAAAAAAACTTGATGGTGTGAACCTGCAAGCAAGCTAAAACGACCAAGGGTCCGCCACCGTTTACTGTGAAAGTGCCAACATTTGCTGATAGAGGGTGTCATGTAGTCAGCACAACGTGCTCTCTGGCCGCTAATCTCACTTTTCTAGACCGGAGCCACTACTTCTTTATATAAGTAACTCCTCATTTGTCCTCACGAGGCTGAGTTGAGCCCGTTTAAGACCCACTGCTTCGCAGATAAATTTTTGGAAGTGCCAGGGATCGAACCTGGGACCTATGGATCTGTAGCTAGGACATCTGATCACTATACTACAAAGGCGGTCTTATACAGACATGAAGTAGCTTAACTAATGCCACAGCCGCATACGCAGCTCTAATGTAAACATCTCCAATCAAATATTATCACAAAATAAGAATTTGTAAAGCGTTAATTTTATTTTTTATCTATGCTAAAATCGAATAATGGTATCAGAGTTTTTTTTAATTCTGTAAAAAAAAGGTGTATTATGCTAACAATGGGGGGGTAGTATAACAAATCGTGGTAACGCTGCTGAAGTCATCAATCTCACAATTAACTGGATTGTCGGTGATGGGGTATTTGAGGTTCAAATATAGACCAGAAGAATAAGAAGGGGGGTATTCACGTGTGCTTTAACTGTGGTTTTCTCATCCCCTCTCAACGCTAGTGAAGGTGCATTTCCTCTTAGACACCCTCCTAATCCCTATCCTTTAGAGTAATTCGTTAAAAACCTTGGTATCAAACGTAAAAATAAAGTGGTTTTTTTATCTGCTTTGGTGACCGCATGGTCTAAGGGTGTCACTCCCATGTTAGACTAGACTAATGATGACGGAGAGATCAAGGTTCGATTCTCAGTCGGGTGTTCTTGGGGTGGTTAAAAAAAAGATTGTTCAATCTCCCTCCACGCAAATGCAAGTACACTTCCTCTAATATTCAACCTTTCTCGTCCTTAACTCACCAGCGTAATTAGTACATATGCATATAGCCTGAACAGGTAGTAGGACGTGGTGTTAAAAAAAAAAGGGGGGGGGAGCTTTTTTTTTCGAGAAATTCAGGTGAATCACATCTTAATAAGGACACCATACCTATATTTACTTATTATCTTTCCAGTGCACTACAAAAATATAATAAAAGGATGATACGGTTTTTTCACCACATCTTACTACCTGTTCAGGTTATAGGCATATGTACTAATTACGATAGTGAGCTAGGGATGATGAATGTTGAATTTAGAGGAGGTGAACCTACATTTGCGCGAAGGGAGAGTGGAAAATTCGTTTTGGAAAAAATATCCTCAGTACACCCGACCGGGATTTGAACCCAGATTTTGCTTCTTGCTGTCATCAGCAGTCTAGTCTTAACACGAGAGAGACATCTTAGACCATACGGTCATCGAAGCAGGCTATGATAAGTATATAATGGATTGATTGTCATAGGACTATAACCTTATCAGACATGGAATAGGTTTGTTGATATGTCCGACGGAATGGACGGCACCGTAATACAGCGAGTGGAAATTAAGGTCCTCTTCAAAGAATGCAGTTAGTAGGTTTCATCGGGGGGAGGGTGGAGGGATTAGTCTCGACGCAGCTTGGACCCACCACCCCCATCCCCCATCTCAGACTACCACTGCACGCCATTCTTCCATTGTTATAGAAGGGTGAAATATGGAAATTGCGTGTGTACTAGGGCTTCATAAAACTTACCAACATTTGCATAACTCCGTTCCTTCAACCAATAAAACGTGTTACATATTTCATGCTAGCTCTATTTCAGGACTATTTTATTTTGGATCGTAAAAATGATCCGTTTGCCAGCTCCTTTTCACTTGTTTTTTTATATGAGGATTTATTTTATTCAAGCCTACCTTGCGAATAACCAAGAGGAATGTGTGAGGGGGGTTGATAAAAATGCAAGAACTTTATCGTAAGTAAAGAGTACTTTTATATATAGGTAATAATGAGGTAGGACTCCCTCCGAAATAAAGTAAAGAATATATAATTTCTTTACAAAAATTTGTGTTTAACTATGTCTGTAAGACACCAGATAAAATGGTTTTAGACGCATGTCTCTGGTAACTTTAGGGTGGGATGGAAGGGGGACTCGAGAAAGGGCCAGTATTTTTGCAGTTTTTATGGCAAAACATTATTTTGGATAAAATAAATAAAATACTGCTCCAGTACAAACAAAGAGTTTAATTTTATTCACGTGGTTATATCAACAGTTGTTGATAATCTGTCATGATCATAGCCTAATTAGATGACAAACTTTTTAAATTAAGAGAAAAACGGGTCATTAAATTCTAGGACAACCTTGACAGATATTAAATTATTATTATTTAGCATCGCATCTTACTAGCCGCCAGATATTAAAGACATTTTGTGGTGAACATGTGAGAAAATTAGACTTTATGTTTGTACTGGATTAATATTTTATTTTATTTATTTTGGTTGAAAAAGTGTTTTGCCATAAAAAACTGAAAAAATAGTGGCTTTTACTGGCATCCCCCTTCATCTCACCTTAAGTGAACACACATGTTGATTGCATCTGGCGCATGGGCAGTGGGTAAATAAGCGCGATCTTAATCAGGAATTATTATATTTAAATTTGGTGCAGGGGCAGTAGGTAGGAAATTGTATTTTACACAAAGTATTAGATTTTACTCTGGCGCAGGGGCAGTTAAGTAAGCGTAGTATTATTTATGAATTAATTATTATATTTAACAAGTCATGGCATTCAATCTCTCAAGAACGAAGACTATAGCGTTTGGATCTAACAATGGCAGAGTGAAAGTAAATCTAAACATTTAAGGACTTTGGATTATATTTAAATTGATATTCGTTGTCCTAAGTGTGTTGGTGACGGGAACAAAATTGTGTGGTACACTGCTGTAGGCTTACTATAAAAATACTTTTGAAATTATAAAGAAAATCTTAGGAATTCCGTTTTTGAATTTATTTTCATCTACTACATCTTTTTACGAAGCTACTTCCATTATTTTCAAACCACTATTGGCAGTTTGAAAAGTGTCTCAGGCGTTCAAAGCGACTCATTAGGTGAGAAGGCAAATCACAAACCTATCAAAGAAGTAAAAAGTTTGAATGTGTAAATTTCTAAAGAAACACTTTGCCTTTTGAAACATGTGACTACAAAAAGAATGTTTTGAAAATATATTCTTTCAGTGTCTCGTCTGAATATCTCTCTCTTTCTCACTTACTTAGAATAAAAGCGACATTTTCTTTTAGTTAATGAAGGTTTATAAAGAAGATTTTTTTTGTCAAGTTGGCACCTTCTTCTTCTCCCCTTATTCTCTATAAGGGATAAGGGATAAGCACTAAGCGGTCTTTCTATTTCTGAGAGATTTTCTTATAGCCTTCACTAATTTTGAGATAAAAGGGAAAATTATTTTCACTTCTCGAGGTAGCACGCAGAATTACAAGCTTGCGAGAATAAATAAATAAATAAAAGCGTCTAATAATAAACCAATAAAAGTGATATATATATATATATATAAATTTTGTCAATAAGATATTTATATTTATTTTCAAATAACCATTTTAAACAAGCACTATCTCTGTTAGCTAAAAGTCCTTTACGGTATATATATATATATATATCTATCTACTAGTAGGCAACAAAATAACATCCTTGACTCATCTTGATAGGCCATGTATAACGTGACAAATACAAACATATTTTAAAAATATGTTATTTTTATGGGTATGGGCGTAATCTATGTCAAATTTACGACTATTCTATAAGAATGTGTTTGTTATGAAATTAGGAAGGAAGACTACAGGTCCCAAGGACCTTTGTTCTATCCTAGATAGGGTCTAAAACCATTAATTATAATGCATCGTGTAGGATCGTACAAGTAGTCTGATATTTCTTAATTTATTTCTAACAGCGCGTCTTATTACCAGTTTGGACCACACGCATATTATGTGCTAATTACGCTAATTTTCTAGGTATTAGGAATTCTGAATTTAGAGTAAGTGTACCCGAATTCGCATGGAGGTAGTATGGAAAACAATTTTAGTAAAAATCACGCTCAGTACACCCGAAGGTATTCAAATCCCAATATCCCCAACATCGGCCATTTAGTCTATTGACCATGCGGCCAACGAAGTGTGTTAGTCTGATATTAAAAATACCTGGCACTAGGGTTGGGTGTGTGCTTTATAGGTCAAGTTAGTTTGTAAGTCATGTACTGATAAAACTGTGTTCAATCAAGTGTATGTTAATTCCCTTTTATGTTTACCAAAGTGAACCTTGCATCGGTGGACATGTGGACTAAATGTCAGGATCAATTAGTCTGGTTTCCCGGATACCAGGATGTCGGGGTTTGAATCTCAGCCAGCTGTACTGTGTTTTTTTTCCTAAATAGTCTACCACTCTCCTTCCACGCAAATATCGGTTAATTTTCTTTAAATTCTAACTTATTAATCAATACCCTACTGGTGTCTTTAAATTTCATATGGTATGAATGGGTAGTAAGACACGGTTCGAAAAAAAAAAAGACAAGTAAACATAGTCTAAATATTTGCTGCGTATACTTTTCACCCAATTGTAGAGGTACGAGCTATTGATTAGCCAGCCAGCTGTACGACATGCGCTGACCTACAGAAAATAAATGAAAATAAATACTCCCATTCAATTGATATATAAACCCTACCATAAATCCCTGTAATTAACCGCCCAATCAACAAGTGAAATGAACGCCAGAACCCTTGCTCCAATAATGGCACAATGGTCGCCACTAAAAAATAATATAACCGGCTGTCTCATGACATTAAACAGCGGCGAGTGTTGATGGCGTAAATAATCACCATCCTGCTAAACGGTACTCGGGGGTGAGGGAGAGAGAGAGAGAGAGAGAGAGAGAGAGAGAGAATGCCTCACGTTACATTCGGTGTCAAGCTCGCAATTGAGTGGCCGGCTCAAATCTCGACCGGGTGTTCTTCCCATTCCCCCTCCCAACTGTTGTATACCATAGTAGTAATTAATAACCATTAAGTTAGACATAATTACAACAAAACATTTCAACAGAAAGGATGGAACTATTTTTTTAAAACCTTTAATAAATAGGTGCTAAAAATTTTTAAGAAGCTCGGGTCATCTCTTGCACCACGTAAAATCTACCTTTATAGACCTCAATGAGATTTTAACAAAATTATTTTTAAAAAATTATTCTTAATTATTCTTCTTATTCTTATTATTCTTGTTGTTAAGAGTAGTTACATAAATTACGTCTAACACCTTATCTCACTCGGTAGCGAGTAAGTGCACTTGCATTTACGTGTAGAGAGGGTGAAAAACCACTTATGAGAATCCATGCTCAGTACATCCAATTGGAGTTTGAACACCTATCTCTCCACTATAAGTGGTCCAGTCTATTGCGAGAGTGACTTTTTAGACAGCTCGAGCTCCGAAAAGGGTATTAATATGCTATTATAATAGATTTTTATATGATTAAATTTACAAAGTGAGTAAAATATTGAACTGAAATAACCGACATTTGTAGATCTAGCTAGCAACTGCGGTATAACCCGCTTCAGTGGCCGAATGAACTATCTCGGATCTCTTTTTCAGCGCATCATTTGAATATACTCACCTATCTTATTTTTCTAATCGTCGCGTCTTACTGCCCATACAGGTTGTGAGCTTGTCTATTACTACGCGAATGTGCAGGCGATGAAGAAGGATGAATTTACAACAAGTGTATCCGCATTTTGCATGTAGTAAGAGTGTAAAACCATTTTGAAAAAAAAAAAAACTCAGTACACCCGACCAGGATTTTAACACCGATCTCCCTGTCATCGACAATCTAGTCGAGAGTGATGCCTTGGTGAGTTAGACCATTCATTCACCAAATTGGGTAAATCTCCAATCGTAATTTGGTAACTACAACAGGGGTAGACGACTAGTTTATCCTGTGGCCATTTTCAGTCGACCGCGTAACAAAAATATACCGTCATTAAAAGTCGATCTCTGGGTCTTCATTACTCGAAAATACATCAAGTAGGCCAGGCCTACTTAAAAGTAATATTTGCGTGGGACCAAAATAACCCTGATCGTTTATAATAGGTTGTGTTATAATAAAATGAGACAGTTAAGTATGAAGATACCAACTTCGGTGGCCGCATGGTCTAAGGCGTTACTCGTGCAGTAGACTAGACTACCGACGACGGGGAGATCAAGGTTTAAATCTCGGTCGGCTGTAATGAGGGTGGTTTTTATAAAATGGTTTTCCACTCTCTCTACAAACAAATGCGTGTACACTTATCTAAATTTAACCTTCCTAATCCTTAAACCTATCAGTGTAATTAATACATAAGCGTACAACCCGAACGGTTAGTAAGACGAGGTGCTAAAAAAATATGAAGATACACATGTTGTTTCTTATAAAAATGTTCTAGAAGGGTGCGGATATAAATATTTGAGAAAGGTTGATTTTAAGGAATAAATACAAGATTTTTAGACATAAAAAAAAAGGCGAAAATAGAGTGGAGAAACGATTGATGATCGCAGGACATTTGGTAAGTAAATAAGTTGATTGGGGCCCAAGGGGCCCAAAAGTGTTGCCGACTTTTGATTTACACAATCACTTCAACATATTTTCATCTGTAAACACGTGTTCGTTTAAAGTCACGGATATGTTTGCTAATTGGAACGTACCTTTTCATTACAACTTTGTGACTGTGTCATCAAGAATGCATGTCCGAGAAGAATGACAGTTATTGAGGATCAGCGGTGGTATTTTCGAAGATCACTGTATATATAACTCGAACTACTCACTAGGAACTACGAGCATACTACAATTCAGAAGTACAGTCAAACTTCAATAACTGTAACAGTTTTAAAATGTAATTTCACGTATTCATAGGTAAGTACATGTAATCTGTAGTGGTCACTTTTGATATAATACTATAAATATAATCTATAAGTAAACAATAATAATGATAAGCCTATATTAAAATGTTATCAACATTGACCGCAAAAGAGAGGTTTGTATATCCTAGAAGACTTTTTATCAAAACTAAAACATTAACTCCAGTCCTAACCACTTCGGTGGCCACGTGGTCTAACGCACTACTCTCGTGTTGGACTAGACTGTTGAAGACGGGGAGATCAGGGTTCGATCACAGTCGGGTGCACTGAGGGTGTTTATTCCTAAAGGGTTTCCAATCTCCTTCCATGCAGATGCATGTGCACTTCTTCTCAATTGAATCTTCCTAATCCCAAAACCATTAGTGTAATTGATACATAGGTGTATAAACCAAACGGGTAGGTGCTAAAAAAATACAGTCCTAATTTTTTTTAAACTGTACATATTTAAAATACAGTATCGCTCACAAAAAGTGACAGTTTTATCAATAGGTTTTACTGTAAATTGGATAACTTCGGCTAATTGCACTGCTCGTGCTTTCAACCAAATTCTACCCCACGACTTTGTAAAACCTATACATTTACATCCTGGTGAAAGCCAGGAAAAAATATTTAAATATTTTAAACTGCCTAGTATTGAACAAAAGATCTCTTTGCTTACCATTCCTCAAATAGAACGTCCTCATTAACTGAAGCCTACTCCTCAAAATGTGTCTCCTCATTAGCCATCAGAAATAAGGAACTTGTGTTTCACCATTAAAAGTGCAAAACATAACTACGAATAAATATGTTTAAATAACTCAGAATAGCAGTGGGGTGGGATTTAGAATATTATAAAGAGTAATGGACCAAACATAGCTATGCAACCCAGAAACTGCGCAGTAAAGAGGGTCAGCCTGCTGCAGATTTTGCTAGGGGCCATATCCTTTTCCATCCTTCAAACGGTCCACCAGTGGAATAAGCTGGAGTAGCTGATAAATATATTATTAGTCAAAATTGACGTAAACTATACATATTTTAAGTTATAGGACATGTGGCGTGAAGTATTTAATACATAGGTGTCATTATGCTACAGTGAAGAGGAAGGTCAACCAATCTTAAGACCTGAGAAGCTGTGGTCTCATAGTCACAAAGATCTGTAGTCAGGCAGACCAAAAATTTGAGTCTTCAATGAGGAAGCATTCCAAAGTTTGTTGAAGCGTGTATAGAATTGCTTTTTTTTTTGNNNNGGGGGGGACCATTTTGTATTATATTGATTAACAAACTTTAGTTTTAAAATAAACATATTTGGTAACCTTAATTAACATCTTCATTGCTTTAAAACAACTATATGCATTTATTGAAGCTTTTTAATAACTTATTTTTGCAACGAGTATTACTACCCGTCCAAGTTGTCTGTATAACACCCTTTATTAAAATTTCTCAAAACATATTTCAAAATGGTTGAGCTTAGCTCTGCTCGGTGGAAGGTCATCCAGATACTTGTAATGTTGGAGTGTGTCCCCAGACCCCAGACTATCCTATTAACAGTGTTCCTCTATCTGCATGTTGGTTGTATCTTAGTGTGACGTCATGGTATTAGCTGTTGGTCGTGATAGCCACCCTCCCCCCAAACTTACTAAACTATCCCCGTCAGGGCTCGTAACAAACTGCTCGACATCGCAGGAGCAGGGTTTATCACACACCAACACTTGCCCCAGAGGAGAAAAGAGCAGTTATTCGATTTTAAATGGGTAGTATTGTAATATTAATTTATTGGCTATAATACGAGTGACAGACATGGTCCCCTACTGAGCTTAATAGTAAAAGGTTTGAACCGGATGGTTGGGTTGATATCCTTGTTCACTGGTTCCCATCAAGGATGTGAGAAGTTCTAATGAGGCAAAATTCACATTACCATTCTACCACCTGTGTGGGCTATAAGCTAATTTACAATAATGAAGCTAAGGAAGAAGAGGGTATATTAAGAGGCAATGCACCCGCATTGATGTTGAGGGAGGGAAACCATTCAGGAAAAAAAGCATCCGAGTACACCCGATCAGGATATGAGCCCGATCTACCTGCCACCAACACCCGACGAGACCAACGCTTTTGTGCGTGTATCTACCAAAGTGGGTCACAAATATTTGTTATTTTACTAACATATCTGAAAACATTGGACTGCCAACATTTATCTTAGATTATTTTGAAAGCTAATTTAAAATAAGATAAGTCAAATCCGAACAAATATGCTCTTATAGTCGGGTAGCCAAATAAATAACTGTAATTGACTGTTTAAAGTGGTAGTAGATCTTTTCGATGGGCCTAAGGTATAAGGCACTATGCACGTGCAAGTGCATCCCCTCTATATTCTACCTTCCGCATCGCCACCTCATTAGTGTAATTATTCGGATAGCTCGGAAGAGTGGTAAGACGTGGTACAAAAAAAACCTATTCAAACACACACCATGAAATTTGTTCTACTCTACTATTATTTTCAAGATGCGAACAAGATATATTTTATTGCTACTCCTATCTCTTATTCGCCCCATTCAATTTATGTGACTTTAAGAAAGGAAAGTTAAAGTACCGGTATACAAATACGAGTACAAGAACTCAATTTGACTGCGTTAAATAAAAAAGCTTTTCCAAATCTATTATCATGTTAAGGTTTTAGGATTTAGTACGCAAACAATTTCATTCTGAATTTTTTTTTCCCACGAAAATGACACTACGAGCCAACATTATTAACATTATTTGCCACATAGAATGGAAATACACTAATATATTTACACAATTAAGGTCCAAAAAGAAAGTCCTAGTGAAGAAAATAATAACTTGACTGAGATATTTTCAGTCAAGTTAGTATGTTCTTTATTTGGACTTTTTTTTTAGCACCGCGTCTTACTACCCGTCCGGGTAATGCACATATGTACCGTACTAATTATGCTAATGTGTTAGTTATGAGAAAGATGAATTTATAAAATTTTGAATTAAAAATTGTCTCAATTTTTTAACGCATTTCCCTTTTATGTGTCAAATAAAGTTAATAACGCTATCTGGTAATGTTATTTTCGTGAATATATATATTCAAAAGTAAAGTCTTTGCGTACTAGAAATAGCTTATATTACTGACGTACGTTATGTGTTAAATAGTACCTTAATTTTGCTATAAAATTAAATACGTAAGCCTAATCCTTGCCCTAGTAACGTTTAGAGCATTAAATACTTCTAAAATACTCCTTAGCTCTCAATTATTCCATGCAACATAAATTATCATTGAGACAGCAAAGTGAATTATTGGAATAAAGGACCAACCAGTTACCTAGTCGGTAATATTCAAGTGCAGCGTTATACTAAATATAGGATGATGCCTGCCTTTACCGGAATGAAATGGGCAAGTTTCGCATATAAAACTGGCCTATGCCATTCTGATCCAGGTAGGTTTCAGCCTGTGTATACTATAACGCCGCACTTAAGGCGTGTTATGACAAGGGTTGCCAGACGTCCCTGTTTTCCGGGATCGCCCAGTTTTTTATATGATAGTCCAGGTATAAATGCAGGGAAATGTTTGTTTCGTTATTCTGAAATTTATTTATATATTAAATTAAATTTACAGTTTTAAAAGTCTAAACATGCCGTAAAGACAATGCAAGATGGAGGCAAGATCTTATCGCAAATATGAGTAAACTTTTAACTTTTGCTTTTCATTAAAAAAAAAGTTTTAATGCTGATTTTTTTTTCTTTTTTGTAATATGTAAAAGGCATTTATTTAATGGGACGTAAAAATTTAACTAAAATTGTGATACTTAGTTGGGTTTTTGTGTGTGTGTGTTCCGGTTTTCCCCAGCAAAAATCTGGCAACCCTAGCAAAGACTGACTATGAAACTGGTTCAAAGACCCAAACGCAGTGGTTTTTGACACATCTTAACGTTTTCAAGGTCTCCGGTTTTTTGTTGTTTTTCCCCCCTAGAGCAGGGTGTGTAGATTAAAAACTTGTAGATGTCCTCGATTCGACAACTCCTGTCCAAGTGTCTTACCTGCTTGAAGCCGGCCCATTTCAAGGCGCGTTGCAGACATGCCACCTTGCTGATATCCACGTGGATCAAGTCATCACTGCCATCAACAGAAAGACTGGCTCCGTCATCACTGTTGCTGTCGCTGTCATCACTTCTCGCTAAAGAGTCAACGTTCAACATTGTCACGAGATCAACACTCCAGAGACAGACAGGTAGCGGCTTGCTACATCACACGCGGCGGGTTAGTCCTCTGGCTCATATTGGAGAGAAGAACTAGTTTCTATCTAGCTTTGATGCTAGCGATGGATACACGTGTTTTCAGGGATATTGTATAAATCCGCTACAGGTGGGCATAGACGTATTCGTAATATGTACCGTTTGTTCCGCGCGTCTCTAACCTTTCCGTGAATTGGTCCAGTGCTAAATACGTAATATCCAGAATGAATATTTTTATTACTTTTGATTTAAAAAAAATAATTATGAAACTATACTTCTGTTTCAAGAGGTTTCAAATATATCGTTCTTTAAGTATTGTTGCAAATTAAAAAAAAAAAGCCTTTGATTAGTTTAAGTACACCCACAATTGCATGGAGGGAAAATGGAAAAACATTTTAAAAAACCCATCCTCAGTTCACCTAGCAAGGATTTGAACCCCGATCTCCCTGTAAGTGGAAGTCTAGTCTATTACGAGAGTGACGCCTTAGACCATGCGGCCACCGAAGCAGGCCTAAAAAATTTTAAGCCTGCTGATAACTTTAAAGGAGAATATGAAAAAGTTGACAAACTAAAAACTTATTTTGTTTTGACTTTACAAGGGTTGTACTGCATTATGTTATAGAAATTAAAAGAAAAGTTCAGATTTGTTTTTGGAAGAAAATATGACACCTCACTTCTTCCTTTATTTCACTACGGTGTGATGACGTTTAGATGTGGCAGAGCCTTTGTCTCAACTTCAAAAATTGATCGTTCTAGAATATATTTCAGTGGAACAACAATAATTTAGTAGGTATATTAAAATATACTTTCCGATGGAAAGACCTTTCTAACTGCAACGGTGGACCAGTGGTCTAGGACGCTATACTCACATTACACTTTATAACCGTTGTCAACAAGGCCAGGGTTTGAATCTTGACTAGATTCACTAATGAAGAAAACAAACATTAGCACAGTTTGGAGCAAGTGGGGTCCAGTGTTCTATTTCCGGTATGGTCAAAGATTTATCTTGATGACAAATTGTTGGCCGGGTGAATGGGTGCTGTGTTCTAGTAATGAGTTAATTTGTAAGTCTTGTGTTTATATTATCAATATATTTAGAAAGTGTATGTTAAATACTTCCAATAAAAAAAAGTAACGATTTATTTTGGGGACGGCCAGACTGGGCGAGCGACTAAAATATAAAATAGAACACATTGGTTGTAATGAGAGGTGGCCAGACTGGAGCGAGCGAATGAGCAAGCGCGCTTGAAAGATAGAACTGGTTCTATTTTTCAAGCGCGCGGACTCTACCCGGTACAGTCTAGTTTACAGGCGCTATGCAATATTATTGTATGTTGGTTCATTGAGTGCTAGGAAAACATCTCATTTTGACATTTTATTATTATCGATAGGTTTAGCACACTTGCTATTAACGGCCTAATTTAATTGGTAAGATCATAAACCATAACTATATGTAAGAATTTATTCATAGTTAATTGTTTATTTGTAGCACTATTCACAACGTGTGCAGTACCGCTTTAAAGTGGGTTTAAACTTTAGAATACTGTTGATATAAGCCAAACTTAAAATGTATTATCAATTAATGTATATGCGTTGTATAGCAACCAATACAATACACATCACATTACATTACATTCGATAAGTTTTGAATATGAAAATAGTCGTATATAGAGGTTAAGATCTGGTAAATGTGTGGTCCATAAGACTTTAAACTGCAATCTAAGCTATATCCACCCCTTATCAGTTGAGAATGAATGATGTAATTAAGTTATATAACAAATGGTAGATGCCTTCCTAGATTTTATTAACTAAATATAACAAAGGAATCTATTATATTCACAAATGTTTAGTCAACTTTAATGAATCTGGTAGTAACAAAACATAATGTTTATATTTTAGTGCTTTGTGGCCGTGCCAACGAGTACAGTATGTTTGTATATTTATTTGGAACTTAAGAAGCGCGGAGCATAAACGAGTTGCTCACATCTAAAACCTAAATCAGGTAAAAAAATTTAGTAAATATGTCAACATATTCTGCAATAACGGTGATTGTTAAAAGTATAGGTAACTCTGAAAACGAATCTGATTATAATAGCAAAATAGTTAAAGTACCGATTTACAACATGTGATTGATTAGATTCTCAGTAAACTCCACAGTGAAAGTCAGATTATTTATTGTTGTGGCCAAGGCCGTTTGTAAACTAATACTAACTATGGGATCAATTTACCTTAGTGTATGTGAGTATTTACTATCTCAAATTTATAATTTATGAGAACAGGATGAAAATATAAGTTTTAAAACAATTGTACTAGTATTTGCCTGAAGAGTGTATGAGACGTCAATGTAGATAAATCAAATCCTGTCGGGATTAAAACCTTTGGCCTCCTGGATTAGAGCTATATTATATATCCTTGCTTTCAGCTATTCTGGTAATATTTATAATAATAATACTCTCAAATTAAAACAGACAATTAATGAAATTCACAGTTTCAATTTCAAAGTTGATAAGAAAGTATTAAAAAGAAATCTTATTTACTGGATACCAGAATGGACCAAAGTAGTCTCTCACAGTGGTCAGATCTCACGGCAGGCCATTCATCTCACTCTCGAAAACATATGAGGCTCTCACCGCTCGTGAATTATTTCCGGGTGAAGATATTAAACATGGCGGCCACTTGGCTGTTCAGTACGACCTGCCAAGAGGAACACAACGCTATGCAGCTTATAGTCCTTCCCACTGAGGAGATCCGCTGACGTCATACCTCTTAAGCAGGGATACCAGCATTTACTGATTTATTCCGGACACCACGGCTTTATACACGTCAGGACTATCGACATAACGGGTAGGTATGAAAAAGTTTTTAAAAGTGTACCCGCATTTGCATAGAGGGAAGTGGAAACCATTTAGTAAAAAAACCTTCTCAGTATCCCTTATATCCTCATTATTGGCAGTCTAATATATTGTGAGGCAGCGATAGTGACGCTTTATAGGAGCGTTTTTCAAACTGGGCTCCGCCACAGTTTTCTCAGGCTGCGTGAGGCAATTTTAGAATATTCTTTATTTGTTTTTCCCACTAAAATAAACCATCAGTAATTAGAATTAACCATTTTTTTAAAATCTGAATAAGGGACATTTTCCAAAGACACCTTTAGAACTTGTTTAGTTTTCTGTTTGATTATACTTTTCTAATTGTAAAATTTAACTATCATTATTTATTTATTTATTTATCACTGCGTTTTACTATCCGTTCGGGTTATACGCTTAAGTACTAATTACGCTAATGGATTAGGAATTGGGAAGGTTGAATTTACAGGAGGTGAACCCGCATTTGCGTGGAGGGAGAGGGGAAAACCATTTAGGAAAAACCACCCCAGTTTACCCGACCAAGATTTGAACCTCGATCTCCCCATCCTCGGCAGTCTGGCTCTACACGAAACAAGCGTGTTAGCCAACTACGCCACCGAGGCGGGTAAATATCGTGAGTGAATGTTCATTATAAGTTATTGGTGTAAATTTGTTTCATGAGGGTTCAAGGATGTATTTTTTTCTGGCGCATGGGCTTCTTCGGTCCCTGCCTTAAACCATGCGACCACCCAAGTGGCTATGCACACTCCCTTCACCCTGAAAGAAGCAGCCTAACCTTGACGGGTTACGTTATGACCCTATCTTGTAATATATACCATAGTGGAATAATACAAGGTAAGCTTTTAGGGTGTTCGAAAACAAGGTGCTTAGGAAGAGATTTGGCCCAAAAAGGAATGAAGTTACTTGTGAGCGGAGGAGGTTACATAATGATGAGTTACATACCCTGTACTCATAACAAGACATTGGTAGGATAATCAAGTTTTGTAGATTATGGTGGGCATGAAATACAGTGCGAATGGGAGATTCTAGAACTCCATTCAGGGAACTGACCGGCAAACCCAATGGGAAGAGACCATTAAGAAGAAGATAATATTAAAATGCACCTTAAGAGATAGGGTGTAGCTAGGGGGACTTGATACAACTAGCTCAAGACAGAGATAGGTGGTGTCCTTTTGTAAGTGTGGTAATAAACTTTCGAGCTCCTAGTACCATAGTGCAAGTATGTAAGCTTGCTACCTCACAGGGTAAAAGAAGTATACGTGCTATTTTTGTTATTGTATCAACATGAGTGGATTTATTTGTACTTGAGATTGCGATTCTGAAATCTGAATAGTTTGTACAATGTAACCACCTCACCGTGCTCTCGCATTCTATTAAAAACACAATTTGGACCCCCTTAGGATGCCTCCCCCCCCCTCCATAAAAATGGCGCGACAAGACAATATAAACTGTATTGTCTCTTAATTATTCTAAAATGGTACATGAATGTGATGGCTAATGAACTTTCTATACGGTATAATTACACTTTGTTCTAGTGGATGTATCCAGTCAGCTATGAACACGGCTGGCAATGCACCGTCTGGGGCAGGCATACTATGAAATACTACAAACTTGTTATAACCTATAAAAACAATTATGTATTCATACGCTTGGCAAATTTAAGTTGTCAGTTCATCGTAAGAGATAAAACGACATAGGGCCAGCCGAGAGTGACGCCATAGACCAGTGATTTTCAAACTATTTTATCCCACGGAAAGCTATAAAAGCTATGAAAACTACCGAGGAGCCCCTATGTATTCATATTTCATACTTTTTCCCTCTTCAACCATACTACAGTAGCCCCATGGCTTCTTTGGTGCTGACTGACAGCTCACAGCTGACATATGACGTCTTTGAAAAGCTACCGGACCAAATTATGTATCCCTACGCCGAACCATATGATCTGCAAAAAACATGTGTTTAGCAGCTGTCACTTCTGACAGTCAACATTTAGGTATATACCATTTAGGTATATACCTAAATGTTGACTGTCAGTCAGCACCAAAGAAGCCATGGGGCTACTGTACAAGTTTTTGAGCTTTAAATAAAAAGTATAAACTGTAAAGTAAGCTTATGGTATAGATTAAAACTAAAACCAAATAAAATGTATTTAATTTTATTTTCATTACTAAACTAGATACGTTGCTAATGAGATGGGTGTTTATGAATTTTTAGCATCAACATTTAGAATAGATATTAACGTTTTCATCGCTATTACGCATAATCGTCTCAAGGAATCCCTGAAACTCCTCCGCGGAGCCCATTTCGAGAACCTATGCCCTAGTTAGACCATTTGGACACCGAGGCAGGCTGTACGCTTGTACCGAGAATAAAAGTAAATGAAATAATATTACGTTATTTGGGGTTTACTAAGCTTTTATTTCGTTCGGTAAAGTGCGTCTTAAATATTATGTGTCTCTTTTTGCTAGCTATGCTCTGTGTAAGTGAAACATTGCTCCACCTGAGCAGATAGTGCATTGGATAGTCTAAACTAGGTTCATAGCTCGTAATAATAACGTTCATGTAAGTGCATAAACCAGATTGTGAAGGAATGGGTGGTAATTAGATGGATAGTTGTGGTGGACCAGACAAAATATTGGCTTTATTTAAGGTCTATAATTTTAATAATGCCTCCAATAGAGTCCTATCTTATCTTGTCTCACTATCCAGAATGGCTAGAATGCTCTGAATCAATGGGCTGGGGTTCAATCTATACTGGGTGCACATGTGGTAGTTTTCCTTAACGTTATTTTCAATATTTATTTCCAAGCAAATTGTCAAAAATAAAAAAATCCCTCTCTTTGTTATGTTTCCTTGTGTTATATAATTTAAAGTAATTGATTTTTGTAGGGAGAATTTATTGTAAACTTTCTGAAACGACTAATGATACTAACTTATAATTTACAAACTAACTTAATTGAAGAACCAACACAACACTCAGTCTAAGGTAGTATTATTCACCAACACCAATGATACATTTTCAGCCATGCCGGGAATCAAACCTGGATCCCATAAAAACAATCAAAGATGACAATTATTTGTAAAAATGTCCACATCAATGGATGCCGGAGGAAGGGAATGTATTCATTACGGCTTTTTATCATAATAGTAAAGTATTAATATATCTGGTTCTACAGCACCTAAATTAGTGACGGATTCAACCACCAGGCTGTAGTCAATACATAAGCTGGAGAAGAGAACTACAGCACCTAAATTAGTGACGGATTCAACCACCAGGCTGTAGTCAATACATAAGCTGGAGAAGAGAACTACTGTATAATCTTAGTTGTTTCTTCAATGTAACTTATTTGATAACATATCCGGTATATCCGTTTCTTAGAGAACTTAAACTGAAGTGTGAACTTTAAAACTGAAGATATCTCAAGTGCATTGATTCCATTTAAATATCTGGAAACTGGTTTAGAATATAATAGTTGAGAATTTTCAAAACGGAAAATTCTGTGCACTTCTTTATCCCACAATATCAACTATACATTGGTTTTATTACGAGTGAATATTTGAACAGCTTATAGAAAGTACAAACTTTTTGTTTTAACAGTGTTTATAGTGTGTTTTTTGTCTAGTTTTATTGATCCAGTGTGTATTGAATAGATATTTCATATGAAAAGGGGCGAACATTGATTAGCAACCAATCCCAAATGCTGGAAGCACAACAAACTAAACAAAGGTTTAGATAGCTACGATTAAAATAATAATAGTAATAATAACACACAACACCATTCTGCAAGTTTGCAATAGGTTTCAAAATAAATTGAGACCCTTGTCAGCCACCTATGTAACCCGAGAGTGAAGATGATGTAAACCAGACCTCTAAGGTGAGTGTGTTTCTATAGCATTACATTGTATTGCGTTCCCTCCTACCCAGATGATTCAACTTATAAACCAACCGCCTGAAGCTCTTGCTTGTTAAAATAAACAATCGGTGGAGTAGAGATGGGAAACTTCAAAGAGGGAGAGGAGACAAGGAAAAGAAAAAAATGCAGCTTCCCTCTCAAACTTGAGCCAGGGTAGAAAATAAACCAGTGATGTTAATAATAAAAACATCAACACACAAGAGTTTTGGGAAGTAGCCTTGTACTGTATTAGTTGTGATCGCTTCATTTAGCCATACAGATAGAAAGTCTTGATTCTGACATCTAGTTGGGCCAATAGAAATATACAATGAAGGCAAAATAGTGGTTTTGCTCTATGAATCAGAATGGCTAATTATTCTTGTTTTTGGGGTTATAAGCCTATGTACTAATTACACTAAGGTATTAGGGATAAGGAAGGTTGGATTTAAAGAATTGTATCAGCATTTACGTGGAGAGTGGGAAACCATTTATGAAAACATACCCTCCGTAGCGGGTCTTTGTGACAGTCAACATCGTGTAATAGACATTGTTTTTAGACAAGATAAAAAGATAATAATTATATCTCAAAGGGTCTAGACTAGCTTTTGAACATATGAGTTAAAGAGGTTACTGTGGATATATATTTATGCGAGTTCTCAGAATGACGCTTTTTCAGGCAATGCTGCGCAACATGGCAAAGCAATATCTGGGACTTTGGTGATTACGTCTTTAATATTATTATGTTATATAATTTACAAACCATCTTAATATTATTATAAATCAATTATTAATAGTATTCTTGTTTCGTATATTAAAAATTAAAACTCTAACATCTTATTTCACCTTAACACCATTGATGTAGCTAAATGCAGATAGCCCGGACGTTTATTTCAAAGAACATGTTTTATTTAATTAATGACTGTGTTCAATTTGGGGATAGTGCTAAATTACTGACAGTACATTAAATATTTTTTCAAATCAAGAATGTATAGTGATATTTAGGGCTAATATGGGATATTAAAACCAAAATCAATTTGTCAAAAAGTTATTAAAAATATAAAATCAGCAAGCTATTTCGAAAATCTCAAAATACATAATTTGCCAATTGAATGTAAATACTTAAACACAGTTAACCCTGTCTGGAGTACCTCAAAAAATAGAGTTATCATTACATTGTTGTGAATATTAAATGTTGTTTTTAATTAAGATACGCGTGAAAGCGTGTTCTCATTTTCCTTAATTTTTCAACTGAAGGAAATGAAGTAATGGATTATAATAATTATTTTTTTTAATAAATTAGGTGGTTATACGCATCAGACTTCAAACAATTTAAGTTAATATACGCGAGACTCCCCAGTTACTTCCCCGGAAATAACGGTTTGTGAAGGATTATGTCAGCCGCAAAACTTGCTATAATGTTCTAGAGCTAAACAGTTTCATTTTGAGGGAGCTAAATTGAGGTCATTTTAAGACACTTTAACAGTCTTTTATAATTTGAGAGTCTTGAATGAAACAAGAACAAATTGCATTGTGTCAAACAAATATCAGGGTTTGAACTGGAAACATTAGGTCTGCCTTTTCAAAGTGCCGATTATGCCAAGAAGCATATACATAAAGAGCTGTTCTCACATTCTCTGATAGACTGAGTCAAACGCAGTTTGAAGTGTTTAATGTGTCAACACCCTCGTTTTACGATAGTTTTCAGCTGATAAAGTTTAGTGATAGTTAAGACACGAGCTGAACTCAAGAAAATACAATATTTTTTTATAATAATAAATATAATAGAAGCTCAATCTTTAAAAGCTATGTCTTGCTAGTTACCCATTGAGGTTCTACGAAATTGCACTAATTACGCTTATGCTATAGGAACGAAGAAGGTTGAAATAAGAGTAAGTGTACCCACATTGGCGAGGAAGGAGAATGGAAACCCATTTAGGGGGAACCACCTTTAGTAAGCCGACGATGGTTCGAACTCCGATCTCCCCGTCAATGGCAGACGAGTTGCGAGAATAACGCCCTAGATGACGCAGCCGCTGAAGCGAGTGAAGAATAATTGACTTCTTAGGAAGTAATTATAATCTCACAAAACCTCAAAGGCGAGTCATTAACACAAACTTTAATTATTCGTGAACAAAAAAACGCTGAGGATATTTCCCACGAGATATTTGAGAAGACGCCGCAAACACGGAAGATCACCTGTACCTATCGTAGTTCCGCACTTCTCGACGCGTTCCCCTGTGCTAATATGGGGCGGTCATTCATCCTCAACATTACGACTCACACGCAAGGTCATGTAGACCCGGCTGTTCTTACAGAACAGGTTTAACACCTATTTAGTCGAGGAACAAGGAGACCGGCGACGACGTAGCCGCACTTGTCGCTCATTCAAGGGAACTGAGACAATTCAAGATACCCGGACGATCGTTTGAGGAGCTCTACGTCCTCTTAATATGATTGTGAAGTTATAGGTATGTGTTCAACAGGTTTCTGACCCCGCAATATTTCACACGCGTCACCGACGTCGTCACGGAAGGTAATCCCTCACCCGTGCACACGCATTTGTCCGTTTCGTCGCAAGTAACTCGCGGGACTACGGGAACGGCTCGAAGAACGGATAGTCGGGATGAGTACTCTCGGTCCCTTAGGTAAATATAGATACACCGCAGACAGACAGACGGACGAGAGAGGGTTAGTGGCTCATGAGACGCGCGCCTACAGCTCGTGCCAGACATCACAACACGCGTAGTACACTCACGGTCATAAAATATAGGACGTTGATGATATACATTCGGTCTACCCTGAAAGAAAGCGGCCTTACCTTGAGTGATTACACTATGGCCCGGTCTCATAAGCTACATTATAGTGGAATCAATCAAGGTTGTTGCTTTAAGCGATATGCCTTACCACCCGTTCGGGTTATACGCATAATGTATAAACTACGTTTCTGTGATAGCAGTGAGGAAATTTGAAATTTAGATGAAGTGTACCTGACTTTGCGTGGAGGGAGAGTGGAAAACTATTTAAGAAAAAAAACTCCCTCAGAACATCCGACCAGGATTTGAACCTCGATCTCCCCCCCGTCATTCACAGTCCAGTATGTTGTGATAGTGACGCCTTATGCCATTTGACCACTGGAGTGGGTACCAGTCAAGGTAAGCTTGTTACCTTTCAGGGTAAACGGAGAGTACTTCAGCTCGTTCTTCAAACGGGAGGTAGTTTGAAGACAAACAATATAGAAGAAAATACACACATAAAGATTAAAGCCATCTACTCAACTTTAAAAAAAAGACCCACTTTTCGTGCTAGACTAGCCTGCCTACGACAGGAACATTGGGGTTTTAATTTAATCCTGGTTTGGTCTACTGGGGCTGATTTTCCTAGATAGTTTCCCCCTCTCCTTCCACGCAAATGCGGGTAGATAACCTTTAAAATGCTTCCTTACTTATCAATACCCCCATAGAGTAGTTATATATTCGAATATCCCTGAACAGGTAGTAAGACGCGGTGATTAAAAAAAATCTTTTTGTCAAATATGTCCGTGTTTTAATCTTGTTCAAATGTGAAATATCTTCACAAACCTTCTTGCAAAGATAGACTAGGCCTAACAAGAACTACACAATTCAGTGGACATCTACATTTAAGGTGTTTTATTTAATATAAATTATAAAGTGTCATACTTTAATGTCAATTAGAGAGTTCATGCTTTATTTAGTGAAATAATAAACTAACACAAAGCATGTCATGTGATCTGAAGCGGCCAGCTCTCAGCAGAGCTCACACATCAGAGTGGGGGGTCATGCGTGACAATTAAATTTAAGGATCGTAAAATCCATCCATTCCATTTTGTTCCACACCAACCTAAGTGGAAAAAAAAAATCTTAGTATTTCTTTTGTTTAACAAAATATAATTTAAAAAAAAGAAAGTATTGCTAAACGAAAGTTAAAAAATAAAAAGACAAAATGTGTGTGTAGTAAGGTCTTGATGAAAAAACTCACTTGAAAAAAAGTTTCTTTGACATTTAATTTTAATATTGTACTTTATGAATTAAAAAAAATTAAAACCACATTTTCACTCCCCGTCTCATTTTATTTTTAATCTTTCTTGTTTTTTAGTAACTACATATTTCTGAGTGTGTTCTTTGACTTTTTCAACCTTACTTTTATTTATTTTTTATTTCTTGCTAAACTGTAGGAGAAAACATTTTAGCATTTAATTATTATGTCAAGACATTGTCAATAACGTTCAAATATTGATTTGAATATATCTAGTCTATTTATTGAATCAAGGCTCATTCTTTAACTCAACCATCACATCGGCTTGTGTTCACAGCCAGTGTAAAGTAAATTTGGACTCAACCGGGATTCGAAAGAAAGTTTCTCAGAGGTTGTTGGAAGTCTGAAGCATAACTACCAAGAATCAACGACGGGTGGAGCCATTATTCAAACCAGATATTACATTCGTTAAACGTGTTAAGTAAATAAAGGTATAGGCAAATTTAGGGTAACCTGACGAGAAACCGGATTAGTCGGTACATATTTCGGAACACGACAAAATAGGGTCATCGTGTTGCACCAGACGATTAAGTCGTGACAAGACGTATCCGCTCCAAAGTCCGTAAATAAAATATATTTCTAATTTTACGTCGGAACGCAAATAAAAAAAAAAAAAAATCCTGCAAAAAAAAACATGAGGTCTTTTCCTACTGCCTCCAAGATATTTTTAGTTTGTGAGATATTAAAAGTAATCTGGAATCCATTGAACGTACATCTCAATCCCATGATCATAAAAAAAAAGCACGAACCGAATTAAGAAAATAAGAAGTCATGACGCAGAGCTAGCCAGGTCATTACGAGCCCAGTGGTACAGCCGTTGGCAGGCGTACAAGTGATGTGCTCTAGTTGCAACCTCACCAAATTATACTAAATGTGTAGTGTGGAATGTTGAATAGTAAATTAATTCAAAATAAATTATCTATAAAAGTTTTTATTTTCATTTCCTAATTATTCAGGTAGAGTTTATTTTAAATCATCTGACAAGATTTGACTTAGCTATATTTAAAAGCACGGGTGATTTTAAGTTTAGCTTATCAGTGACAGGGAATCCGGGGTTCAAAGCCCGACCGAGTGTAGTGAAGCAATTTTTCCTAAGAATTTTATCACTCTTGCTCCACGCGATTTTTGGTACATTTCCTCTTAATTTCACCTCCCTCATTCCTACCACATTAGTGTAGCTATACGCGGATGGGTAGTAAGACGCATTGCGCGCGCGCAAACACACCCACACATACATATATACACTAAAAACAAAGATGATAGTAATAAATTACGTTATTTGTTTAATACCAGCCTCTCTGACGGAATATAATCAAATTACTTTTCACATAATGTAATTGTAGCTGCACTGTAATTGCCCGCGCTCGCCATTTTATTCAAAACTTAAATAGTGATGTAATATTTTGTTAACTTAAATCATTGAAAGACTGCAATGATACAGTATGTTATGGTCCTATCTTATAAGCCAATGGTTCACAACCTGGGGGGCGTGGAACAATTCGAACATAACGTTAAAAACCAGCTACGAATTGAAAACATTACTTATTTCAATACCTTTAACAAAGAAAGTTTTTTTTCCTTGCGGTATTGGCAACATTTCCTACCAGTTGTAATGCATCTACTATTAACTAGGGGACTAGCCAAAATTAAGACGTTAGTGCACACACACGGTTCATTTTCAAGCCTCAGCTTTACACCCTAATTCTCTTCTCTACACTCCCTATCAGTTACCACAGTCACGTGCAATGCCACTGAAACGCTCACAAAACAGAAACTTGACACAAAAGTCAAGGATTAATCGATGAATTTCAAACAATAAATCTTGAATTTTGGGTAGATTACCAACAGCTTTGTCGACTTGGAAGTGGAAAGTAATCTGTGGTGTGGTCTGCCATAACATCTAACCTAATGTGCAATAATAATAATTGATGAAAACCAAACAATTATAACAATTACACTAATTTTCGGCCATTTTTTTGGTACCATGTTGCTGCCAGTGTTACAATGATTTATGTATAAAGTAAAGAAATTACTAGAAAAGAAAACTTTTTAACATAATTTTTATAGTAATCACAAAAATTGGGGGAAGATGGGGGGGGTGGGAATTTGATGATCTATCAAGGAAGGAATCAGATAAAAAAATTATGAAAATCACTGTTTTAAGCTACACCATAGTGGAATAATGCAAAGCAAGCTTGCCACCGTTCAGAATTAACGAAGGTACAGCATTTCTTGCCACAAAACGGGGCCGGTATACTGTGATACTTGGTAAGTAGGCCATCTTTTGTAGTCAGAACTGTACAAATAAACGTGTTGTAAATCCATAAAAATGGGTATCTATACAATAATGTGAAGAAATTTAGCCGTAGGCAGGATCTACGTACCGAAAATTCACGAGTACTACAAGCTACTGCACTTATACACTAAATGATTATTTTATTTCAAAGGATCGGTTGTTGTTTTCCATGATTTCATTCAAATAAATAAAGTGATAGTGGTAATCTGGACCGGGATTTAAACCCGATATCTTTTGTCTTAGCTTTGTTTTACCAGATGATTTTTTTTGGAATAAGAAATACCCTGATTTGTTTGAATATATTCCTGAAAACTGGTTAAATAAAGTGATACGCCATGTTAACCCGAACTAATTGAGACCAAAGCTTGTCAGGACTAGCGAAAATTAGGATTAAGCTGTGTAATACAGGAATATAGTATTTTTACGAATTTTAAATTACATTAGAATGAGTTTAATCAATTTTTCATTTATTTAACTGATGTATAACACGTAATTATTTTTAGCTACAGGAACAACACATTGTGTTGACTACAGCATGTAAATAATAAGCATTTATTATCAGATATCACTACTTCTTACAATTTATCTTTTAACTTTGAGCTTGTTAACCAATAGAATAGATCTCATTTGACTTGAAAAAATTCCCCGTTTTCCGAAAAGTGCGTTCGGATTATAAGGGATTTTTTAATACCGGAGTTCGGAAGAGCAAGGTTTTACTATAATATGATATTTGTATATTGTAAACCGATTTTTCGTAAAATACGGTGGAGGAGGTTCTGCTTGTAAAATTACACTAAATCAATTAGAGCACATTCTCGGCGAGCCCTGGTGCAAGAAAACATATTTCTTAGAAATACTGTATGGTTTACATGATCCAAGCTACACAGATGCTGAAGAAAAACTGGTCAAAATTATGATCTCTCTTTTCGAGTTTGAAGTATAAAATATCACTCTGGGAGCAGTAAAAGTAAAATAGTTTACAATGTAATGGACTCTACTACTTGATAGAATATAACCATAGAGTATGTAAACCTATTTCTGAACCCCTAACCATTAGAGTTTATATTTTATTTAAAATTACCGGTACCAGTGTAATCCCAAACAATTTGTAAGAAAAAGTTCTTTAAAAAAAAGTTTCAGATTCTATTATTGTTACATCTTATGATCGTTCATTTATTTTCTTGAGTTCAACTCGTGTTCTTAAATTGGTCAATATGCTACGTCAGGTGCAATCATCGTAAAATGAAAGTGGTCGATCTTAACAGACGATATTATAACACCATATAAAAATATTCCTGCGCTTTGATCACACCAGATCATAAAAAGTAGTTCAACATACATTATTTATTAACCTAAAAGAACATTGTATTTTGTAAATTTTTTTTCACTTCAATACCCTACCCGTTCAGGGCTAGACGCAAATATATTAAAAACTCTAGTTCTGTAGGGATGAGTGAAGTAGAATTTTGAGTAAATGTACCCACAACTGTTAAAGTCCATCAGGTATGTTGGAAACCATTTTTGAGGGGAAAAAAATACTCAGTATAGTACACCCAACCGGGATTCAAACCCCAACCACCCCATCATTGATGGTCCAGTCCAAAAAGAGAGTAGCACGTTAGACCATGCGACAATAAAACGTAATGGCAATAATTTGACCTAAACTATTTGTTCCCGGTTATATGAATATTGGGAGCGAGTGTACGACTGAAATGAGTTACTGGTGTTGGGATGCCGGCTGACAGGAACCACCGCCCTCTAGTCATGAAATGTTGACGATCAGCAGGGCAGGCTGACGTCACAAGGGCGTGCCGCTACAAACTGACAGACGAATATTCGGCAAACTCGCTTCGGTTGGCTGCATGGTCTAACGCGCTACTCTCGCAGGAGACTAGACTGCCAATAGCGGTCGGGTGCACAGATGGGGGTTCTTCCAAAATGGTTTTACACTCTCCCTCCACGCAATTACAGGTACACTTCCTATAAATATAACCTTACTAATCCCTAAAACCATTATCGTAATTAGTACATAAGCGTATAATCCGAACGGATAGTAAGACGAGGAGCTAATAATAATAATAACAATATCATAAACTATATATATATATATATATATGTTTATGATCTTACCAATTAAATTAGGCCGTTAATAGCAAGTGTGTTAAACCTATCGATCAGTTTTAAATATATGTGTGTGTGTGTGTGTAAAACTGATATGTTAAAATACTTCAATAGTATAATCAAAGTAGGCCTTTACAAATATGAATCAT
The DNA here is from genome assembly GCA_902155825.1 of Timema genevievae. Classification (NCBI taxonomy): domain Eukaryota; kingdom Metazoa; phylum Arthropoda; class Insecta; order Phasmatodea; family Timematidae; genus Timema; species Timema genevievae. Next base: position 147,087 of record CABFWO010000299.1, on the reverse strand, counting down.
CATTAGCACGGATAGAGGATGAGAAAACCACAACAATAAATCACTTGTCAAAAACCACCCTCAGTTCACTGATCCAAGATTTGAACCTTTGCCTCCTCGTCAACAACTATCGAGAGCTATCATCTAATCACGCGCTCGCCAGTTTGGTCACACAGTCGCTCAGTCGATCGATCGCTTGTTTGTCAATCTGGCCGAACCCTAACACACGCATTTTCCCGCTGGGTATATAAAAGACTTTCTAAGAAACCGTGAAAATGTCTTCCGTATCCCTGTTCAGGTTTAATTACACGCCATTTTCTTTCAACTTCACCTTGTTTTCATACTATTCGCCACATAAATAGACGCGCACAGATAAATACGACGATATAATGTTTCAATCAGAGCGCATATAAATTGTGGTTAGAGCATAAAAGCAACTCACGTCACGGCTATAATAAAGGACCTGACATCAACAAGTAGTTTATAAAAAAAATTAAAAATTTAACTTCTCCTGAAGATAGCTAAATTATTAATTTTCAACCACTAGCCTAGGATTCAATTAAAATCAAACCTACCCGCTTCGGTGGCCGCATAGTCTAAGACGCTATTCTTGACGTAGACTAAACTAGCGATGACGGGAAGGTCGAGATTCGAATCTCAGTCAGGTGTACTGGGGTTGGTATTTTTTCAAAAAATATTTTCCACTCTCCCTCTAAACAAATTCGGGTACACTTCGTTTAGTAACCTTCTTAATCCCGCAACCCATTAGCGTAATTATCACATAACCGTGAAACTCAAACGGTTAGTAAGACAAGGTGCTGAAAAAAATTAATCAAGCGTCATATTTTGTGTGTACCTTGATTTTCTTACAAACGACAGATGAAGCATCTTTTAGAAAATGTAAACATATTTTTGCTGGTCAGCATTGGTGACATTTTACTATATGCCTGTTATTAGTGTTATTTTAAAGTTATGATGATATCAATCAAATGTAACAGTGACAGAGCACATGACTTATTAAGAGGCGAAATTAGATCTAGTAACTTTTTCTTTCAGAGTGTCCATTCGTAAGATAATTGGGTTATATTTGTGTGTTCTTTAAAAAGTGTGAACTAATTCATGGACTGCAACTAAACCTGATACTCAAGGAAACATTTTAGATTACTATTTTTACTTTCTCATCTTGATAAATCATAAAACATCTTAGATCTAAAGATTATGACAAATATGTACGGTTTATGTGCCCTTAACCTAAAAAAAAGTGGTTCTCACAATAATTCTGTTTGTCCATGAGCTACAGCCGAAACAATTTGATGGGTTTTTTTCCAGACTATTTATATGCTATATGGCCATACATAGTTTGTTTATATATTAATTCTAGTCCTAAATTTACAGATTTTTAGAAATTAAAAATATTTCGAAAATACCTTCAACTGTTTTGTTAAAAATTTGTATAAAAGGAATACTTTACTGAAAATAGTATTAATTTAAGGTAAGTTTATTGATACATAATTTTTGAATATTTGTGTGTGTGTGTGTGTGTGTGTGCGCGCGCGCGCGCGTGTGTGTGTGCAAACAATCATATAGTTTAACGAAACAGAGCTCCCACATAATTAGAGGATATGCAAGCCATTGACTAATACAAACACAAAGTATAGTGAAACAGAGCTGTCCTAAAATCACAAGCTATGCAAGCCACAAACAAAGTCGTTAATAATTCGTTAAAGATACATTCTCGAGGAAAACAAGAGCGGGAGGACAAGGCCGACGTAGGTTTGTGCTTAAGTTTTGCATAACGACAGTTAAATGATTGGCAATTGATATTCCGGCGCTTCGGTGTTCGTATTTTCTCACGATATCATCTAAGCATCTCCTCCCTTGTATTGTTCGTCAATAAAGCCCTGTCTTGTAGTTGATAACCTCGCTATTTGTCTCGTCCCCCGTCACTTCCCTGCAAAAGGCTTTTAGTAACATCTGGGTACGTTGTTTGACGCTGACAAATGAATGGGATAAACCTTCAATTAAGAAGGGACGTCGATCAAATGCACGCCAACTCCCCCCTCCCCCCACTTCAAATGTGACGTGCAGTGTGAAAAAGTAAAGAGAGTCAAAATATAATCCTCTACATCAATTAGGGTTGGAAAACTAACCCCCAGGACACCCTGGCGGGATTTGAGCCTTGTCCTCCCCATCACCAGCAATTCAGATCATACCTAGAGTGATGGTCTAGACCGCGAGACCACCAATGTGGCTGGGTTTTTAAAATTAGATATTCAAATAACAACTGTTTAAATATTATTCTTTATGGTTTTTTTTTACATAATTAGTCTAGTGTTTATCAGCATATTATTATGTTTTACGTTAAGTTTTATGAAGGTTTACAGCCAGTCTTACCTGCGGGCTCCACTACCATCCTGTTAGTTAAGGTTCACCATGGGAGAAACAAGCAAAAGGTAAACTTGATACCTTTCAAGGCAAACGAAGTGTACAATAATAATTTCAGTGAATACATCGTTTTAATGACTGTTTTAATAAAAGGTGAGCTAATACTGTCTATAAGATATTTGCTATGACTGAGTGTAGTCCAATAATGTGAAAAAAAAAATCTAGAGCTATTAACTTGGTTGGAGGGTAGCTTCTCACCAAGAGCAGAGAACTTATAGCTATAGAACGTGTCAATTTTGACTTACTATGTAATATTTTTACTAAATACGAAATAAAGCGATGTAGAAGTTATTCGGAGCTCACTGTATGGTCCCTGGCAATAAAGAAAGCACGTAAAAAATAATTAAAAGCCACAGTAATAAAATAAAGTGTAGAGTAGTGGTAAAAGAATGGCCGAGGGAATTCGTGGGACAGGTCAATTTTGGTTGGGTGTATATAATTATATTGAGAAGTTGATTGTGTGGATTGTGAGGGGAAATGAGGGTTGGGGGGAGGGGCGCTAGATGACAATAAGGGGAATATGAAGGCTACGTGGGGCGAATATTTCCGTTATTCAGGTGACAATACGTGTCTAAAAACCGCAGAATTTTGGGGAAGGGGAGGGCTTACTTCGTAACACATTTTGTTTAGAGAGAGTTTCTGCGGTGTGTGAAGTTGGGGAAAGGATGTGTGAAGGGGGGAAAGGAGAATTCCTCTAAAATGCTTGCAGGCATTAGATGTTTGTTTTCAAAAGATGACAAGTAATCATTTGTAGAGCAGTATTAATAAATGTTCGATCTTGTGTTTTCATTATTATTTTTTAACATTAGGAAGCTGTTTTATCTCGACACCACAGTAAAGAATAGAGCTGGTCATGTGGTGGGCGTGACTGACTCAGATTCGTGTGACCTTGGTTCGACACAAAACACTCGGCGAGTGGAATGAGAAAAAAAGCAACGCGAGGCCTCATTTCAAGAGAATTTCTTTAAAACCCTTTGAATAGCCCTGACAGATTATAAAAACAAACTTTGAAAAAATATTTGTTAAATAATAACATAATGCAAATAAAGCTATTCCTACCATTCCAAGAAGTAGTCTTTTCATGTCACTCACTGGCGTAATACCTTCGGTCCCGTGTTCAAACCTGCCCTGGTAAATAATAATAATAATAATATTTAGCACTGCGTCTTACTAACCGTTCGGGTTATACGCTTAAGTACTAATTACGTTAATGGATTAGGAATTGGGAGGTTTGAAATTAGAGGAAATGAACCCGCACTTGCGTGGAGGGAAAGTGGAAAACCATTTAGGAAAAACCCCTCCCAGTTCACCCGACCGAGATTCGAACCTCGATCTCCCCGTCCTCGGCGGTCGAGCTCAACACGACTAGCGCGTTAGCCAACTACACCACCGAGGCGGGTCTGCCCTGGTAAAGGAAGGAGGTGTAAACATAACAATATTATGTCAAAAGAGACTAAACATTAAAAATAATCTCTGATCTGTGCATCTATTTGAACCACAAACCATACTATTACAACTTTTTTGCTCGACATCTATTCGCCCGATCAGTAGCGCATCATTAGTTTAACGATTTATGAGTCTGAGGTTAGATTCCAAACAAAGCCATAAATGTTAAATTGGGTTGAACCCATTTCACCCAGTAGCTTATTTTCCAAGCACCGCATCTTAATACTCATTTGGTTTATACGCCTACGAACTAATTACACTAATGTGTTAGAGATTAGTAAGGTTGAATTTATAGGAAGAGTACCTGCATTTGCGTGGAACTATGGTGTAAAACCATTTAGAAAAACCACCCTCACAGTACACCTGACTGGGATTAAACCCCAATCTACCCGTTTCCGTCTCTGACACTACAGTATATTGCGAGAGTAGTGTCTTAGACCATGCGGCCACCGAAGCAGTTCGCTCAGTAATTAAATTATGGTCTAGGATTTGATCGCTGTAATTGTCTTATAATTTAAATTGTCCATATACTAAAATGGACTGTGGTGGATTGGGCGATTTAAATGTGAGAGATTTATGGATTGGGCACCACTGACTCAGCTAGAAGGAATTTATAAACAGGTAGATTGGGCACTTAATAGTAGAATATTAACTATAAATTAATACAATGAATCACCAGCAGACTATAGTTCAATAAAAGCCATCCATCCATCAGAACGTTAGCTACTACGTTTATCATAAGCCTTAACAATATTTTTAATGTATTTCTATGTCGTTATCTGTGTTGTTTTTTAATACAGTTAGGTTCATTATTTGTTTGGCTTTTATTTTAATTGTAATTTCTGGTTAGGTGTAAGAAAAGACGACAGCCTTAATTTAGCCATTAAGTATATTATTACTACTATTGTTATTATTATTAATAATAATAATGATATTACTATTATTAGTATTAGTATTATTATTACTAAGGTAGAACATGTTCGAGGTAAATTTTAATGATTATACATAGAAGGAGCAAGGCAAGGTTAGGTTAGGTTAGGTTAGGTTAGATTAGCTTAGGTTAGGCTAGGATGACCCAATCTAGCCTGGGAGGGAATTCGTGGTGCAAGGTGGTAGAGCCTAATCCATCTCGGGGGCTATGATGGCACCTTGGGCCCAGTGCCAGTGCCCAGCCTAACTACGCCCTACCTACATATTGACACTACTAACTCTCGTACTAAAACAAACTTTGTTACATGACTTGTTTGATAACGTCATCTGCTACCAGGCACGATTCTCAAACCAAATTATAATTAGATAACCCAACACGTAACGCGTCGGTGTACAATGACCTACTTGGTAAACCTCGATGTCGCCATCTTTCTACCCACGAATTTAAGAGTGTTGTTGCGCCACTGAAATGCAAAGAGCGACGACGTCTCGTTGCCCGCCCGAGGTGGGCCCGGCTCACTAACAAACAAATAAAACTAAAAAAAAAAACAACAGCCAGTCATTTTTAAAGTGGGCAGCGCCCGTATGAAGGTGCGACGACATTGTTAAACAGCTCGTGTTGAGCTCGACCGCCGAGGACGGGGAGGTCCAGGTTCGAATCTCGGTCGGGTGAACTGGGGGTGGTTTTTCCTCAATTGTTTTCCACTCTCCCTCCACGCAAGTGCGGGGTCATTTCCTCTAAATTCAACCCTCCCAATTTTTAATCCATTGGCGTAATTAGTACTTAAGCGTATAGCCCGAACGGGTAGTAAGACGCGGTGCTAAATATAAATATAATAATATGTTAAACAGCCAGGCCTGAATTCAAGCAATCATTAGAGAAGGTAAACTCTACAGAAATATACAACCGGTATAGTGAATATTTGGCTTGAAAATAGCCACCATAATATATAGCCTTGAAATAGCAGAGGTATACCTATGTTACAGTTTTTTATTTTATTATTAATATAAATAGTGACATAGATAAAAATATTGCAACACATGATATTTATTTTTAAGGCCTGTGCGAACCTTCTAAATTTCGAATTTAAACTCAAATCTTGCTAAGATTCGGATTAGATTCGAGCTTTCGAGTCTTATTATTATTAGAGAGATTCATGGTGGATTCGAAATTTCGAATCCAAGTAAATTTCAGATTCGGATTTTATGGGTTTAGTTCAAAATTCTAATATTTTCATACTTAAAAATAATTTCAACTTCCTATGGTCTTGTACAGCATACCATTATAAAAAAAGAAATTTATTTCGTTTATAGCCTTTTATAAGTTAGTAATGAGGCTTTTTTTTTACTTGTTTAACCTAAGATTAAGTTTAAAATATTTTCAAAGATTTCTAAGTATATGTTGTTTGATTTGGATCTGAAACATTTTCAAAATAATTTATTCGATTCGGATTCAATTCGAAATTTTATTTTTAATATGATACTCGATTCGGATTCGATTCGAAAAGGATTATGAGCATGATATTCGATTCTGAATCGATTCGAGCTGGTTTGCTAAGATTCGGATTCGATTCGAAATAGAGAATCATGGATTCGCACAGGCTTATTTATTTTAATCAATATGTGGTTATTGATTTAGAGGTTAGGGGATAACTTATATTTATTTGTTTGGCTCTGCTATTGATAGGGCTTTTTTTTACAATATAGTGTACATGAGCAAATACTGGGGGTGAGCGAGTACTAGGATATAATTTTGTAGCAAATTATATTTCCTTTTGTCTAATTAGAAAAAATTGTTCAAATTATATTAAATTTATCTAAACATTCGAATTTATGTGATAGTAAATTTTGTCCAAAAAAATGTAATTCTAAAAAAAAAAGTTTGTTCTTATTTATAGTTTATGCTTGCATCTGTTAGAGAAATTTAACTTGAAATATTTCCTGTAAAAATATTGTTCTAAATTACTCTAACTTAAAAAAAACAAAACTAGTTTTCATTCAAACTCGACTAGAAATGAAAAATGCCTACTCGTACAGCCCTAGCAAAGTAACTGTAAAGCAGCTTGTGTAGACCTACAGCCCATCTACGGCGGGAGTGTATGTAAGTGACAGTCGAGCAGAGGGTTCTTCATTGCAAACATTGACTGAAAGTATTATTAGAAGCGTTTGATAATATTTTTTATTGATAATTTAATTTTTTTTTAACACCGCGTATTAATACCTGTTCAGGCTAGACGCCTATGTACTAATTATTAGGGCTGCGGAGTCGGTATTAATGGCAAATTTATATTAATAATAATAATAATAATTATTATTATTATTATTACTATGGGGCGTACGCCGATGACAAACATTAAAAAAATAGATGATATCACCATGTGTAGAAAAATAAAATACATTTTTAGACTGTGTTGCTCCAGTCGAAACATGTATATATTAAATCGTAATAAAAAATGTATCATAGTGCAACCAATTGACTACAGTAAAATTAAAACTAATTAATAAACATTAAAATGCTAAGTACTAACGTGATAGTACAAGACATCTCATCACCAACACGTGGATTATCAGAGTAGTTCTTAGTTTAACTTAGTTTAACTCAAAATATATCTATTTGATTACAATTTATGGATAAATAAATTTCCTAAATTCCTATGAGAGTAAATATGCATTAATCTATGCATATAATAAATTAAAACTAATAATAATCACAAATGAAAATTACCGAATTCTGAATGTTCTCTTTTTGATTGTATACCATCAAAGTATTGATAGTTAAGAATCGTGACATTAAGATCGATCCTTTATGTCTGTACCAGTATGAATCGAGTTTGACACTATTATACGTTTTTAAGTTGGAGTCGGCACCTTTCTACCGACTCCGACTCCAACTTCGGCTCCACCCAAAATTACTTCAGACTCCGACTCCAACTCCACAGCCCTGCTAATTATACTAATGGGTCGGGATTAGGAAGGCTAAATTTAGATGAAATGCACCCGCATTTGCGTCGAGGGAGAGTGTACAACCGTTTAGAACAAAATCCTCAGTGCGTCTAACCGGGATTGAAGCCCGATCTCCCGATCTTCGGCAGTCTAGTCTAACACGGGATTAGCACGTTAGACCACACAACCACTAAAGTGGTTGAGAATATAATATAGTTACTAAGAAAATAATAATAATTTCCGAATGGGTTTACACTAGTTACTTTCATCCGGTTTTTGCAATAAAGAACCTTCTGATCACCTGATTTCAGTGGAAACATGATTTAAGGCGTCACGCTCATGTTAGACTAAACTACCCGCCTCGGTGGCGTAGTTGGCTAACGCGCTAGTCGTGTTAAACTCGACCGCCGAGGACGGGGAGATCGAGGTTCGAATCTCGGTCGGGTGAACTGGGGGTGGTTTTTCCTAAATGGTTTTCCACTCTACCTCCACGCAAATGCGGGTTCACTTCCTCTAAATTCAACCTTCCCAATTCCTAATCCATTAGAGTAATTAGTACTTAAGCGTATAACCCGAACGGGTAGTAAGACGCAGTGCTAAATATTATTATTATATTAGACTAAACTGCCGATGTCAGAGAGTTCGGGGTTCGAATTCCGGTCGGGTGTACTAAGGATGTTTTCCCCCAATTTGTTATCTACTCTCCCTCCAAGCAAAAAATGGGTACATTTCCTTCAAATTTAACCTATCTCAGCCTTAACTCATTAGTGTAATTGGTACATAAGAGCAATGCCAAAAAAACCTTCTGCAAGCTGTCACCTACACTTCCTCCGTAGATGAGCTATACCTTATTTCTATTATTGTCTGAATGGTTAGTGTAGGCTATTGCTGCGAGCAAATTATTCTAGCCCTTGAAGAGTCACTTTTTTTAACGTTTACATTTGTGAAATAAAAATAGCAGCCCACGGTTTGGGATCAGTGTTTATAATACATAGTGTCGGGCCAGTAGTTCTACTGAAATCAAAATAACGACCCATGGTTTGGGAACCTTTGTTATAATGAATAGTGTGGGTCAGTACTGGAACCTATGGATGACTTTTTTTAGCACCGCATATTACTACCCGTTCGTGCTAAACGCTTATGTAGATATTATTTAAGCTAGTAATATTAGGGAGTATAAAGGTTACAGTTGGAGGAAGTGCACCCACATTTGCGTAAAGAATGGAATACCATTTTTGTAAAACCACCCACAGTACACCCGACCAAAATTCGAACTTTAATCTCCCCGTCATCGGCAGTTTAGTCCACTGCGAGATTAGCGCCTTAGACCATGCGGTCCACGAAGTGTGTTATGGATGACAATTGAGAGCCGTGGCCGCCATCCTCCCCCCTATACCAGTTGGTAGAGGTAACAAACTCCCAAGACGACACGCGAATAACTCGTCTGAGTGGGTTTGGAACCAGTGACCTCGATCCGGAACATGGGGTCATAGAAGTGGAGACTGACACGAGAGGGCACGGTACTGCGACCAGCACGCTCTTGACTTCATCGGGGAGGTCATTGAGAGGGGAGGGAGGGATTGATGCCGCTGGAAAGGGGAAAACCATTTCAATGTCTGAAGAGAGGAATTAAATAAAAACAAAGATATAACGAACAACGCGGTTGGGCCTGTTAAACAACATTTATTTAAACTCACTATTATTTGTAATGGTGATTGAAATGAGTCATGAATAAAGTGGCAGGAAAACACGAGGAGGAAAGAATAAAAGTCATGATATTTGCTGATGACTTGATGGTATGGGGGAAGAAGGAAGAGGAACTACAGGAACAGTTACGGTAATGGTATGAGGAAGTGAAAGTGTGTGGAATGAAATTTAGCATGGCAAAGTGTGAAGAGAAGATAATTACAAGGAAGAGTATGAGGTCTAGTAAAGCAATAAAGTTGGATGGAGTAGAAGTGAGAAAAGTACGGAACGTAAAATATCTTGGAAGCGTGATTTAGGCCGTAGGGGGAAGTAGAGAAGAACTAATGAGAAGAGGACATCGAGGAGAGTTGTCCTATAGGTGTGTAAGAGACCTGTTGTGGAGAAGATTAGGAATAAGTTATCCTGGAAATAGTAGGGGTACTGGGAGTACATGAGATGGTAGAGGAAGTAAGACTGATATGGTATGGGCATGTAATGAGGATGGAGAAGGAGAGGATAAAAAAGAACATTTTGGGGATTAAGTATGTAAGTAAAAAACCGCAAGGGAGGCCAGAAAGTGATGGGAGGAGCAGATAATATAAAGTGTGCAAGTGAGAGGAAAAAGGAAGTATTTAAAGGAGGAAGAGTGGTGGGAGGATAGAGTAAGATGGAGGCGTGTTACTAAACTGATCCGGCCACGGGCTGGAAATAGTTGATTATGGTGATGATGTCCTACTACCCGATCGGTTTGTACGCCTATGTACTAATTGAGTCAATGGTCTTACCCTTCTACCCCCCCCTTTAAGGAGAGGGGGAGGGAAATACCCATAGTACACCCAACCAGGATCCAAACCCCAATCTCCTTGTTGCCAGCTTATCCATTATAATTCACTGATGACGCATTCAGTTAAATTAAGGTTGACCTGGTGGTCTAGGGGTAAGGTGTCGGACTTCTGTGCTGGGGGTCCGGGGTTCAATCCTCGGTCCCGGCACAGATTTATCTGATCGCCAAACCCTTCCTTCACCTCTGACAAGACGTGTATTAATCACAGCTTGTGAATGTGAGGAATGCCGGGCCTCCACCGTGGTTCGGATCCCACGTTAAACTGTAGGTCCTCCATTTCATCTCATAATCACCCTACCATCACACATTAGCGTAAATACGTATAACCCGAACGGGTAGTAAGACGTGGTGCTAATAATAATAATAGTTAAATTAAGTTTACGACAGCACTAGAGGGCGAATATTTGGTCACGAAATAATTCCCTAGAGCTTAATACCACTAATTTATCCTTATGAAAGATAAAATCTCAAACAACCTTGCATGGCATACATCAACCTGGTCCCTGAGAGTTGTTTTTATTGTTATTACAACTATTAGAAGGACGGATGGTCACTTATGGCGTCCCTAGGGACAACTTCACCGCATGGTTTACACACTACGTCCCTGAACAGGGCCGGGGGAGGACAACAAGCCAACAACGTCCTACAATATCAGTAGAATGTTTATGTGTTCCAGTGACTCTCGGTCTAAACGTCAAGCTCGTTTATTCAGGTTTGCCGGCTACGGGTAGTTTTCCTACATAGTTTCCTTACTCTCCCTTCCCGCAAATGCGGGTACATTTACTACAAATTCTATATTCCTCTATCCTACCACATTAATCTAATGAGTAAAATCCGACCCGCCTCGGTGGCGTAGTTAGCCAACGCGCTAGTTTCGTGTTGAGCTGGACTGCCGAGGACAGGGAGATCGAGTTTCTAATCTCGGTCGGGTGAGCTGGGCGTGGTTTTTCCTAAATGGTTTTCCACTCTCCCTCCTCGCAAATATGGATTAATTTCCTCTAAATTCAACCCTCCCAATTCCTAACCCCCTATCGTAATTATTACTTAAGCGTATAACCCAAACGGGTAGTAAGACGTGGTGATAAAACAAAAATAAACATTCTGAAAATTGAAAAATGACACCTGGGCACGGGAATCGAACCTGGGACGCCAATGTAAACACAAAGGTCCCGGGCTCGATTCCCGTGTCCAGGGTGTCATTTTTCAATTTTCAGAATATGATATCTAGATGGAGTAATCCTCACTAAAAAGCATAAATAATAGCTTTGGCTATTTGATTCTTAAAAATAAATAGTAAAATCCGATGCGGTTAAAGGAGGTTGTTGGTGGTGGGGATTTCTAATGCAAATATCGGCCATCGGCTACCTTTAAAACTTTTTTTTTCTTACCACCGCATCTTACTACCCATCCGGGTCATTCGCATATGTACCAATTAGGCAAATGTGTTAGGTATGAGGAAGGTGTATTTTAGAGGAAGTGTACCCGCATTTTCTTGGAGAGAGAGAGGGGGGGGCTGAAAACTTGAAAAAAAAAACCTCAGTACATCCGATCGGAATTCAAATCCCGGCTCCCCCATAAACATCAGTCTAGTATATTGTGAGAGTGGCTCCTTGGACAGTTTGACCACTGAAACGGATACTGCTAAGTCAATAAATATTGAAACTGACAGAATGGTGGTAAAACCACCTAATAAAATCACACTGTCAAGAATAAGTGGTGACTCAGACCGCATCTGGAGAAGAGGTCTATCTACGGTTTATTGGAAACAATTCGTGTATTTACAACTTCCCATAACAGACAATACAGTCTCACGATCGTACCGATAAGTTTACTTGAAAGTGATATTCAGTCAAACAGGTCTATAAGTTTCTCCTCCAATAACGAGGCAGTTTCTTAGGTGCAATTAATGCGAAACAATAATGGAGATATAAGGCACCACTATCAGTGAGACATTATTACCACCGTCAGTGAACACCTAGAACGCGACGTACTCCTCGCTTCAAACACGTTTGATAACATCTTAAACATCCTTAATGACCTTGTCAGCTGTCTCCATTTCAATTAGATCCAATTCATTAAGTCATAAGAGAAATCAGTGTTTGCTTCACACAAGTTGACAGAAATATTTTCTATTCCAATGGTGCAAAAACCTTAAATATGATATTTGATAGTAAATTAACTGAAACATTTTCAATTTTAATGGTACAGGAACACTAAAACTGCTGTTTAAGATGGTATGGAAGGGGGTGCAAGAAAAGGCCAGTTTTTTTTTTGTTTGTTTTTTCAGTTTTTAAGGCAAAACTTTTTTTGGCCAAATAAATATTGCTCCAGTGCAAACATAGAATTTAATTTTCTTCACATGGGGATATCAACAGTTCCTGAATAACTGTCATGAATATGGTGGGATTATCTAACAAACTTTTTAAATGAAGAGAAAAAGTTGTTATTAAATTCCAGAGCACCCTTGACAGATATTCAATAAATTTTGTGGTCACCGTGTGAAGAAAATAAAATTCTATGTTTGTATTGGAGAGCAATATTTTATTTATTTTGAAAAAAAAAAAGTTTTGCGATATAAACTCCAAACACTGGCTTTTTCTCGCGTCCCACATTAATTTGTATTTAAAGCTCAAAAGGTACAAATAAATAGGGAGTTGAACAGAAATATTTATCGGTTCTGGTTCTTGTTCCGGTTCTCCAAACAAGACTTTAAAGGTTCCGGCTCTAGAAAATAAAAATGCCGGTTCTTAATTCATAACTCTCAACAGTACAGTTGCTTATTTTTTATTTATCGTATTTTTTCTTTTAGTGCTTAATAATAAATCTATGGTTTTAGTTGAATTAATAAATCCTATTATATTGTGGTGTTTCAGATAAACAACAGGCTTGCGTATAAATTGAGCAGCTAGCTCTTTCCAAACAAATCAATGTTAGTTACAGGTCAATAAAATCAAGCTCTCACTGTCTGACATTTTATCGTGATCTCAGGTTAAGAACCACAACAAAGCCAAATTAAATGAAATATCATTGGTGTCAAATAAGATAAGTACTTATTGTTATAGTCACCATAATTAAAAATAATTAGTGCTCTCTGCAATATCCTAAGAGCTGCGTTGTAGTGAATGAATCAGCATTATTTTTCTTGTAAGCTCGCAATACGTGACAGGATGCTAACCAGCAGAATTGGGTGAGTGGTTAACACTCCTGGCATCTTTGTCTTTTACAGGACCGTGTGGGTCTAAGAAGGTTTACTCCCGCTCCTCATTTCACCAAAAGTATATATGTTATGTATTTTTGTATTCATTCCTAACACCTAGGCTTGAAGCTTATTTGAATCTTGTAAAATTCATAGCACCTACAACCTTTTTATGTGAGCTTCTTTCTTTTTTTTAAAAAAAATCTCTATAGTTATCATGTTTAGCTTGCAATACCAAACTAGTTCTATTTTAATTTTATTGCTAAGAATTCAACTTTTTAAGAAATTGATAATAAGTTTGTTTGTTTATGTGTTGTGAATGGGAGGGTAAAGAAATTATCAGAAGCTCCTACCATCCAATTTTCATAAGAATCGTGGTATTTGAAAACTGGAAACTCATGTTGCCACAACGGCGGAAAAAAACCTTGTATTTATATTCTCAGCCCGTTTAATTAAGAATGTAAAGATAAATTATACAGTAAGTCATAAAAAGTATCATCGGAAGATTGTGATAGATTTTTAAACTAACTTTTTATTTAGTAAATGAAATAATACATATTTCTACAATGTCGAATGTTAGTGACTTTCAATCAATGCTGGTGCTAAAAGGTGGGCTTCCTTTAAAATCAGGGTTTTGATCCCTAATAACATAGATCTCTTTCATTCACAGTTTTCGACAAATAACAATAATATTCATTCTCAAATTAAAGAACCAAATTCTATAGCTTTTATTTTATTTTGAAGGATTAAAATTGGGATTATCTTTTCGTTTTCTTAAATAAAACCCACACCGGTGGACAAGTGTCCAAACGCGTAAATCTCGTATAGTTTGGTTGTAATTTGAATACCAGCCGGGTGTACGAAGGGGATTTTTCTTAAACGGTTTTCTACTTTATTTTCATGCAAATTCTGATGCAGTTCTTCTAAATCCTAACCTATTAACTCATTTATGACCTGCTCTGTCAGCCGCACGGTCTACGGCGTCACTTTCCCAATAAACTAGACTGCCAACGACAGGGAGATCGGGGTTCGAATCTCAGTCGGGTGAAATGAGTGGTTTTCCCTAAATGATTTTCCACTCACTCTCCACGCAAATTGTGTTACATTTCCTCTAAATCCAACCTTCCTTATCCCTAACACATTAGCGTAATTAGTACGTGTGTATAACCTGAACAGGTAGTTAAACAATGTGCTAAGAACAATCTCATCCCTGCCCCATTAATATAAATATGTGTATAATCTAGACTAGATGTAATACGCGAAGCACAGAAAAATTAATAAATAAATAAATGGCATGACACAATCCCACAAACTTTCTCATTTTGTGTATTATATTTTGGAATAAGATTTTCAAAAATAGGATTTCAGGAAACTACCCTTAAGTAAGCTTTCTTCAGAAAAATAAACCCATCATATTGTTAATCACAATGAACACTCTTCATGATTATCTAATAATAATATTTAGCACCGCGTCTTACTACCCGTTCGGGTTACACACACGCTATGATTATCTAGATTCTAAACAAATTGTTTAGTTATTTTTAATAAATTTCCTATTTTCAAAAATCAGTTATTTGTAAATACCCTCAAATTATATTTCTTGGCTTGTAAAAATAAAAAAGTGTTCTTATTTTTTATGAAAAGCGATTCCCAGAACTCCATTTTCCACTAAATCTAATGGCCATTTTCAAAAAAGTTCATATTTCCTAAACATTAAATTAATTTATTTTATATAAAGACAGACAAACATTATTCTTTATAATGTAAAATATTCCCCATAATACCAATATCGAACAAAATCATTGTAGCTCTATTCAAAAAACGTTTCAAATTTTTAAAATCATAACTAAACTAATTTAAGTTAATATGAAAATTAAAATGTATGATAAAATAAATTTATAAAATTATGTAAATTGTTAAAAACTTACCAGATAGCCTACCCATTTTGAACAAAATCATTTGAGGCATTTTTACCCCCTCGCCCCCCCCTTCGAAAAACAAGTAGTCCATACAGTTTTATTATTCATGTCAAACACTCCAAATATAATATACATAATATAGGCTAATGATACGGCTTTGATGGCGAAGCTACTCTTACACTTAACCAAAATTGACAGTTAAATGAGTTAAGATTGCAACTAAACAAATGATAGACATAACAAAAAATGACGTAACTAGAACTGCGTGATGGCTAAATTCAAATGATGAAGTTGCATAGAAATACAGTCTAATACAGTTATGTAAAGTACACAATTCGAATTCTGTATTATTGATTTACATGTATTAGCTCTGTAGGTATAAAACCTTACGAACGTCGAATTAACTAGAATATATAAACCGTTAAATCACGTTTCACGTTTTGCGTATCTGAGTGAATCGTCTTGAATAACATCTGTTCTGTTGTTTTCAAAGAGCGTCTCGCACGACAACTTTCCGGAGAAACTGGTCGTGATGGAATCTGCCAAAGTTGGAATACTCATTGCAACATATCTCGGAGAACAAAACTCGGGGAAGATTTCGAGTGGTGGAACGTAAACCAAGCTACTACCTGTAGTTCCGATTAAAGCGACAGTCGAAGAAAATGTATAGTTAAATCACCGTGAGAAAATCGTCTTAAAATAAGTTGAGAAATAATTGTAGATTAAACAAAATCGATAAAATGTCAGTAGGTATATTCACTTAATAACGGTCATAAATTGATTTAAAAAAAAAGTGATTGATTCAGAACATACATTACGATTAAGCTAAGAAGGAATATGTTTGACGTATAAAAAATATTTAAAAATATTTTCATTTATATAATACGTCAAGTCATGTAATCCGCAACTGTCACTTTTCATCAATAACATCAATACTTACAACTAATCTAGAATGGTATCAATTTTGACCAGAATATAGTTTAAGATATTGTATTTTCTAAAAGTTTAAAAGTTATTTTTTTACTAAATTCCTTCTATAGTTAGGTTTCTGGGGAAAAAAAAGTTATTTCTTGTCCGGCTTCTTCCTAAAAAAAATTGTGATTCGACAGTAAAGAAGAAATAAAATGTTAGACGTATGAAAATTACCAATACGAAGACTAATTTTTCCGAAAGTCACGAAATAGAACCTTAACTAGCAGCTCACCCGTTTCAGTGATCGAGAGGTATAAGGCATCACTCTCACAATAGACTTGACTGGATGACAGGGAGATCGGAGTTATAATCCCGGTCGGGTGTATTGAGGGTGGTTTCCCCTAAAGGTTCTCACCTCTCCTTCCGTGTTAATATGGGTATACTTTATCTAGATTAAAACTACCTCATCCCTAGAACTTTAGCGTAATTAGTTCATATTCGCATAAACCGAACGATTAGTACACGATTGTGGATTGTGATTAAATAGACAAGAGCCAATAATGATATATTCTTCTAAATATTAACGCTTTAATTAGTGGTTAGATTTTATATTAATTATTGAATCTGACTATGTTCTATGAACTTGCTGACATGAGCTATATTCTCTAACTGGGATAATTTTCTTAGAACTGTTACAGATTATAATTATAGCTGTCCCTGACTAGAGGTGGTCGCATATTCACAAACTATCACCACCTCGTGAGTTCACGGTGCATGTGACCCGGTTGCTTTGGATGAACACTACTTGACAATATCCACCGATACCTGGCGTATCTGTGACCACTGAGCACACATCACCGAATATAATCACTTCCTGTCCTTTTTTAAATAAATATAATAAAACACAAATGTCTTCTTACTACGAGTTGGCTCCCTCGCCTATTCTTCTTGAACCATTAGATTGTTTTAACATTATATATATATATATAGATTTAACAAATTATTTAAAATTAAATATGGTTATTTACAGAGTATAAATTAGCATATAATATTTAAAGTATATTTATTTATTTAATTAATATTACATCAATTTGGATCCCCCCTGATATTTCTAGACTAATATTCAACTATATAAATTTTAAATCAAGATTTTTTTAAGTAGTTTTTTATTGTGTTACAATACGAGCAATGCGTGTGTGTGTATGTGTGTGTGTGTGTGTGTGTGTGAAACTACACTTACTGTATTAATACATGAAATGAAAGCTGGGCGATCACACGTGCTCTATAAAGTCGTGTAGAAAGTAGATTTATATAAACTAAGTTGGATAACCGGTGCACCATGATTAGCTCCTTGAATTAAGAAGTAAGAGAGTAAAGAGTGCTTTTGTAGTTAAGTGGTTAAGGAGATAAATTAATATATCAGAGGGATATTAATTCAATCCCATAGGGTGTCCAAGATAATTATGTGTTATTAACGTGCGGCCGAAAGGAAGCGCCAGTATTTTTACAGTTTTTAATTTAAATGCAATTTTTTTTGCAAAAATAAATCAAATATTTCTCCAGTAGCAACATAGAGTTTAGTTTTATGCACATGTAAATATCAACTGCAGATCTTGTATATCTGTCAAGGGTGTCCTGGAATTTTTTCAAAACTTTTTAAATAAAGAGAAAAAGTTTTGACAAAATTCCAGGACATCCTTGACAGATATTCAAGATCTGTTGATATTAGCATGTGCAGAAAACTAAATTCTATATTGCTACTGGAGAAATATTTGATTTATTTCGGCCAAAAAAATGTAATGCTATAAAAACTGTTCAATTACTTGCGCGCCCTTCTGACACACCTTAATGTTCACCTTATTACCCAGTTATTAGAATCAATGGTCTAGGGTAGATTGTAAATTATCTGCGCTTTCGTACGCTAAATTGGCTTTAAGATAATGTTTTTAAAGGTATTTTTACACGTGTACACGTTATACTGGTTCAGGCTATCAGTATGTTCACAATATCGGGGTAGGAATGATTACTGGTAGAATTTAAAGGGAAGGAAGATTGGAAAAACCATTCGAGAGAAAACACTCAAAATGCACCCCGGTGAGAATAAAACCTTGATAACCCCGTCACCGAGAGTGACACGTTTAGACCATGCGGGTCTAGGTAAAGCTGTTTCCACAATAACCGTTGTAGAGGGTGGTTATGTAACAATGTTTGTAGGTTGTGTTGTGGACGGGATGCGGGTCGTACAACTAAAACCTGTCTAGAAACGTGAAGTTCTCATGTGTCAGCTGTTTTAGGTCGCGACGACTGGATCCTTGGAGAGGCTTTTTTTAACATCACTTCCGCAGTCCCGTGGCACTGCAACGTACCATGTCCAAGCACACGGCCACATTAACTCACGAATAAAATTAAGTTTTTAAAAAAATTGATAATATTCTGATTTTAATCCATAGAAGAAAAAAATGTGTTCCTCGCCATTGTGGTGTGCGTAATGGGAATGAGATCTAGAGGCTACCCTTTGAAGATAATACGTTAAGACTAAGAGAGCTTGTGGTCTTCTGACTCTTAGTGTAGCCTGCTTTTAAACACTAGAAATCTGCCTCTTCAACCTTCCAGTCGAAACGTCATCACAAACCTTGAGAGGTCATAGGCAAGGGGGGCCAACTCCGTAGCTCACTAGCACGTCTGTCTACTGAGTTAATAATGGTTCCAGGTTTGATTCCCAGCATGATCGAATCTGATAGTTAATCACGTGGGAGTTTCATTTCCTGTAGTGCATACAATATCGTGGAAGGAATGAGTGCTGTTTTTTTTAGTACACATACTTTCTAGCCGTCCGGACTATCTGCAAGTATGTCACACCCCATTCGTGAATTTTCCCAGTTAATGAATCGGATGAATTTCTGCCCGTTCCTTGAACTTTCCTCTCTTGACCATTTCACGAAATGGGTAAAAAAAGTAGTGCAGTTCATGAATTGTGCCCCGTTTTGCTGCCCATTTCATGAAATGGACACCTCCAATAGTTAACTAATTCATGAAGTACAAGTTCATGAAAAACAAAAGTAAATGCAATTTTTGCTCAGTTTGTGAAATGGTCGAGCGAAGAGGCCAGTTCGCCGAATGAGCAGAAATTCGCCCAATTCATGAAAGGGTCAGTTTCACTAATGGGTCTAACATATTCACAAGTCAATTTCACACCTAAATATTATGCGTAATGCACGTAACGTGCCCTATACTTTTGGAAAATAGCTTTCATTATTTTAAACAAATATATTCACACTGCGTGGCGAGTTATAGTGGCCACATAGCGCACGATGGCTTACTATGTTTTTCGAATGTTGGCCCGGTGATTTTTGTGTAAGATTGCGCATTCTCTATCCTGATTTCACCTTTATAAAGTGAAGGAAATGCACTAACTGTTTGTGGCTAAATCTAGAGTATGTCTTGAATTCTTCGTCATTAAGGTGTAAGTTATAATAATAATAATAATAATAATAATAATAATAATAATAATAATAATAATAATATTTAGCACCGCGTCTTACTACCCGTTCGGGTTATACGCTTAAGTACTAATTACGCTACTGGATGAGGAATTAGGAGGGTTGAATTTAGAGGAAGTGAACCCTCATTTGCGTGGAGGGAGAGTGGAAAACCATTTAGAAACCCCCCCCAGTTCACCCGACCGAGATTTGAACCTCGATCTCCCCGTCCTCGGCGGTCGAGCTCAACACGACTAGCGCGTTAGCCAACTACGCCACCGAAGCGGGTAAGGTGTAAGTTATTCATTATATTATCATATTCACCATATTCTTGCCTTTTATCGTTGATTGGACAAATAATATAAAAGCAAAGGTTGGTCAAAAATTTCATAATCATCCCAGTCACCAATCCACGGAATCGAGAGGGTGGAATTCGATTCACTTCGAGATATATCGAGAACCATTTTGACTTAACAAACACGAAGTGAAAACTGACAAAACTTACTAGAAACATAGTGCTTTGTGAATGGGGAAATTAATATTTTGGTGTGACCTATCAAATTAACAAGCTCGTCTACGTAGCGTTTAACGTGTGACGCCTATTTTGCTATAAAATTGCCTTGGAATAGTGTTTAAGATTAAGGGCCAGTTTCATAGTCAGATTTAGTACGCCTCAAGTGCGGCGCTATACTAAATACAAGACGTCACCTACCTGAAATTGAATGGAATGGGCCAGTTTCATATGCGAAACTGGCCCAATCCATTTTGGTCTAGGTAGGTGTCGTCCTGTATTTAGTATCGACTCGCACTTTAGGCGTACTAAATCTGACTATGAAACTGGCCCTAAGAAGGTAGAATTTTAGAATTAGTAGGCTTAGAAAGTTCACGTTAAAAACCTTTGTTTTATTATTATAATTATTACTAAAGGGAGGGGAAGGTGGTAGAACTGGTCGTGGCATAAAAATTACAATCTTAAGGGGGTAAGAAGACAGTTTCGCCATATGTATTTTTTTATTGCTGAAAAGGGAGTGGGGTTTACCAACTTTATAATTAATACTGCCCTTAGATATAATTTTGGTTTTGGTAGATAGAGGAGATGAGGGTAGTCAATGGAAGAGAGTGATGAACTGCGTCATGCCTGAGTGATCTGGAAAACCATAGGTTTGATCCTTGTCAGAGTGCATTGGGAATGGGGTTTTATTTTACAGCCCTGCTTCACATGAATGTTGATTTAATAACTAACCATATTCATCCTATTCCCTTATAGTATATAGTAGAAGGAAGAAGTTTTGGAATGCTAGCAGATATCAAGAAAGGGAAAAGATACAAAATGGTGAAATAATAAAATCAGGGCCGAGGAAAATGGAAGAAGTCTAGTTTATACCTCAGGATAGATTCACAGAAGAAGAATGGTTAGAGATTTCACCTGAGAAGCTTAAGCATTCTTTCTTTAGGAAAATTTCATTAAAATTCACTTTTCTCGTTCTATGTCATTAAAGATGTGTTTATATCATATGATGAATTATATCGGATTAATGAAGAGTTTTGAGTTTCAACCAAGATGTATGTCGTCATTGGTTTAGCCGCTTTAATTTGAATAGAATAAGCTATTAAATTTTTCATTAAATGTCAAATTTTCATAAAACTACACTAAAAGTGGTCCCTATTGAGACTGTGAAGCCATTTATTTCATTATGGTTAAGTCAAATTAACATTCCCTTTCTGTAAACATAGATTGATCAAAATACGACTTACAAACTAGTCTAATAGTAAAACGGCACAACGTCCAGCCCCATAACTGACAATTCACCGGTCAGAACTAGAAAAGAACCAGATACCTTTAATTCAATAGATATACACGCTACAAATTGAGCTAAGGTATCAACAGAATAGGTGGGAATACAGACTAAACATCAAACTCTTACAGTCTGCTAGAGAGGTTGAGGTTCAAATCCTGGTCAGGAATATCTAATGATGCATGTAAGAATACTGGGAAATAATTTAGAAAATAACTTAATATATAAGACCGGGATTGAACCCTGATCTCCTCATCTACGTCAATCCAGTCTAAAATAAGTGACGTCTTGGTTACTATGAGTGTGATTAGTGAGAAACAGCAGTAAGATGAGTGTTGTTAAAAGTAAAAACCAACTTACTGGCAATAAAATAAAAACTTGTTTGTTTCTGGAATTAGGCTACATAAATATAGTCTACGTAACTAATAGCGCTATATAAAGGGTGGAAATAAAGTTTTTTAGGTACTGATTTTCTTTTACAATAAAGACTAGTAATCAAAAATAAAGTGGGAGTTTGGAGGACGCAAAAAAAGGTCAGTGTATTTGCAGTTTTCATGCTAAAACTTGTTTTTGCCAAAATGAATAACATATTGCTTCGGTAGAAACATACAGTTTAACTGTCATCATATGGTGATGTAAACATTTCTTGAATATCTGTCGTGAACATGGTGGTATTAGATGAGAAAAACTTTTTTAAATTAAGATAAAAAGTTGTCAATACATTCCAGTACACCTTTGACAGATATTCAACATCTGTTGAGGCCACATGTGAAGAAAATTGAATTCTATGTTTGTACTGGAAACATTTATATAAAATAATATATAACCGATATGTAGCCGACGATTTCCGCACGTCACTCTGCCTATGAGTGAAGAATGACCCTGGGCACGGGAAAATTCCTGGATAGCTCAGTGGTTAGAGCATTGGCGTGCTAAGCCAAAAGTCATGGGTTCGATTCTCGTGTCCAGGTGTCATTTTTCAATTTTCAGAATAATGTATTTATATGTATGTTATAATGTATATATATAATAGTATATTATCTATTTAACGTGCACTTTCTGAACCGATTGATTATATCAGCACATGACTTATAAACTAACTTAAATCTAGAACAGACACAGCACCCAGCCCCCAGAAATTAATTTTTAATTGTGAAAGAAGAAACCTGTATTTCACCAATGATTAATTTTCCAGCCAGGCTGGGAATTGAATCCGATACCTTTAGTTCAGTAGGCCAACACGCTACCGGCTATAGATGTTGGACTGAGAAATATTTTATTTATTTTGACCAAAACAATGTTTTTATATAAAAAATTATAAAAATTTACCTTTTCTTGTGTTCCATACCCTTCAACCCAAAAATACATTTTAACTATTCCAGTTTTTCTCACACATTGTTGAAGTATTTAGCGGTTCATGACCAAACTTGAATGCTTATACGTCGAACCGAAAATAAATAAATAATGATATTTAAAATAAACGAGCCCCGAATGATTAAAATGTATAACAAACTTTATTGCCAACCAGTATTTTAGCAGCTGCAGACATTTCTTCTCATATAAGTGGGATAAGGTGCGAAGTTTCACCGTAAAACATTCATGTACCTTAACGCTTAACGCGCGTTACAAAAACAAAAATACCATGACGAGCAAACAAGTCGCCTTCCTCGTGCAGCTATGTTGAGGGTGCTGTCAGTATAGGTCGACCTTGCGCAGAAGTGCCGCTGAGGGGAGATGTGGCAACATTGGACAGGTAGAGGCGGTCAGGTGAATCGTGTCCTACTGACGTGACGTCATGAGGATACTACTCGCGCGGGAAAGGAGACTGCTGCAGTCACAGCTGGTTAACATGCCCTCAATCACTCGCACGCACAAACAGAAAGGGGAAACGGGATCGTTTACATTATGAAATAATTTTTTTAAAGTGTTTTTTATAAATTTAAAATGCCATATCTTCTATATCTGATCTGTCTAAGACCTAAGAGGATTTCCTTATATTGGTTATAATAACCTAGAAACCAAGTACCTCACATCCCACTACTATTAACTTTTAATAAACCATAAGAGTGACCTGGTGGTCTAGGGGTAAGGTGTCAGACGTGTATGAATCACAACTTGTGAATGTGAGGAACGCCAGGCCTCCACCGTGGTTCGGATCCCACGTTAAGATGTTGGTCCTCCATTTCATCTCACAATCACCCTACCATTACACATTAGCGTAAGTGCGTATAACCCGAATGGGTAGTAATTCGTGGTGCTAATAATAATAATAATAATAATAATAATAATAATAATAATAATAATAATAATAATAATAATAATAATAATAATAATAATAATAATAA